>OY979706.1:18620031-18759960 GCA_963855925.1 Inga laurina
ACTTCTCTGGAAACTTGCTCACCTCAATTCCCCTTCCCCCAAAATCAAATCTAAGCGCCAATGCTCCATTGCTGAATCTCAGTGCCACAACCCCTCCCATTTAGGCTCCGCTTTAGTCGAGAGGTGGTTGCTTCTTCCTCCAGCCGCCACTCGGCGCTCTGCTTTGCTCAGCAGCTTGGCATTGCTCGCGCTTGCTTCAAGGCTAGGGATATCAGCCTCTTCGACAGTCTTGAGAAGGTCTGCTCCTGTTACCTATATTGTTCCCTCAATTTGATTTTGTTAATTATCTATCTATTCTTGAACTGGCAGACAACAATAGCATGACTTGATGTTGACAACAATTTTTATATGAGCTCGCATTAACTATTGTTCACTGGTTCTTGCAGACGTGGCCGAGTATTGTGGAGAGTGCTTCTAGAGTTTTCATGAAATGAATGATACACCCACAAGTTTATTGCACACACATGTGTAGTCAAGGAGCAAATTAAATATTTCAATTTTGATTTCTTTATTGCTGTTGTGTGTATTTAAAAACAACCGTTCTAACTAATTTAAGATCTAAAATATTTAGTAGTTTTTACGGTATGATTATAATCAATTGAAGAGAAGAAAATATATAAAATTTAATTAAATATTTTTAAAATATTTATAAATTTAATTAAACATAGTTCAGAATCTACACTTATTTAATTATAAAATATGTATTTGATTTGACCCAATTTCTTTCTACCTCACAATTGCAAATCAAGAAGAATGAATGAAAAGCGCTCTGATTCAAAAAAAGAATAAAACAAGTTAAGAATATGTGTTTCTCATATGCTATTATATATAGTTTGGAATATAACTTTCTAAATCATGCACTCTAATAAAAACACAATTTGATGAGTGTTAGTTAACATAGAATTTGAGTAGTTCATATATTAGGTCATATGAGATTTTTTGTTCTTCCATACCTTGATTAAGATATCCATATGTTAGATATGATTAGTTTTGATGATGTCAAATATGGATGTCAAGTATTAAGAGCAAAAAGTTTATATGATATAATTATTCTATACATTGAATAACTACTATATTTAATGTTGTATATCTTGTAGATTATTCATAAACCCAATGATGGGTTGATGTTATGATGCCTCATATGTGGAGAATGATAATCAAGAAGAAAGTCAAGAAGCAAGGGTTGAAGAAAAAAGGCATTGCAAGAACTAATGGGAATATCAAGCAAAGATTGAAGAAGATTGAAGATATTCAAGAAGATATCTAGTTGGGTTATGAAGAATGATCATCAAATGGAAAAACAAGAAGAAAGAGATTGAAGAAAGAAGAATTTGTAAGATCAAATGAAAATATCAAGATTCAAGCTCTTAGAAGTGATACCGGTGGTTGGAATGGGTCAATACGAAGCTAAAATGATGTATACGGAAGTTATGATACCTTCGGGGATGATTACTCGAGTAATCACTCGAGTAATATGGTACTGCCTCCTTTTGGAGGTGATTACTCGAGTGGCTACTCGAGTAATCTACAGAGTTACTTGAAGATTACTCGAGTAACCACTCGAGTAATGGTACTCTGGTTTCATGCAGCAGGACAGAGGTTTGGTATTTTGGGCATATCTCTCTAACCACACTTTAGATTGATCTGAAACCAGTGGCATATGAAACTAGACTCTCAACACGAACTATAGACACCAAGATCACATTAAAAGGAGTTCAGATGAGAGAGATGTGATCTCTTGAATTTGACACATGAATCAGGATCTTTTACTAGAACAAGGTTCGGTATTTTGGATGTAACGCTCAAAATACATATCGGATTGAGACAAAACCAATGCCATATGAAAGTAGACTCAAAGATCATTCTAAGGATATATAATTTGTTATAGTTCAAGTTATATACTAAGATCTATGCCTTATGGATATTGATGCTAGTGATTTCAAACTTTGTCTAAATGCAGAAGATATTCTTATGATCATAACTTTCTGTACAAAATGAGTTTGGAAGTGATTCTTGTTGCATTGGAATTTAAATGATGAGGGCTTTCTGATGATATATAATTTGTCATGTTTCAAATCAAAATCAAGAATTCACTTGAAGGGCTTACTCGAGTAATATGCAGAATTATATTATTTGAAACCTCACTCGAGGGACCACTCGAGTAATGCAGTTGAAAATGCTCTCGGTCAAGATTTGAATGATATCACTCAAGGGACCACTCGAGTAATCTGTAAAGTTATTTAAGAGCTTACTCGAGGGATCACTCGAGTAACTAGAGAAGAAATCTTCCAGTAGCTCTCGGCCAAGAAATGACTCACATCACTCGAGGGACTACTCAAGTAACCATATATGAAAAAGTAACATTACTCAAGGGATCACTCAAGTAATGGAGTAGAAAATGCTCTCAGTCAGATTTTGAACGGGATTACTCGAGAGCTCACTCGAGTAATGACCAAGGCTTACTTGAGTGACCACTCTAGTAATGCTTTCCAAGAATACACAGCAACATTCTGAAGCTTTCGAAAATCATGGGATTAATTATGTAACTCACTCTTCTTGCTTCCAGTCATTCTTACACTTCATTATATTAGTGTTTAATGTATGTCTCCAGGAATATAATGAAGATATGATGTGAAGAGTCAAAAGTTCACTTTACAGAAGCGGAGCGTTCACCAACTACAACGGCTAGTTTTCAAAATCGAAGAACAGTCAAACGAAGCTACGCCACTCTAATAGATTGGCTGAAATGCTTCCAACGGCTATCTCAACTCATCTATAAATATGGGAACATTCAACGAAGAGAAACACCAACGAGAAACATGAAAAGATCATGAATCATCTACTCCAATCCAACTTCTCTCTGTTCTTATCTATTTTCTATATTATGTATATTTGAGAGAGAGATTATTTGTATTGTACTTCAATATTCATTATATCTACTCTGTGAGAGAGTCTGTAAACACTTTCAACTATATTTCTAAATTGATCTCAAGGTAGAGGGACCTTGAGTGGGTTGATTTCCTTATGGGGAAGTGTAGAGAGAATCATCGGTAAGACTTTCTGCTCGTAAGACTTATAAGGTGCAAGCAGTAGAGAACATTGCTGCTCGTAAGACTTACAGGGGTGTAAGCATGAGAGAATGTTGCTGCTCGTAAGACTTGCACGGGTAAGTAGGAAGGAAAGATCTTTGGGATTGCTCTGCTCGTAAGACTTGCTGTAAGGGGGAGTATCTTGGTGAGAACTTTGTAAAGGCTTTTCTTGTGCCTGGATTAAACAAGAAAATAGTGGATTTGAAAATCTCAAGAGAAGCTAGGGGACTGGACGTAGGCCATCACAGATTGGACCGAATCAGGATAAATCACAGTTTGCATATTCTCTTCCCTAAGCTCTTATATTTCCAGCTTACATTATTTAATCTTACTGTTGATTTATGATTCATTACTTTCATATTTATTGCTTCCACTAAGATCCAAAAAGATTTTTTTATAGTTCTTAAGTTTTTCAACTTAAACCCAATTCACCCCCTCTTGGGTGTCAGCCGGTTCTAACACCATATAGATAGATTATCTAAAAAAAATGATAGGACTCTTTTTTTTTTCAATGAATAATACAGAGAGAAGAGACTAAGTCATGGCTGCATCAGCACGAATATAATTCTCTAGAAATGATGGTGACGTACGAAAGCCATATATTCCCAGCTCAACACTTTGTGCTTCCTTTGCCAAACGGTCTGCAGCACCATTACTCTCTCGGCCACACCAATTCACTGTCACATGCCAATCCTACTCCAACCAACGCTTTATTTCCGAGAGGAGTTCACCCTGAGGGTGGGTATCAGACCAACCAGAGTATAGTAGCTCGACCACCTCCCAGTAGTCTGTTTTAACATCCACCCGTGACCAGTGCAAATCCCATGCTCTCTTCAAAGGCCATAGCACTGCCCACACCTCAGCATGTAAACTGGTACCATTGCCAATGTGGTACATGAACCCGTCTTAAACCTTCCCCTCATAATCTCGTGCGATCCCTCCACATGCCGCGTCAACACCTCTACAGGAGCCGTCAACATTATACTTAAAGCAGCTTACCGACGGAGGTTGCCACCGAGGCACCCTATCCTACAAAGCAAACTGCTTACAAAGATCCCTATTCGAGCATGACACAATTGCCTTCACCTGGTATATAACCTGAAGATAGCTCTTCAGCTTACCATCAAAGATCCTAGCATTCCTATTCAACCAAACCTGTCTACTAGTAACTGCAAACCATGAAGACCAACTCACTCCCACCACTGACTAAGGTTCCACATAACCCAGTTAAACGGTCGATTCAAATCAAAGAACTTGTTCTAGAATTGCCTTGGGACCAGAAATTCCCATACAGACCTTGCATATTTACAATCCTGTAGAGCATGCAACGTGTCTTCAATGACTCCTAAACATAAGCTACAAGTAGCAGTTGGGTGAAAGCCTCTAATCGCTCTAGATTGATTAGTAAGAAGAAGATCCCTATAACACAACCACAGAAAAGTCTTACACCATTGTGGTGCCAAAACCTTCCAAATCTTCCGCCAACCCCCTACCCTCCGTGGGCTACTATGCTGTCCCAAAGAGTGGTATTTAGACTTCACAATAAACTCACCATGAGACGAGAACCTCCAAACTGGGGTGTCCTGCCTAATATTATTCACGTCTGGTCTTAGAGCCGGGAATTCGGGCCGAGCCCGTCAGGCCGGCCCGTTTAGGCCCGAGCCTGTCAAGGGCCGGGCCTATGATTTAGAGGCTGAAAATGGAAGCGGGCCTAAAAGGGCTGGCCCTGAAGCCCTACGGGCCGGCCCTTTTAGGCCCGTTTAATTTTTTTTAAAATAAATTAATAAATATAATATCATTATATCAACTTATCAATATGATAGACACCTAAGTTCCTAATAGAGTATTAATAACAGGCAAACACTTATTAATTGGTTTGATTTATTTTATTTTTTATAATGTTTTATTCATTTAAACTTAAAAAAAAGGCTAATTTGGACATTAGATGATTATTTTAACTAAAAATTTATGAGTTTTAAAACTAATGTATACCAATTTAAAGCAAAATAATAAATAAATTGTAAAACTTAAAAAAAAATTGAATTAAAATGAGTTTAAGCCCGTTTAGGCCCGAGCCCGTGAAGGGCCAGCCCTGTAGGGCCGCGGGCTTCAAAAATATAGTACTTTTTAGGAAACGGGCCTAAACGGGCTGGCCCGTTTAGGCCCGAGCCCGTGACGGGCCGGCCCTATAGGGCCGGGCCGGCCCATTTTATGTAGAATGCGTACAAGAAGAAGGCCCCTGAACTTATTCCAATCCCAATCACTGGAAGCAGTCAACACATCAGTGAGCTTCAAGTCGTGCATATCCTCCTCCAACCTTCCACTTATGTAGTCGTTAAGTTCGTCATGATTCGGGAGCCAAGCATCCTCCCAAAATCGTGTACGCTAACTATTCCCTACCTTCCATCCAATGCGCTTTAGTGTATCGCTCTATGCATATTAAATCCCCTTCCAGACTTGAGATTGCCCTCTCCGTCCCTCAATCCTCAGAATTACATCATCCCCACACTTATACTTCTCCCTTACAAACTTCACCCACAATGCATCCTTGCGCCGTACCAAACCCCACCCAAGTTTCATCATAAAAGCATTATTTTGCCTTCTTGCATTCCTCAAACCAAGTCCCCCATCCTCCTTCCGACCACAAACATCCTCCCAAGCTACTAGATTCACTTTCCTAGAGGTTCTACTGCTACCCCATAAAAACCCTTGACACCGTTTATCAATTGCATCATATGTTGCTAAGAGTAAGAGGGTGGATTGCATTGTATAAGTAGGAATAGCTGAAGCCATCGAAGATATCAAAGTATGCCTAGCTGCTAATGATAGACTGTTCACCTTCCAATTAGTTAACAACGCATCCATCTTATTTAAGACATAATCATATGTTTGGGGTGTTACCCTTTTATGGTGAAGAGGAACACCCAAGTACTTGCCCAGGTCCGTAGTCAGAGTAAACCCTAAGAACTGACTAATCTCCTACCTCTTGATGTGATTCACATTATTAGAAAAGAAAATCATGGACTTCGACACATTAATCTTCTGTCCTGATGCTAGATTGAAATCATCAAGACAAGCCTTAATCAAACCTTTCTGTTCTAGATTCACCTCAGCAAATAGAATTAAATCATCCGCAAAGAACAAATGATAAACCGCGGTACTATGCTTCTTCAAGCGGAAAGGAACCCAATGACCAATCCGCACCTCACTTTGAATCAAATGAGCCAGGCTTTCCATGACCAAAATGAAGAGATAAGGAGACAACGGATCGCCTTGTCTAATTCCTCGAGTTGGTTTGAAACTAGGACCTTTAGATTCATTCCACAGGACTTGCATCTATACCGAAGACAAACTGCACTTAACAACATCAAGAAATGATGCCGACACCCCTTGCTCATGCAAACAGTCTAGAACAAAATCCTAATGAACTCGATCGTAAGCCTTCTCTAAATCAATCTTGAAAGCCACGAAACCCTTCCTCCTTCTCATATTATGCATCGAATGAATCACTTCCTGGGCAAGAATTACATTATCAGAACTTATTCTATCGGGAACAAAGCTGCATTGATTCGGAGCAATGATAGCAAGCATAATGGTCTTTAGGCGATTAGTTAACACTTTCGTAACCACCTTATACACCACATTGCACAAACTAATTGGCCGAAAGTCCTTAAAAGTCTGTGGCACATCTATTTTTGAAATTAGAGCTATATTAGTTTCGTTAATACCTTGGATACGTTCAGGATGGGCAAATATATCCTAAACCAACTGAATCAATGACTTCCCCACTATGTCCTATTGACTCTGAAAGAACAAAGGAAGACGAAGCCCAGAAAAACTTGGTACATTCGGCTAAAGAGACTCTAATGGATGGCATTGTAATGGTCACTAAAGGAAGGGGGAGAGGTCGAGGAAGAGGCAGAGGATGAGCTACTGTTGACTGTGCACACTATGGCAAAGGGGGCCACACTAAGGATTCCCTTCTAATTTTAAAGGGAACAAGAATAGAAATGTGAAAACTAGGTTTGAAAATGCTAGAAACAATGATAGCCAAGGAATATATATGATATATTAAGATTAGGATGTGGAAATCAAATATGCACCACATAAATATTTTACAATGTTCAGACTATTTAGCTAAGGTAGCACAATACAATTGTGAAAACATGGTATTATTACCTGAACATTGTTCAGGATGCTGAATCCAAAACTAAGCAAGACAAAGGAAGAAAATGCTCTCTTTCAATGATTGTTATCAAAGTACCAACATGAGTTAGATCTAGTAGAAAGAGCTAGTTGCTCACAATATGCTGAACCATTCGAATCTTTGCTGGGAGAGGTGATTACATTTAGTACCTAACAATGCCTCAAACATAATTGCCTTCAATAGGAGGATACATGTGTCTAGAAAAAAAAAAAAGAGATTGTTATAAAGCTATAAGCTTGCTCCACTTATTAAAAAACACACACTTCCATATGGATTCTTAATAATAAGAACACATTTGTTTTCCCGAGTAAACTTATTTCACGATAAAAACAATTTCAGAACAACATTCGTTTTTTTACAACCGTTTTTTTTAAAATTTAATTTATAGATTTTTTAATATGATGTGTCTCATTAAATTAGAAATGATACTTTAGCATCTACATTCCCCAAACTTTCATAACTTTTTTGTTTGGGTTACATCAAACTTTAATTACTAATTGTACCACTTTATTTATGTTTGATTAAATAATAGCACCAAAGTTTTTAAAACATATACATTCGCCGCTCCACATGGTGAATTGTAGTTACAAAATCCTAAGTCTGATTTATCTAATATTTGGAAATTTGCAAAATATTGAAATCTCCAGTTTTTTGAACCAAAAAAAAAAAAAATCCATTTTTTAAATATGATTATCGAAAGAACTAGTCATTATTTAAAGGGTTAAGGAGTAAATTTACCAAGAAAGTTTTAAGGAAGGAATGCATGGCACAATTATGTTTTAAAGGGGGTACAAATACACATAATGTTTTAAAAGTGGAGCATCCAGCACAAAAATTGTTAAATTTGACCTAACGCTGTTAGTGATTTTCTTCTCTAATAATTTAACGCCATTAGGTCAAATTTAATAGTTTTGTGCTGGATGCTCCACTTCTAAAATCTTATGTGTATTTTTGCCCCCTTTAAAACATAATTGTGACAGACACTCCTTCCTTAAAACTTCATTGGTAAATTTGTTCCTTAACCCTTATTTAAAATACTAATTTTTATCCTTAATATAAGAGCTCATTTGTAGTCTAATTTATACTATGGATGAGTTCTTATATTAAATATTAGTATCTTCCGAATAAAATGTTAAATGCCCGTTAGCCATCTATGCAGGCCTCATGAATGGTATGTGTGGATTGGGTCTAGGCCAATCTTAATGGGTCATTGAAGAAACCAAACCAATAAGCCAACCATTTTTACTGTTTGGATATGCACTTTTTGATTTTTTTTGGGGTTGCATGTTTGATTTTTGTTTTGGTAGAAATTACATATCTGATTTGAATTAATGAAACAAAACAAATTAATTTAAATTTATAGGCAACATGTGGGTTTGGAATAAGTAATGGGCCACTTGAATGTCAAAAAAGTGCCACTTGGTGCATGTAGGTCCATCAAGTTATGTGGCTTCTTAATCCATGAGAGAGTTTGATGTTGTGTTCCATGATTCGGGTCTCTAGACCCACAAATGAAGTTGCTATTTGATCCGATAGGTTTGCTACTGATTTTAATTGGATTTTTTTTTTTTCATATCTGATTAAATATAAATAAAAATGAAAAGACCATGTTCACACCATAATTATAGTTTATTTGAGGCTAGTTCAAACTAAATGAGTACTTAATAGCGCATGGTTGGTTCAACTTGTTGCGACCCTGCAATAGTAGTCAATGGTAATCCAGATCTTGTTATCATAAAAGTGTATGTTTGGTTTACATTTGATCGGTCCTCTTTTGGCGTGCTCATTGCAATGAGCACCGTGTGTTCATTACAGTGATGAAATTTAAACTGTCCAAAATTTAATATGGATGATTGATATTTAAAATTTGAATTTACAATTTTTAATAATAAATTTTTTTTTTTGAGAAGTGTTAGTTATAAGATTATACTTATTTAAATTTTGTATTTTTTAAAATACTTTTTTTAACAAAACAAAAAAGAATTTAAATTGACGGGGAATAATAGAGGACGATAATGATGCACGTGGAGGCTGTATATAAAGAGTCCTATAGTTCGTATCTATTGTTTTGTCTTTCTTTTACTTCTTCAGTACGTAGGATATGTAATATATAAAATTTTTGTTATTTAATATTATTTTGTCTCGTTTAAAATAAAAAGGGATGTTCGTATCCCTAGAGAAGGAGGATAACAGAACTCCTCTTCCTATGAATCTCCAAGAATTTTGTGGCTTGTTTGTTATCCTTCGAGGAAATTTATGGCTATCCGTAAAGTGTTTATTGTCATTTGTTGATTAATGAAGTATATCTTTGTTCTTCTTTCTTAACTATCTGGTGCAAATATTCAAATTCTAATCATGTGAATAAAAAACAAATATTGGGATCTAAAATTCGATTATATATGTATAATAAACAAGAAATCACAATTATACACACAGATACATCTGAAATACATGCATAGGGGCTTCCTCTATATATAAAGTAGCTTCATATATATATATATATATATCTGCTCGCGCGCAAGTGTATATACTTTTTCCTCCCGAGTTTGTGGCCAGCATACAAGTGTAATTACAATTTATTTATTTTTTAATAAAACTTAAAATGAAAAGTGACCTGGAGTGATAATTTATTCTTGGGAGGGATACAAGACGAAGGGGTTTATTCGCCAAATGTCCACAGTGCAACATTTCCACTTCAACACCTTCACGGGATAACGATTGCTGAAACATTCCCAACAACAATAACTCAGCTAAAAAGAAGGATATTGATTTCCTTTTTTTTTTTCCTTTTAACTAAAATATAAGAATGAGAGGATTTTCTTTTGATAAGTCATAACAAGACTTGTATTGTAAGACTGATAAAAAATGTTCAAACTAAAATATACAGCAGCTTACAAAACTTGTGTAACATTAGAAAATTTAATAAATTTCTACGTGATTCACATAATTTTTTTATTTCCTATTTTATTATTATTTTATTTAAATGCATACATGCATAAAAGCTCTTGGGAATTTGTTTAAATTTTTATTTATATTTTTATTTTCAAAATTTGAGTTTCAATTTTGTTATTTAGATTATCAATTCAGATAATAATTTATGCGTTGCAAATGCATATAAATATAATTAAAATTAACTAGATTGTTTTAGATTATATACATACATAAGTATAGAATTATAAGCATAATAATGTTCTATGATATTAATGATAATGAATAAATTTTATTCCATCATTTTATTTTTTTAAATTATCCATTTTGTTTTGCATTACATGTATCGCCTAATTAGCTTGTACATACGCGTCAACCATAATTAATAAATGGGACAAAGACAGAAAAATAATTTTAAATTTGCAAAATTTCATATCAGATATTTCTTAAAAAATGAGTTGTGACTTGTTTATCAAGTTGTGTCATTCCCTTTCTAATTCTTGATAACATATTTGACTTGGAATTTTGCAATTTCAAAGTTCTTTTTCTATCCTTTTTACTTAATAAATTGTGAGCATCGGAACTCATGTTTAAATTTAGGGAACCATAAAAATGGCACAAATAATTTGATAAAAAAACAAGTGAAAGTATAAAAGCTCACTGAAAAGATTAAAAAAACTAAAAAAAAAATTGATTAAAAAAATAAGTGAAAGTATAAAAACTGAAAAATAATAATTTTTCCTATTGCTGATTAATTGGTTAATTAATTAATTAACGTGGTTTCATGAAGATGGATATTAATTACTATATATATATATATATATAGAGTATATGATTACCTCCACATTTGGTTCCGTGGGGAAGATTGAGGCCACAAGTATTAGCGACGTAGATGGCCTTAGGGATGCTTATGAGGTCGACGATGTTTTGGGTGATATACTGACACATGCACTTTACATTGAACTTCTTCAACTCTGTGCAGCACGCCACCGACGGCGGAATCTTCGGCCCCGCCTTCTGCACGTACTGCTCGCACTGCGATATCAAGTCCGGTATGCTTCCACCACACTGTGCCGACACCATTACCACGTCGTTGTTGAAAACTAGGGTTCCGGCTACCACCAACACCAGAAGAATTGCCAAGTTTCTCAACGAAGAAGCTGCCATATCACTGGCTATTTTCTGTGTGTGTTGTTTTTGAATTGTGATTTCAGAGTTGGTGATTTTGTTATGGTATATATATCAATGTGCGAAGAAGAAGTAGAAGTAGTTTACGATAAATTTGACGATGAAAACTGTGATGACAATGCAACGACAGAATATGCTGCCGTTTTGAGATCCTTCGGCTGCGAAACATGCAAGAGGATGAAAATGCAATGCGTATGGTTGAATCAATCTCAAGAACATATGCTCCTTACTGTCCCTTTTATAAGTTATAATTTTTAACAGGTCTTGTCCTTTTTATACTACGGAGATGTCTACAATTTAAATGTACTACTTTGGTTGGCAAAAATAAAAAGTACTACTTTAATTTAGTATATGTCTATTAATTATAATAATTTACCCCTCATTCTCCCTTACTCAAATTTGGTTTGGGTGCCCATCACTCTCATGAGCACCCAAACCAAATTCTGGAACCTCTAGATTTAGCTTGGATGGTCCAAAATTAATTCTTTTTTTTTTTTCAATGGATTATTCCTAATTTTTTTTAAAACAATGATGGTTAGGAATATTTATTTTAGATTCTGCCCATTTAAATTATTTTTCAAAATGATAAATAAATTAAATTTGAACCGTTGAGATCATATTTGGACAGTTCAGGTTATGAGCACCCAAACTAATTACTCTCTTCTTTTACACACTCGCCAATAAGGGTATAAATGAAAAATAAAATAAAAGAAATACATTTTCTTAAGCATACATGTTTTTTTGCCAACATTTCTTAAGCATATATTGCCTTTAACAAATTTTATTATTTATAATTTATTAAAAAGATTCAAGGGAGCTAACACTAAACACAGTGTGATGAGCGTGCGAGTACATTATATATAATTTAAAAGTCTATTATATAGCCACAGCCATATACTTTTTCATCTTTTATCTTATTTATGACTAGAAGCCATATTCTTTTAATTTCCTATTTTCAGAATATATGACCAAAGTCATAACACTTTGATTCCTATTTTGATATTATATGGCTAGAAGCATATACCTTTTTCTCTCTTACAATATGGCTAGAAGTCATATTCATTTGATTCCCTATTATATGGCCAGAAGCCATATACCTTGTCATCTTCTATTTTATTATATGACCAAAAACCATATATAACATTTATTTATCATGAAGAAAAAAAGGCCAGAATCCATATAATTTTAATTATCATAAAGATAAAAAGTTAAAAGCCATATAATTTTATTTATCCATTCCTGTGGGTTTTGCAGCTCGGTCATCCCTCTCTATTTTTCCTCTTCTCAGTCCGGACAAGGTAAGCCAGGGCACTTTGATTTTACTAGGTTGGGTGCTTCATGTCCTCCTTTGAGATTTCAATTCTGATTTATTCTTTCTCAACACTGCACAACTTAACAGATTCATGTGTTTCGTGGACATTATTCTCTAGGTCCTTCTTTCATGCTTTTTCAGATTTTGTAAACGATATCATGACATTGAGATACATTAGCTGCTAGAATGGGTATCACTGAATTGTTATTCGTGGCTTAAACTTTGATTATCGATGAATTGTTTGGTCTATGAAATTTAACATATCTATTATTATATAATCATCAATATCAACCTTCTAAAATAACTAAATCTCTTTTTCTAATTTATATGAATATAGTCTAATTATTAAACAATATTTGAAACTCCCACATAATTAAAATCATATAAAAAAATCTAATTCTTAATATCAAATTATAATTTATAATTTCTTATACAACAAAATTTACCAAACTAAACCGATTAGAATTTCCATAATACCTCCAACAAACCAAATAAATTATTTAATTCAAATTTGATCGGATAAAGAGCCTAATATATAATTATTCATAGATTAATTATATAGAAAATTCATTATAAAATTATATACCAACTACATAAAAAGTAACATGATTAAAATTAACTATTAATCCTCCTCTATATTCCTATAGCCTTATATTAACAAAACTCAAATTTTTCCAAAATCCTAATCTTAAAATTTTCTCTAATCCACATAAAATTACTATAATAAGAAAGAGAAAATTATTTGGAACATTTTAACAAAAGAAGTGTTGTGATCAAAAAAGAATTTGAGTACCTTATTGATCCCCAAATATATGAAAATACTCTTATCAGTATCACACCATATAGCTTCTGCACAATCACTCCACGCAGATGATTTGCATGAAGTGAGAAGGGAGATAGGGTATTTATAATACCTCCCTCCTCCACCTCCAATAATTGGCGCCGTAAGGCGCCGATTTATGAATGAAGGGGTGCCTCCCTCATTTTTCAACTGTGGGGCCAAATTGGCACCCACAGTTATATATATATATATATTTATATATATTATTTTATTATTATTATTATTATTTATTTATTTTTATTTTATTATTATTATTTTTTGAATCCTTTTATTTTTCAAAAAGTTATTACTAAATTTATAATTATCTTTAAATTATAATTATATTCTAAAAATAAGGATGTTACATTAATACTCCTATTAGAATTAATGTCCCTAAAGGACAACTTATAGTGGATGAATTTAAAGCATGCTTGAAGTATGGAAGGCCAATCGGTTCTAAAGATAAAAATCCTCAAAGAGAAAAGGAGCTAAAACTATAGATGGCTAAGTTGAGAATAATCAAGAAAAATTAATAGCTCTAAAAGAGCCTCTCCTGAAGAGTTATTATCTCCAGAAGAGATACCTCCAGAAGAGAATGTAGTAGCCCCAGAAGAGACTCAGGTACCTGAAATGTGTGAATATAAATTAGATCTCAATAAATCATGTTATGGATGGAATCCAATGGGATCAAAAAGAAGTTAACATTGATAATATCTTTATTTATTATATAACATATGATATAATGAATGATGTGGATCATGAGTCAAAATCCATTAATAAGTGCTAACAATAAAAGGACACAACTATATATAGTTGATTTAACGACATGAATTAACGACTATTGTAAAAAAAAAAAACAGTAGTTAAAACAGGTGGTGGCATGTATTGTAAATATGTCTTCATTTTCAACTACTAGTTTTTTAAAACCAGTTGTTGAAAAGAGTGTTTCAATGACTGGCATCTTTAATGGTTCCTTGCTCCTCTAAAACAAGTCAAACCAGTCGGCAGATATGTCAGAAAAGCTACCAACTCAGATGAATGCAGCTTCTGTGCACTGCGAGTCCCCATTTCTCCATTGCATGCCTCTGCCTCTTGCACAAAATTTGTTTCGCGCCTCCTCTCTGATCCTAGATGAGACCTCTGCCTACAAAGATTAGTACGACGAGAGTTCTCTTGCTCATAGATTGCTCTCCTAGGTTGTGCTTCATTCTCTCTCTTAATTCTCAATCCTCCATTCCTGTTGGTTTTGCAGCTCGGTCATTCCTCTCTATTTTCCCTCTTCTCAGTCCGGACAAGGTAAGCCAGGGCACTTTGATTTTACTTGGTTGGGTGCTTCATGTCCTCCTTTGAGATTTCAATTCTGATTTATTCTTTCTCAACACTGCACAACTTAACAGATTCATGTGTTTCGTGGACATTATTCTCTAGGTCCTTCTTTCATGCTTTTTCAGATTTTGTAAACGATATCATGACATTGAGATACATTAGCTGATAGAATGGGTATCACTGAATTGTTATTCGTGGCTTAAACTTTGATTATCGATGAATTGTTTGGTCTATGAAATTCAAATGTGTTGTTTTGGAAGTTAATATTGAGACTCTGCTGGGTACTCAGTGAAATGTTTGAAAGAATGGAGATTTTATTTGATATGAGTTTCAACGGTACTTTTACATGGTGAATAAGAAATTATATTTTATTTGAATTGAGTGTGATTTAAATCTTACGTAAATATGGAATTCGAAAACTTTATAACTGATCATGGTGATGTAGGAAAGAAGGATATTAGGAAATTCAAAATGAGTAAGTTTGTTTATTGTTTTGAAAATATTAGGGGTGTATATAAAGTGCTAGACGAAATGTTGGAGGTCACATAATCTCAATGTTTAAACTATGGAAAAAAAAGGTTATATGCATCATAGTGACATAGAAATCATGAGGTTTGCTTGGAAAAACAAATCTGATAGCATGTTTAAATAAGGATAATGAAAGATATCTTTTAGGACTGTTAGTGTATAATAACATTGTTGGAGCATATCAGAGTTGGCTTTTTATTCTACAATTATGTGGCTATGGAATCTAGTGAAGAAAATAATTTAACATAATTATCTTGAGTTTTGAGGAGAATTTTTATGTTGAAATATAAAAAGTAAAATAATTATATTGAAGTAAAGATGTGGTTCTTTTGGTTAGGCATTTAGGCGGATATGCAAGAGTGATTGTTTTGGGGAGTCTTCGAAAGAGTGAATTATGTTTTTACTACTTGTCATAATTTTATATTAATTACCATATTTATAAGCATGATTTAATCAAGGAAAGTTTATGGGATGTATTTCATTTTCTTTTGGATATTGAAATAAGTAACGATTGTTGTGTTTCTTGTTTGTTTGTTGGGCCTCTTTTGTACTTATCTGATTTTTCAGTAATAGATTTATGTAATTTTATCTTTTATTAAAAGTCATTATAATTTACTTGATTTTACTTACTTCTATAAGTTTTTTTTTAGTTTTTATTAGGTCCCACATAATTTGTTAATGGTTGGTGTGACAAAGTGCAAAATAAAATTATTTTTGGAAAAAAATGGAATAAAATATATTTATTATAAAAATAAAAAACTTATTAGCCTCATAATCGTTTTCTTGAATCATATATGTGTATATGCTGATCATAAGCCATGTCAAACTATTAAAATATATATCTTACAAATTAAAAAAATACAACTTTAAACTTATGAAGGCTGTTGTTTTTTGAAACATCAACAATTGAAGAGTGACAAACATTAACAAACATTTGAAATTTCATTGCAACATCGGCCCAATGGTTAACTACATCTATTGCTTGTGGGACACAGTAACCTAAAAAACAAATTACAAACCATTAGTGAAAATAGATTCAGCCGTCAACATTTTTCAATCTATCACATCAATTTAAATATCATAAGCTTTTGCTGCACTGAATCATTGGTTGCTGCTAAATTAGATTTTTTTTTTTTTTAAGAATTGAAAGTTGAGAGGAAGGTTGTAGACGTCAAGGAGAAATAAGGAAGATTGCTGGGATTTTTTTTTTGTTTACATGATAAAATGACCATTGTAAATATGCTTTACATTTCCTCATATTTTATGTTTCATAGCATTATTCTTGTGGATGCTTTGTCTGATTTTTGTGCTTGTTCTTCCCTAATATTGAAGTTTTTTCAATATTATAGATTAGTAACACCATATGATTTGCACTGAAGTTTTTTGCTACTAGTCTGTCACATTGATAAGTTTTGTCAATTTTTTTAATTATCATAATGTTAAACTTTTGGTAGTGATTTATTTTTTTGGTGATTGCTTATTGAAATAGTTTGCAGTCTAGTTATTGGCTAACTTCATAATGTTTCTGTTTTTGGGTTCCATGATTTGTGTACAGTGTTTAGCTTCTTTCTTTAAATTTTTCAATGTATATAGACTCCTAAATAGAACTTTGCAATTTTCCTTGTCTTTAAATTTTGTCAATTTTTTAATTAGCATGATGATAAAGTTGAGTTTTGTTGAAAATGGATCAAGTGGTAATAAAATGGATAACAGGTGGATGAATGCATTGAGAACTAGTGAAGAATATAAGAATGCGGTAAAAAAAGTTTATTGAATTTGCTAAAATGAATGACCCTAGTAAAAATGGGAAGTATTTGTGTCCATGTGTCAAGTGTTTAAATGAGACTCGATGGGATATTGATAATATAAGAGATCACTTACTTTGTGATGGAATAAATCTTCGGTACACAAGATAGATATGGCATGGTGAGGAAGTAATTGCTCATTTGTCTCATGAGAAGGAAGTTTTTGATGTCGGATGTAATGCCCCAAATTTCAATTAAGGGCTAATGATAATTATTGAGGATAATTATTGAATTAAAGTTGAATAATTATAGGTTTTGGTGGTAATATTAATTAATATGCCATGATTAGTGGAAATTAAAAGAATGAAATTATTGGGCAATTAGTTAGTGATTAATAGAGAAATTAATTACTAGCTAAGAGAAAAAATGGGAAGGGTGATTAAATGGCTAATGGAAGGATTAGAATGGCTAATTGGTGACTTATTTTGTGAGAGCCAATAGAAATTAGACATATGGCAAAAGTGGGTATGATGAGAGAAGAGGAGAAAGTCAAATATGGTGTATTTTATTCATTTTCTCTCTCCTCTCTACCCTCATATTCACTGGGCAGTATAGGCAAGGAAGAATGATCATCATTCTTCATCTCCTTCACTCTTCTCTCTCTCGTTCTCTCTCTCCAAACCAGTAGCCATTGTTGCTCAAGAAAGAGAAAGGAAAAAGCTTGAGGAAAGGTAAGTAAATGACCTCTAATGCCAAAGTTCACTTCATTAATGTTGTTCTTTGGAGTGAGAGCTTCAATTTGATGGTTGTAGTTTCTCCATTGGTGGTAATTTGAGGAATCACAAAAATCTGGTAGTTGGAGAATCAAGAAGTGTCTTTGAAAAAAGTTGAAGAGGTGAGTGAAACAGGTCTTTCCATCTATGTTTCATGTCATTTAAAGAAGTTTAAAATTTTTGGTACTTTTGGCCTTAAATTCGAAAATGAGTGGCATTGGGTGTTTGGCATGTTATTGGCATGGAATTGGTATATTTGTCATGTATGTGGATAGATAGATTGATTTGGGATTGAAATGACATGTTTAGTGATTTTGAGAAATTGGTGTTTAATGTTGCCCAAAACCAAAGCATGGTAATGGAGTAGGATTTTGGTGTTTCTGATGATTCCTTTGAATTCCTTGGATGTTTTTGTGTGGGAGTAGTTTTAGTTGAGGTTTTTGGTCTATCGGAATCAATTGGGCAAATGTTGGGAAGTGCTGTCAGTTTTACTGCGTTCTTTGGGTTCTGATAGTATCACTCGAGTGATCTGGGGTCACTCGAGTGCGGGATAAACATTACTCAAGTGAGGGTGAGCCTACTCGAGTGCGGTAGTGCATTATTCCTTTTTGCCTTCAGCTTTCATGTTGCACTTCCGTGTGTAGAGGCAAGAGTGTTATCTCACTTGCAAGTGTTGTGAGTTCTCACTCGAGTGAGCCTCCTCTCAATCGAGTATGGGTGTATTTGATGCCATGAACTCTCGTCTCGGGTTGTCACTCCCGTCCAAGATTCAAGAGTGCACTTTAACACTTTCGAGTGTTAAGCCATCACTCGAGTGAGTGATCTGTGCTCGAGTGCTTCTTTTCTCTAAGAGTCTATTATGCTCTTAGTCAAACACTTTCTGCACCTCACTTTCTTGCACTTGAGTGTAGACCGTACCATCACTCGTGTAACCCCCCTTCCCGTAATTAATATTCAGATTATGCAATTAAAGTGAAATAGAGACCAATAATTATCAAATAACATTTACAAACCCATATATCAGACAGGCCTAGTTTTCATAAATACATCTCAAAAACTTTATAACTTGGTCTCACATTCACATTCCAAATACAATTACTACATAGAAATAAATCTCATTTAAATATATCAGAGTATGCAATGTAATTCCCGGCCAATCCCGGGTTCCATACATTAATCAAAGCATTATAGGGCACATACGCCCATATACAATTACCCAACTAGGGAATTACTTTATCTATCTCATATGCATAATCAAATCCTCATCAACATATACGCAACCAAATCCAAGTACAAATATCCCAACTACAATGATAACCAACTACCAAAACGACAACCCGAAGGAGTCCTCATCGCCCTTGGCTGCTTCTCCATCCTCGATCCACTACCCTGTCTGAAAGGTTAGTATGGGAGGGGGAGATTCAAGAGAATCTCCATAGGAAACAATACCAATATGCATGTACGATAAATGTTTAATACATGACATGCTTGCATCACACAACTCATGCTAACACAATGACAAATTTGTAAGCTTAATGCTTCAAACAACATACTGATGGCTATAGTATAAATTGAAACACAACTTCAAATTACACATAATCGTGCAAAGCTAAGACATGCACCAACACACTAACACAAATATCAAATACATGCAGAAGAGATATGTTCCCTACACTGGTTCTTCCACATAAGATCCAGCTTCGGCTACTCACGATCAGGGCGATCATCAATCCCTATAACCAAAACAAGGACATAGGGTTAATCCCTTTTCTCATTCCTTAACTTTCAAACACTTAAGTTGGTTATCATTCATGACCTTTAGGTGGCTACTCAAAGCCTAAACACAAGCCTAAAGGATTGGGAGAAACTTGACCAAAGACCATCTTTCAAATGCTTTAAACCCTATTTTGGCTTTATCACTCGAATGATGGATGGCACACTCGAGTAATGGACAACCTGAACCCGAGTGAGGATGGCTCACTCGTGTGAGTGCTCGACCCAAAAGCAAGCACAGAAACCAGAATTGCTCGTTCTACTCGATCACAGCCCTCAACACTCGAGTGATAGCCCCAAGCTCACCCGAGTCCTCCAAAGTATGGCACAGAAAGTGACCACCTGAGAGCAATAAAGAACCTAGAGCCAAAAGTGCACTCGAGCACTAGCTCTGGCACTCGAGTGAGTCCACAACACTTTCAAGTGCTAGTTCACACTCTTGACAAACCAACTGCGAGTGACAACCCAAGAAGCGGCTCTTAGTGCAGAAGTACATGATCACTCGAGTAAGACCACCTTCACTCGAGTGATAACCCACATTACTCACAGGTGAGGAAGTGCACTCTTGCTTCTTCCATGAACAAGTGCAACCAAAATCGAAGGGGAAAGGGGAAACATCACGCTGCACTTGAGTGAGACCCTTGTTCACTCGAGTGAGGCTCTATCAGAACCCAGAACGTAGCAGATACCAGAATTCTCCCAAACTTAACCAATATGTTTCCAATTATCCTCAACTTCTAACACAAGACTACTCCCACACAATTTTACACAAGGAACACATTGGAAACCTCAAAACAACCAAAATCACACCACAATGACATTTTCCCACATTGGTCATACTCTTCACACACATTACCCAATTCAACCACTTTTACTTCCAATTGTCCAAACCAATCTTAATGGCATTAAATCACACTATGACACCATTTTAACCACAATACTCATTCAACTCATTCGTTTCACAATTATACCAAAATAAGGGCAAATACTACAATTCACCAAACCTTAACCAAATATCACAAAACTTAGATCAAAAGGGTACAAATACTCACCTCTTCCTCTTTCCCAAGCTAGATCCTTGATTTTTCATCCTTGAAGTTTCCCCAAGCTCTCAAAAAACCTCCTTTCATAAATCTAAAACCATAGCAATGAAGCTCTCATCACTATGAACAACTTTATAGAAGATGATTTTAGCAAAAGAGGACATTAACCAAACTAAATCTCACCTTTTCCATTTCTCTTTCCTCACAAGCTTCAATGAAAATGGAGGAAGAAGAGAGAGAAAGAAAGGGATAAAGGAGGACCAGATTATTGGCTCTCCCACACACACATAAACCAACTTGAGGGAAAGAGAAGAAAGAGAAAATCTTTTTAAAACATTGACCAATTCTATGGTCCATATTGTGCGAAGTGTCATGATCTTACTTCATCCTCATGAGCTCACATGCACACAAGCACATAGGATTTCACCCTTTGATCTCTACACAAATCAATCACAACCATTGATCTTCAAGCTACCAATAAGTTTTCTCTTCGGCAACCGATCAATTAGCCAACAACTTTACCATTTTGCCCTTGATTATGGTAATTCACATTGAATCACCCCCAAACACATTCGAGTCTCAAAGCATATCACATCCTCCAAAAGTGGTCATTTATAAATAATCACACCCACTTTTAAAGTCATAATCCCTTAATCGAATTTGGGATCCTGCTAAACCAGGGCTTAGCAATCCACTTAATTCAGGCTTAATCTCTAGCCTCAAGTCTCAAAATTCAGGGTATTACAAGTCGAGTAAGGCCTTCTTCACTTGAGTGTCTGTACCATTACTCGAGTGAGGCCATCTTCACTCAAGTGCAATAGTAAAAAATCATGTCTTGTGCTTTCAAAAAGGGGATATTTGGGATAGTTCTTTCAACCCTTTAGGGCTTTTGTTAGGGGTATTTATAGGTACTCAAAGAGCAACAATGATAACAAAATTAAGTGTTAAGAAGTAATTGAGAACTAGAATAGAGAAATAACTCTTCATCACTGATTATAATTATACGACATAATATTTTCCCTACTTGGAAGGGACAAGTGCCAGAGCGTGCATGAAAGGAATGAGCAGGTAGTGACTTTTCTCTCATGTTGTGTATGATGTTTGGTATGCATGATTGATCATTGTATGATTGTGAAATATGAATAAAAATGTGCCATGGTCCATTACAGCGTGAGCACTTCAGCGGGAGCCGTTGTAGGGGGTTGATGCTTATCACACCTGGCTCGGCCATTGAACTGTCATTGAAATAGACATAGAACTTTGAGAAACTACTTTGTGAATCCGGCCAGTATGGCTGTGTATTGTAAAATACTTTATATGAATCTCACCTATGGTGAAATATATTATTGTGAACTGTGTTGTGGTGCAATATAGTGTAAGCACTTCAGCGTGAGCAAACGTAAGGGTGACACGAGTCATACCTGCCCTTGCCGCTGTAACTGCCGTTGTAGTTGCAATGTGTGTGTGATGATTTGCTTTCATGCCTTATTGTTGTGCATACTATGAGTGACTTGACACTATGGGATTCTTTAGAATCTCACTCTCCCAAAACAACTTTTAGATAGGGCCGAAGGATCAAAACGAAAGCGGGTGACGAAGAGCGGGTAGAGCTCCGGATTGGGAGTTGTTTTGATTATTTGGTTATCATGTATATCATATGGATATTGTGTTTGGAATTGCTTGTATATGTATTGGTGATATTTGAATAGTTTTGTGTAATCCCCTAGTAAAGGGTAAGAGATTATGGGCATTGTTGTCTTGTAAGACCCTTTACTGATTAAAGGAACTCGAGTGTGTCAGGAATTTATTTTGTAAATGGATTCAACCTGTACAGGCCAATTATGTATTTGTAATATGAATATGAGACCTTTATGAGTAGGTTTTAGAAAAGTTTTATAGACCTTGATTTTGGGAAGTTTGATTTTGTTTAAGTCCTAAATCATCTAAGGTCTCTAATTTCACTTAATTACTTGATTATAAACTTAATCTCGGCCTATGGTTGGAAGGGGGTTACATCGAAGATGACGATAGAATAGAGAAAATGATTCATGATGTTGAGGTAGATTGTTTTACACAATCACCTATATATGATAGTGTGTGGAGTGATGTAGAAAGATCTTTGTACCCTGGGTGTACTAAGTATACACGCTTGTTAGGTAGTTTGCACTTGGTCAACTTAAAGGCAACTTGTGGATGGATTGATAGTAGTTTCACTTTGTTACTTGAATTGTTGTGTGATATATTTCTAGAGGACAATGTACTTCTAACTTGCGTGTATGAGACGAAGAAAATCTTGTCTATGATGGGTATGGAGTATAAAAAGATACATGCTTGCTTTAATGGTTGCATATTGTACAAAAAGGAGTATGAAGGACTAAGTGAGTGTCCGAAATGTAAAACTTCCTAATACAAAGTAAAGAAAGATGCTGGTTGTGGTAATGAGACAAGTAAAAGAAAACCTTTAAAGGTTTTATGGTATCTTCCAATCATATCGCACTTTAAACGAATGTTAGCTAATACGAAAGAAACAAAGAAGTTGAGATGACATTTTGATGAGAGAATATGTGATGGAAAATACCTTCAACACCTGGCTGACTCTCCACAATGAAAGAAAATAGATGAAATATTTTTTGAATTTGGCAGCGAGCCATAAAACCTTCGGCTTGGGCTTTGTACAGATGGAATCAATCCTTATGGTACTCTTAATAAGACACATAGTGCATAGCCATTTCTGCTGGTGATTTACAACTTCCTCCTTGGTTGTGTATGAAACACAAGTATATGATGCTTTTTATGATGATTTTGGGACTAAAATAGCTAGGGAACGATATCGATGTCTGCTTGGCATCTTTAAAAGAGGACTTAAAGAAGTTTTGGGAGGATGGTGTATATGTGTTTAATACATATAAGCAAGAGTCCTTTAAGTTATGTGCAATGATTTTTACTACGATTAACGACTTTCCTGTATATGGAAACTTGTTAGGGTATAGTGTGAAGGGTCATAAAGCATGTTTGGTACGTGAAGTAGGCACACACTTCTATCAACTTAAGCACGGTGCAAAAATGGTCTACCTTAGTTATAGGCGATTTCTTCCTTGGTTCCACTTGTTCTGTAGGCTAAAAAACACTTTTAACAGTTTGCAGGAGAATGGAATGGCTCCAAAGGCATTAACTAGAGATGAGGTTTATAGTTGGGTGGAAAGAATCAATGCCAGGTTGGTAAGAATCAGAAGACTATAGGTAAGAAGAACATATAGAAGAAGAGGTCAATTTTCTTTGATCTTCCGTATTGGTATAGTTTTGATGTGAGACACAGTATTGATGTGATGCATGTCGAGAAAAATGTATGTGATAGCCTTGTTGGTATGCTTTTGCATATACTAGGGAAAACTAAAGATGAAATTAGTTTGAGACTAGACTTTGTTGAAATGCTAATAAGAGAACAACTATATCCACAACTAAGAAATGATTGTAGGAGAGTGTATATAGAGCCAGTAGCTCATATATTGTCAAAAGCTAAGAGAAGAAGTTTGTATGGGTGTTTGAATGGCATTAAGGTGCAACAAGGGATTCTTCTAATGTGAGAAGGCTTGTCTCAATGGAAGATTTGAAGTCAGTAGGAATGAAGTCCCATTATTGCCATGTCTTGATGCAATAACTTTACTAGTAGCTATTAAAGGCATTATGAAAAATGATGTGTGAAGGACGATAACAAGGTTTTATAGTTTCTTTAATGATATTTGTACCAGAGTTGTTGACATTAGAAAGTTAGATGAATTGGAAATTAAGGTTATGTTGTTTTATCCCAATTAGAGATACATTTTACTCTCGTATTCTTCTATATAATGGTATATTTCATAGTTTATTTGGTAAGGGAGATAAGACTATGTGGCCCAGTTTATCTAAGGTGTATGTACCCTTTTGAGTGATACATGAAGAACTTAAAAGGGTATTCTAAAAATCCTTATCGATCTGAAGCCTCAGTTGTTGAAAGATATGTTGTTGAAGAAGCTCTAGACTTTTGCAAAGAATATCTATCAAGGTTGAAGGCCCAATCTCGTCATGAAAAGGGTACAAGTAAGGGAACACGAGGGCTCAAACTGAAGAATATGTGTCGTGAAGAGGTGTTGCAAGCACACTTGTATATCTTGAATAATACGGAAGAAGTTTAGCCATACCTAGATGAACATAAAAAAGAGTTTAAAGGGGATCTATTTAAGAAAAAATGACATGCAGATAACTAATGAGCAAAACAAGACATTCATAGAGTGGTTCAAGGAAAATGTTTCGCATGAGACTAGTGTGTCTGAGACAATCAAATGCTTAGCTTGGGGGGCCTTCTTTTGAGGTTATAAGTTAGAGTGGTTTTGATATAAATGGGTATTCTTTTTACATAAAAGCCCAAGATGATGGAAATACTATGCAAAATAGTGGGGTGATGGTGGTAGCTGAAGCAATGCACTTTTCTACTTCGAAAGACAAAAACCCTATATTGGCATCTATGACCTATTATGGAGTTATTGAAGACAAATGGGAGATAAGCTACACTAAGTTGAGAGTTCTTATATTCAAATGTAAGTGAAATAACAATAATGCTATTGAAATAGATCAATTTGGATTTACCTCAGTTGATCTTGACAGAGTTGGTTGTAAAGATGAGCAATTGATTCTAACAAGCTAGGAAAAACAAATGTTTTATGTCATTGATCCAGCAAATGAAAAATTTTCCATTGTATTCCAAAGTAAACAATAGAAGGATGGTGATCCAAGTTTGAATCTTGATGACACACCATCTTCCACTATAAATCCACTTATACTAACTGAAGTAAAATTGGTAGATGATGAAGAATATATTGCTAGAATTGATCATTATGAAGGAATTTGGGAAGACACATAAAGTAATATTTTGAATTGTTTAATGTATTCATTAAATTGCAATTTACCTACTTTTCTTGCCTTGATTTTTTAGCAAGAACATGGCCAGTTTAGATTCGGGGGACTCAGGTGGCTCACCGTTGAGAAAAAGGTTAGAGGAAGCACGAAGTTGTGATCGTTGGTCAAACATCATGAGCAAGAAAAAGAGAGGATGCACATGGAATTTGATGCAGATTTAAATCCTATCGGCAACTAGAAAGATAGGCTTATTAGCTATATTGGTTATTTGGCTCGAAGTAAAGTTGACATTCAATTTTCTACAGGAAGGCTATGATTTGGGAACAACTTTTGTTATATAAATTTATATTTTCATTTCTATCTTTATTCCTATTAGTTCATACACGTTCCCTTGAAAATGGTCGCCTAAAGGTCATAAAAACGGTCGTTAAAAGTGCCTTTTATACTAGTGGGATTGGCCCTATGGAAAGATGCCATCAATACAGAATTAACATAATTAGCAAAATGAAAAGTTTTTGGACCTATAGTCCTTTCACCTAACTATGTAAAGTTAGTTGAATACAAATGGGTTTTTGTATGAAAGCAAAATAAAAAGAGTGAAATTACCAAATATAAGGCACATCTCATTACCTAGGGTTTTACATAAAGACCTGGTATCAATTTTGAAGAAATGTATTCACCAGTAGTGGATGCAACTACTTTTCATTATTTGATTAGCCTTATAGTAAATGAAGGGCTTGATCTGTGTCTAATGGATGTCATGAATGCTTATTTGTATGGCTCACTTGACAATAATATTTATATGAAAGTCCCTAAAGGACTCAAAGTGCAAGAAGCACAAGTCCTTGAAGAACTTAAGGAGTCAGAAGCATAAGTCCCTAAAGGACTCAAGGTGCTAGAAGAATCCAATTCAAGTTCTTGAGGACAACACTCAATTAAGTTAAATAAGTTCCTGTATGGCTTGAAGCAATCAGGCGCATGTGGTATAATCGTGTCAATGAAGTTAAAAGAAGGATACAAAAATGCTTCAATCTGCCCATGCATCTTTATGAAAAGATTTGGAAATGAGTTTGCTATAATTGTTGCCTATGTTGATGATATCAACATTATTGAAACTCCTCAAGAGCTACAAAAGGTGATTAATTGCTTGAAGAAAGAATTTAAAATGAAAGACTTAGGAAGAACAAAAGTTTGTCTTGGGCTACAAATTGAGTACCTAAAAAATGAGATCTTTATATATCAAGAAGCTTATACAAGAAAGGTCCTAGAGCATTTTTACATGGATAAGTCACATTCATTATGTACCTCAATGGTTGTCAGGTCTTTGAAGGTGAATAACGACTCATTCAAAGTTCAAGTAATTAGTGAAGAAGGTGATGAAGAACTACTTGGCCAAAAAGTATCATATCTTAGTGTTATTGGAGCACTAATATATATTGCTAAACATACACATTCTGATATATCATTTGCTGTTAAGTTATTAGCAAGATAAAGTTCTTCACCAACACGAAGGCATTGGGATGGAGCAAAACACATTCTTTGTTACTTCAGAGGCACATTGACATGGGATTATTCCACTCAAATGTATCCAAGCATGAACTTGTTGGCTATGTATATACTGAATTTTTGTCTGATCCACATGACGGTAAATCAAAAACAAGGTATTTATTCACAAGTGGTAGCACAACTATTTTATAGAGATCTAAGAAACAAACTATATCATTCACATCATCTAATCATGCAGAAATTCTAGCAATGTATGAAGTAAGATGAGATTGTGTATAGTTAAGATCAACAATACACCACATATGAACCACTTGTGGTTTATCTCCTAGTAAAATGCCCCCAACCCTTCTATATGAGGATAATATACATGTAACACCAAACTCAAGGAAAGGTACATCAAGGGTGATAAAACAAATCTTATTTCACCAAAATTCTTTTTCACTCGTGACCGTCAAAAGAGTGGTGAAATTGACATCCAACAAATCTATTCAAGTGAAAATCTAGTAGATTTATTTACTAAGTCACTTCCTGGTACAATCTTTGAAAAGCTTGTTCATGGCATCAAACTTCGCAAGCTCAGAGATATCAACTGGTGTTGTCAAAGCGGGAATTGATACAAGTTGTACTCTTTTTTCCTTATTTATGGTTTTTCCCACTGGGTCTTCCTAGCAAGGTTTTTAATGAAGCAGCTCTATCAATTTCTTCAATAAATAGTGTACTCTTTTTCTTCTACTAAGTTTTTGTCCCGCTAGGTCTTTCTTAGGTGAAATTTTTTAATGAGGCACATGTTTAGTCATCGACATTCAAGGGAGAGTGTTATGAATATAATATTTATAAATGCCCTTATCCCCCATTATTTCTTATTCTCCTATTGTTTCCTATTATCTACCATTCCTTCCTATGATTGTGGAATCACATTAATTGTAGATTAGAGAGTTGTTTCTATGAATAGAAAGCATATGTTATGTATTTCATACAACATTGAATAGTGAATGAGAATTTGTCTTTCTTACTTTCTACTCTTCTCATCTTTCACTTTATTTTATAACAAAAATTATTATAATAAAGAAAAATTGTTGAAGAGAGAGAATATGTGGCGCAGAGATATATATATATATATATGCTTTGGGGGATATGATGATAAATGGGGGCAAAATGGAAATTAACTAAAAACTTTAGACATTCCCTAAATTTTTCTAATAAATAGGAATTGTAACCACCTGTCTTGAAAACCGTAATTAGAATTTGAAATTCGAAATTAAAATGAGATAGAGACCAATAATCATCTAAAGTTTCTTTTATAATCCCTTCCTTATGGGAAGGTTTTTACAAATTCTTTCAAAACTTCTGCCCTTATTCTAGTCTCAATTTCACATTTTGAATATATTTACCCTGTGCAGTTAAATCATATTTATACGTATCAGAGTGCAAAACAAAAATCCCGGCCTCCCCGGGTTTCATATCACAGCTAAAGGTGTTTACAGAGCATATTTGCCCCTTACAGTTTCCCAAGAAGGGGATTACATAACCCTATCTAAAATAATATTTACATACCAAAAATATACAGTAATCCCAAACCAAAATGGATAACCAACAATCCAACAGCAAATATCCCTATAAAGTCCTAGCCGCTCCTGGTCGTTCACTTCTCCTTGGAACCACTTGCCTTGTCTAAAGATTAGTCAAAGGAAAGAATGAGATTCGAAAGAATCTCAGTAGTAACAAATCACTCATATAATGTATAAACACATAGCATGTAAGCAAATCATTAATAGCACATCTGCAGCAATCACACAATGCACAATGATTTATGGCGTTCACCATAAACGACAGTACTCACGGTTGTAAACACAATGCGACAGCTTTCACTGTAATCACAATGACAATAGCCCTCCTGGCAACAACACTATGCGACAGCTTTTGCTGTAATCACTATGACGACAACCCTCCCGGCTACATTCGCAATAGCATCAAATATCATCACAAAGCATGATAAACATACATATAATGTTCTACACATGGTATAAGAGAAAGAGTCACTACCTTATTCTTTCCTGATGTCTTTCGACACAGCACGTCTACGATCAGGGAAAATGTCGAATCCTATAACCAAAGTCAAGAATGGTGGATTAATTCTCTACTTCAAATTCTTATTGTCATAACTCTTAAAGTTGGTTATCCTTTAAACTCTTTATGTAGCCACTAGAAGCCTAGAGACATACCTAAAGGGTTGGAAGAAACTACCTCAGAAATTCCTCTTCAGAAGTGAACACACTGATTTTTGACTCAGACACTTAAGTGAAGAAGACCTCACTCGAGTGATGGAGTGACCTGCACTCAAGCACTGAAGATCACTCGTGCGAGTGTTTGGCTGAGAGCACAACCTGAGACAGAAAGTTGTCATAGCACTTGAGTCCTGAACCCAGTACTTGAGTGATAGCCACATATTCACCTGAGTCCTATCAAGTGAGACACAAAAAGTGACAACTTGAGAACAAATGAAACTCTAGGGTAAGAAGTGTACTCGAGTGAATAGCCCTGGTACTTGAGTGATAGCTCATTGCTTGTGAGTGTTAGATCATACTCTTGAAAAATAGCCCGTGAGTGTTAACCCGAGATAGAAACTCAAAATGAAGAACACACAAGCACTCAAGTGATACCCTAAGCACTCGAGTAATACCCCCATATCACTCACAAGTTAGGAAGTGCACTCCCTAAATTTGCCTAAGAACTTTACTGAAACGCTGAAGGAAAAGGGAAAATATACTACTGCACTCAAGTGAGACCTTAGCTCACTTGAGTGAGGCTTATCAGAAGCCAAAATGCAGTAATTGACAACAACTTCCAGTTTTTACCAAATGTTTTCCAATGGTCTTAAAATTCCTGCATAAACCTAATCCCATTCAATTTCACATAAAGAACCCATTGAAAGCTTTAAAACACCTAAAATCTCCTACTAACTACAAGTTTTGGTTTTGGGTCAACATTTCACACCCAATAACCCCTTTCACCAAACTTGATCCCAAAGTTCCAAATCAATGACACAATAACATATTCTAATACCATTTTCCTCACATTATCGCATCTAATTCATCCATTTCCAATTCTCATGAAATCAGGTAAAAATTTCAGAATTTCCAAAACTTATTTAATGATTACATAATTTAGATCAAAATGCTACTAACTCTTACCTCTTCTTCCTCCCAAGGTTGATTCTTTGATTTCTCAACCTTCTAATTCCTTCAAGTACTAAAACACCACCTTTCAAAAATCTAAAACCATGAAGATGAAGCTCTCAATACAATGAGCAACTTTAATGAAGAGATTTTCATCATTCCAAGTCAAATAGAGCACTTACCACAAGATTTCTTCTTTCTCTTTTCTCTTTAAGCTAGACAGAAATGGAGGCAAGTGAGAGAAGATGAGATGATGATGAAATGCAGATTTTTCCCTTGGTTTCATGCTCTTTGGCCAACTTTGGAAGGGAGAGAGGAGAGAGGGAAATGCTTTGACAATTTGACCAAGTCCTATGGCTCACCTTTTACCAAGTGTCAACATCTTGCCTCCTCTTTCATGAACTCACATACACCTTTATGCATAGGATTCCACCCTTTTAATCTCTTGATAATAAATTCCAACCATTGATCTTTGAGTTACCAGTGAGTTTCCTTTTAGGTAACTGACCAATTGGTTGGTAACTTTACGATTTTGCCATTGATTATGGTAATTCTACCTAAATCACCTCCAAACTCATTTTATTATTACAATAGCATCAGTATGTGCTCTCCCTTATATTTAAGCCCATTTTAGATATTATCCCACTCTTAAGCATAAATATAGGACTTAGGCATTGATTAAAACTCATTCACATTGAATTCAACAATAATTACATCACTACTAGCATTATTAGCCCTTAATTCCAAATTGGGTCATTACAGGAACAATGTATATGTAGTAATTGTTTCTTATAAAAAAGAGTGGAGGGAGTACTTAATCAAAATATGCTCTAACACATTTAATTTCCTTTGTTGTTTGGCAAAGCCTGTTGCTGATGGTATTTACTTCAAAAATCTTTACCTTCTAGTTTGAAAATATAAGTCACTTTTTCAACCACTTCACTAGAATAAAAAAAAGACCAGTTAACTCATTACATTAATTTGTCTAAAATTGAAGCAAAATTTTAACTTTACCCTTATTAATGAGGTTTTGAAGGAGAAAGAAAAATATGATGAGCCACATTTAAACATTAATTACACTTTTGAAACAAAAAAGGGGGAATTAGGTGATTTTTGAATGATTCGCCTTCAACCTCATTGGCCCTAACAAATGCAAAAAATTATAAATGCATAAGATGCGGTTTCATATCACTTTTCACGAAATTTTAGAGCTAAGAACATTGTGCTCTACTAGGGCACACCCCCAAATTATTCAAAATATGTTCCTAAGCCCTCAATCTTACAGGTAAGTCATTCTAATACCTATCTACCTTCTTTCTTAAGATTTGTTAGACTTAAGCAACCTAAGTTGGGCCTAAAAACCTTTTAGCTTTTTTTTTTTGTTATAAAAATTTTAGGAAAGGGGTTATATTCACCCACGATCTAAGGGTAGGGCTCCAAGTTGGGATGCCTTCTCTAGCATCTCGACTAGACCACAACTAAGTGGACTTCCCTAGGATTGAACTCTCTCCCATTTGTGAGAGTGTCTGGCCCCTTTGCCAGCTGAACCTAAGGATGAGGGGTAAAAAAATTTTAGCTTTAAGGAGGAAATAAAAGGAAGAATTAAATGGGCTAGTGCAATTGGCTTTAACGAATTAAATGATAAGTTGATCAACAAATCAGAATGAAAACTCCAAGGACATCATTAATTTAATTTATGCTGAAAATGGAGTTGTTGATAATATTTTGAACTTGGACCAAGTTCCACACATGTAATAACTCAATAGGTAGATTATATTTTATTAATTGTATTTGATAATAATTAGTAATTAGTTGGCAATTTGATTTTTGAGTCATCAAGTTCTTTGAACTAAAGTCCTTGTTTTATTTAAGTTAGCATTTAATATTTTGAGTCAATAGGTTGCATTTAATGTTTTTAGATCAGACTTGAATGTATCTCTTAAAATACATTATACCCTTCACTTTGTTTGGAGACTTTTCTTGGATGAAAAAGCTATGTTTTTACACTTTTAACTTGAGAATATATTCTCTATTGGGCTCTTTATTGAATTGCCAAACTTTTTAAGGCTTGATCAATTTTGTGGTATCATCTAATAATTTGAGTCCTTGTTCTTCCTTGCTCATGGTGGGTTTAAGTGGATATTACCCGTGGCTCCCCTAAAAAGCTGTCATATGTTTAACGAATGGAGGATACAATCCTTAAACCTCTTGCACATATGTTGATGCCTTTACTAGTTGAGTTGTTTTGACTCTACAATCACTATAGATAGCGCTTTTAATGTTCTTTTTTAGGCCTTTTTAATGTCCCTTTCTAGGGGAAAGCCTATATGAGTGACGTAGTAAAGTTTAGGTACAATGTCCATTAAAAAAGGGATGACATAAGTCACTTACGGTGTCCCTCTAAATAACGGAAGCCATAAGCGGGGAACTCATGGGATTGAGGGTATTGTGCTCTTTGAAGCTTTCTTCAAGAATAGCTTATTCATCTTTTAAGAGCCTAAATTTTTTTTGGGAGGTTTTTCCATCTTCTTTATCACTGGTTCGTTGAGAATTGTCTCTGTCAGCGTCATGGTCTTCTCCAATGTGCACTTTCTCATTTTTCTTGCCACTCAATGTCAGCACCCGTTTCCATTCCAATAATCAAAGAGTAATAAAGACAGAATTTCATGGGCATACAGAAAAGTATAATTATACTGATAACAATATTCGTTTACAATCTAAAGTCATTCGTTGATAAAATATAGAAATATAGCAGAAATTCTAATATATACATGATTCCTAAAATATCTTAAGAATTGACTAATTATAACTACCCTCCTTGACCTTGCCTAGAGACACGTGCAAATCACTTCTTCGTATATGTATCTTTGCCTTTAGTCCTATTGGCACTAGTTGAGATGTTTATTTAAAAAAAGGGTGAGATTCTGAAGAATCCTAGTAAAAACATGCTATCGTTCATAGAAAATGCGAAAAGTAAATATGATAGGCGCCAAGGTATGCACCAATTAATGAACAATATAAGCACATCATCGTAACACATCATCATGATGCATACATCATCATCATGTATTCATGAGTAGGGCCCAACCCCACTATCTAGACTTGGTCCCATATCTAGACCTGGTTGGACTGTCATCAACTCCCGGTGTAAGTATACCTCGGCACTAACTGCCACTCTCTAGGCAAATCATGGTGATTAATAAAGCGCATTTACAAACAATGGCATCCATATAAGCATATAATTATGGTATGATATATGAAGGATAATGTTCCTACCTTGAAGTTCTTTTAGTCCCTTTTTAGTGTGCCTTGTAAAACGTATCGCTTTCGGCTTCTGACTTCCGACTCGGTCCTAAAATATTAAATGTACAAGAAATAGGTCATAACCCACCCAAGTATCATTTTAGACTCTTCCATAGTATTTCTTGTGGTTATATTAGTTTTTGCTTAAAATTTACCAAAATGTCCTCGGACCCCGGCCGGCCCCGCTGTACCCAGCTTGATGACACGTTTTTTCAAAATTTTGACTAGGTCTATCTTGATGTATTTTCACCTAAGGAATCCATTTTCGGGCTCAAAATTACCAAATTTAATGTCAAATTATGAAAATACCCTTGACGGCCCCGATTTAGGGTTTTAGGGGCGTTTTCGTAATGGTGTTTTTCCAACCTTTTCTGAAAAAGTGACCAACTTTAACCCCACCTATTTTGGCCCACTTAATCCAATGGAACCATTTATTTCATGAAAATGCAGCTCCTTCCCCCCAGAACAATACTGGCTGAAACTTTGGTCAAAAAAATAAAAAAAATTGAACTTATGTGTTTTAGCTTCCAAAGCTTGTACTTTTCCACTTCTAATCCTTATTAACTAATTTAAACACATCCTAATCATGATTTAAAGAAATTTGGGCAGCATAACCCCTTAGGATTAGGGCTTTTCCAAATTTCCAACTCAACAAAAAATCACTAAATCCAACAACCAACATCAACAAGAACAACATACTTGTATAGATCTAAGATTTATGAAGTTATCTCGAGTTCTTGGATTTTCTCTCTCTAGAGGTCCTCCTTACTCTCTTCTTGAGCTCAAGATGTTTCTTCAAAATCATAGATTTTATGAAGAAGAGGACTTTAGAGAAGGTTTCTAAGCAAAATGATAAGAGAAATGCTTAAGAGAATCAATCTTAGCTTAAGCCCCTTCCTCCTTCTCTTGGAGTCTTCAAAGTTCTTCAAGTTCTCTTCCTCTCTTCTTTCCTCTTGGCTGGCCGAAATGAGCATGGAAAGGGAAGAGAAAGCGTTTTATGAAATGGCTCTTCTTTCTTGTGAGCCCTTGATTTCAAGATGCTATCTTGTGTTGACACATGGCAATTGATCTCATCTCTTTCTAACTATGTCATTAGGCTTCCCATTAGATTTGAACTAATTTTCCTCCTCTTGGTTAGCCTCAAAAACCATCCCCCTCTTTGCTCTTCTAAACAAATGAGTTTTCCTCCAACTACACCATCCTTGCACTCAACCATGCACTCAAGTAGCAAAGCATTATCACCATTCCTTGTCCAAGAAGCAATAATCAATTGGAATTAGACATGTGCTCTTAGAAAATAAATTATAAACTAATCTCATTCTATAGGTGACACTTGTCATGTTTAATTTCATTAATCAATTTTTCCATCCATTTCTTTATGCTAGGCCAAATTTCGAGAGAAAAGGGAAAAACATTGTTTCAACATTTTCCATAATTCAATTAAACGAATTATGCATAATTCCTTCTAATTTTCACAATTCTTGATTTATTCTACCAAGAATGTTCCAATTATATATTTTTCTTCATTAATTGAAATTAACTTCAATTAATTGGAAAATAGTTAATCTTGGGCGAAATTGGCAAAATAATGATTTTGCTATTACCATCGATATTTAATCTCCTTTCTTGAATTTATTTGCCCATTCTTTCATGAATATGAATATTTCAAAATTCATAAGATCCAAATTTCATGAATGTTCACCATCTTATTGAATTTCTCAATTAATTACAATTTATTTCCTCATCCATCTCATCATCAGTCAAATCATGAAGTGCTTTATTAGTTAAAGTAGTAGGAGAGTCTATTTTTACAAGGATAAGATCATTACTGAATGGTAGGGAAGACTCTTCAATGCTCGTTTATACTTGTTTCACTTCTTGTGCTTGGATGGGAGCAGGCACCGAAGGAGCGGAATCTTCGACTTGTGAAGTGGCATGTGACTCTTGAGCTTGGACTCCTTGTTCCTCTTCCATAGGAGAAGAAGACTCCTCTGGAAGTTGGAATCGTACCTTCTTGACTTTCTTGACTTAAATAAGTGGATTACATTAGGCAATAGAGGAAGAGTCTCTAGTAGAGTGTTGCACTTAGAAGACTTGTGTGCAAGCCACTCCATTGCTTTCTCCAACTTCTCATTTTCTTTCTTCCAACGCTCCACTTCTTGTGATGACTGAATAAGACGCTCATAGTCCTTAGCCAATCTTGCACGAACTTCATCTTGTTGGTCTATTGATCTCATTATAGAGGCTATGCAATTGGCAAAGGTATCCTTGTGTGACCGCTCATCATTTATAGTCCGAGTCATTGGATTTTGGAATTCTCTAATGACTTCACTAATAGTTGGTTCTTGGTGTGGCACACATGGTTGGGAAAGAGGCCTATAAGATTGTTGAAATAGTGGGTAGAGAGATTTATGAGGTGGATGGCATGGTTGAGAAGTAGAATAGAATGAAGAAGGAGGTTCACGATATGACATGTGGTTATATGGTGGAGGGTTAACATGAGGCTTATAATATAGGTTATATAGTAGTAGAGAAGGTTTATGGTATGATCTATAGGGTGGGTATGGTAGGCGATCAAGTTAGAATAAAGGTTGTTGGTAGGGTTCATGGTATGAATGGTGGAATGGACCATGACATTCTTGACTAATTGAACTATCTTGATATCCCAACTTGACTTGAAGAAGCTGTAATGATTGTTGAATTGAATGGATGCTTTCAGAGATAGACTCTTTCCTTTTAGTCGAATCTCCTACAGAAGAGTGAGATTGAAAGGGTAAACCTTGATTACTGTTAAACCAAGCCATGAAATTCAATCATACAATCTCAATGAATCATAAGATGACTAACTAACTATAAACTATTAAAAACTAAGAAAATGAATGAGGAATAAACAAATCCAAGTAAAAAAGGGGAAAAAGAATTTTAAAATGACAAAAGAGGCAAGTATGCTATGAATAAACTTGGAGAAATGGTGAATTTAAACAATTGAGTTCAAAATCATATCAAATTTAATTCAACAACACCACATAGAAGCTACCAAGTCAAATCAAGGCAGGAATGCAATCAATGCTATGCAAACAACCTAAATGCAAAAATTCTAAACTATATGCAAAGAAAAACTAAAAAAAAAATTCAAAACTAACAAGCTTTACTCGAGTGACACCTTGTCAAAAATGAATTTGACAATTAGATTACCTGGAGAGCCAATTACTTAGCTCCCCGGCAACGGTGCAATTTGATTAATGGACTTTTTGTCTCTTACGTTAGCCTTGGGGCCCATAATCAAAAATTAACTAAGGATTGTGTATAGGCATACCTAGGATCGTTCTCTCTTCTCGAGGAGCCTTTTATTGAATCCTAAGTAATCTAAATGTCATGCAAATGCATTGAAAACAATGGGAAATTGGTTTGGGTTCTTCAAATTAATAGCTAAAAGAAAATGCAATCTAATAAAATGCTAGACTAATATTTTTGGTGTTTTTATAAAAATGGGATGATTAATGAAATATGAATGAAGTGAATTGAATTGTGTTTGAAAATATGAATTATGGATGCTCTGGGTAATGAAGAAGTGACAATCCTTACTTGAAAAGATTATGGGAGTTAAAATTTATTAAGTCTTAAGAAAAACCTCAAGATAACACTTGAGTCCAATATTCCCAATTAATAGTAGCTCCTACAAACATAGCTAACTACAACCTTTTGAGATATTGTTTAAAACCACTTAATGTGCAATTAAAATAGGTAACTATCACTTGTTTCCTCTTAATATGAATGCGATAACATGACACTCAATTAATCCAATTCAATTATACAATCTAAAAATAACACGTAAAAAGCATAATATCTTTGAATCAGTAAGGAAAATGCATATATATAAATCCCACAAGCTATAAAAATCCAATCAAATCAGAAATATCAAACCAACAGAGACAATTAACATCAATCTCAGTTCTAGAATCATATACAATAATAATTCCTAAAACTAGGCAATTCAAATATATAATTCTAGACTAATGGAATAATAGAAAAAAATCCTCTGTGTAGTCTATGAAGCTCAAGTACAGATTATCATCACCAAGAAGCAAGAGTTTTAGTCACACATAGCCACTGCCACAGCCCAGATTAATTGCCCAACCAAAATGTCAAATGAAGCTAATGGCAATATGGACTTAATGGGAAGGAAGAGAGTGGTGTGTCAGGTTCTATGAGGAAAGAATGGAAGGAATAAAGGTAAGGAAGAATGAAACACTACTACAAAAAAGTAAAGCTGTGGCGCTTATAATTGCATTAACTGTGGCGCTAGAGAAGTGCCACATATCTGGACGCCACTAAAAAAAGCTGTGGCACTTGGAAGCGCCACAAGATTTAAAATTTTTTTTTTAAAAAAAAATACCCTCCTATGGCACTTGTTTGAGGAAGTGCCACAGGAGGGTCCCTTTTTTTTCTTTTTCTTTTTTTTTCTTTCTTCTTCTTCTTCTTCTTTTTTTCCTGTGGCCCTTTTTTATGCTTCTTGATTGTGAAGCTTTATATAAAATGAGTGGCTTTCGTGTTTATCATCTCCATAAATTGTGAATCTTTCTATTTTATATTTCAACCTTATATATATATATATATAATTTTCACATTTAAAATTCAAGTTCCCCAACAATAATGTTCTTACATTAATACTCTCCAAAGCTAACATAAAAAATATCACAATACAAGAACTTGATATGTGAACACAGTATATCAACAACTAATTAAATAAATTAAAAGATTACTAAAAAACGCAAGCTTGTCAGCAAAAAAATTTAAACAAAGCAAAAGGGAAAATGAAACAAGATAGGTTTTCACTCTTTCCTATTAAATTAGGAACAAAAAGGAAAACGTTATATTACGATTTATCTTGACTAAAAAAAATTTAAACAAAGCAAGCTAGAATGAAACAATCTTCTTATAAATCTATTAATTGACTAGCGCAGGGAGTGGGAGACCACATTGGTGACGCTAGCTTGAGTGACGAGTGAGCGTGTGGGTGTGTTTTTTAGTGTGAAGATGATAGGAAATGGAGGGAGGGGGCCAACGGATCCACTAAGAAGATGAGAAAGGGAAAGTAGTTTAATGGAGGAGAGAGTAGTTAAATAATTAAAGTGGAGTAGTAGTCAAAAAGAGAAGGAATGGGGGGGCGGACACGGGACCACTATGCGGGAAATGAAATAATTATGAGATACACTTTCCATTTGATTTTTTTTTTAAAATGGGCAAGTGTGGCGCCTAACTAGGTCTATCTTGACGTACTTTCATCCAAGGAATTTACTTTCGGCCTTATAATTACCAAATTCATTGTCAAATTATGAAAATACGATTGATAGCTTTGATTTATGGTTTTAGGGGTATTTTCATAATTATGCTTTTCTGGCTTTTTCTGAAAAAGTGACCAACTGTAACTTGTAATACCCCGAGTTTTGAGACTTGAGGCTGGAGATTAAGCCTGGATTAAGTAGACTGCTAAGCCCTTATTTAGCAGGATCCCAAATTGGATTAAGAAATATGAAAATGAGTTTGATAGTGATTCCAAGGGAATTTCCATAATCAGAGGTAAAACGGTAAAGTTACAGACCAGTTGATCAGTTACCGAGGAGGAAACTCATTGGTAACTTCAAGATCAATGGCTAGGATTGAATTGTGCAATAGATCAAGGGGCAGAATCCTATGTATATGTGTGTATATGAGCTCATGGGAGGATGGTTAAGATGGTGACACTTGGCAAATTGTAGACCCTTGGATTTGGGTCTAGATTTCAACTCTTCCCTCTCTCCCCTCTCCCTCAAGTTGGTTATGTGTGTGTGTGTGAGAGGCTGAAAATCTGCTTCTCTTCATCATTATCAACGTCTCTCATCTTTCTTTCTTGTTTCTCCATTTTTGGTGAGCTCAAGGTGGAGAGAGAAAAAGAAAAGGAAAGATTTAGCTTGGTTAAGGTCCTCTTTTGCTTAAGTCATCTTCTATAAAGTTGTTCATAGTGATGAGAGCTTCATTTCTATGGTTTTAGATTTGGGAAAGAAGGTGTTTTAAGAGCTTGTGGAATTTGGAAAGATGAAGAATCAAGAAAGTGGCTTGGGAAAAAGGAAGAGGTGAGTGTTTGCTCCCTTTTGATATATTATTTGTGATTTATGGTTGAGTTTTGTGATTTGTGGAATTTTCCCTAATTTTGGTATAATTGTGAAATGCATTATTTGAATGTGTATTGAGGTAAAAATGGTGTCCTTGTGTGTTTTGATACTATTGGGGTTGATTTGAGTTATTGGAAGTAAACGTTATGGAATTTGGTAAAGTATGTGATAAGTGTGACCAACGTAGGGAAAATGTCTTTGTGGTGTGATTTTGGTTGTTTTGAGGTTTCCAATGTGTTCCTTGTGTAAAATTATGTGGGAATGACCTGGTGCAAGAGTTTTAGGACCATTGCAAAACATATGGGTTAAGTTAGGAAAATTCTGATATCTTCTACATTCTGGGTTCTGAACTGCCTTACTCGAGTGACAGGAATCTCACTCGAGTGATGTAACATATTTTCCCTTTCCCCTTCGGTTTTGGTTGCACTTGTTCATGGAAGAAGCAAGAGTGCACTTCCTTACCTGTGAGTGATGTAGGTTATCACTCGAGTGAGGGTGGTCTCACTTGAGTGATCATGTGCTTCTGTACTATGAGCCGCTTCTCGAGCTGTCACTTGCAGTTGGTTTGTCAAGAGTGTAAATTAGCACTCACAAGTTTTGGGCTATCACTCGAGTAAGGGTGTTTGTGCTCGAGTGCACTTTTGACTCTGGGATTTCTGTGCTCTTGGGTAAGCACTTTTGGAGCTTCACTCGGTAGGACTCGGGTGCTTGAGGAGGCATCACTCGAGTGTTGAGGTTATCACTCAAGTAAAAGGCATATCACTCCAGTAAGGTCATCTTCACTCGAGTGCTATAGCCAAAAAGGGGATTTTGAGGATTCAAAAGATGGTCTTTTGTCAAGTATTTCCCAACCCTTTAGGCGTGTGTTTAGGCTTTGAGTAGCTACCTAAAGGTCGTGAATGATAACCAATTTAAGTTTTTGAAAGTTAAAGAATTGGAAAAGGGATTAACCCTATGTCCTTGTTTTGGTTATAGGGTTTGATGATAGCCCTGATCATGACCAGCCGGAGCTGGAGCTTACGTGGAAAGAGTGTAGGGAACATATCTCTTTTGCATGTATTTGATATTTGTGTTAGTTTGTTGGTGCATGTCTTAGCTTTGCATGAACATGAGATTCTCTAGAACATGAGTTATTGTATGAACATGAGTTATGTGATGCAAGAATGTCATGCAATAAACATTTATCATATATGCATATTGATATTATTTTCCTACTGAGATTCTCTAGAATCTCACCCTCCCCTACTAACCTTTCAAACAAGGTAGTGGATCGAGGATGGAGCAAGCAGCCAAGGGCGACGAGGACTCCTTTGGGTTGTCATTTTGGTGGTTGGTTATCATAGTTGGGAGTATTATTTGTTGGATATTTGTATTGGGATTTTTTTGTGTATATGAGAATGAGGATTTGATTATGTGTATGAGATAGACCTGTTTAATCCCCATATGAGGGCTTGTATGAGCGATTATGCCCTGTAAGGCTTTGATTAATATATGGAACGCAGGATTTGGCTGGGAATTATATTGCGTACTATGATATATTTAAATGTGATTTATTTTCGTATAGTAATTCTATTCGAAAATGTGAATGTGAGATCAAATTTTAAATGATTTCAAAATGTTTTTATGAAAACCCTGTCTGGTATATGGGATTGAAATTGAGTTTTGATAATTATTGGTCTCTATTTCACTTTAATTTCATAATTCTGATATAATTATGGTAAGGGGGTTACATAATCGCATCTATTTTTGCCCACTGAATCCAATGGAACCATATATCTCATGAAAATCCAACTCCTTCCCTCCAAAATAGTGCTGGCCCAAAAAAATGGAAAAATTGAACTTTTGTGTTTTAGCTTCAAGCTTGTACTTTTCCACTTCTAATCCTTTAGTAACTCATTTAAATACATCCTAACCATGATTCAAAGAAATTTGGGCAGCATAACCCCTTAGGGTTGGGCTTTTCCGAATTTCCAAGTCAACTAAAAATCACTAAATCCAACAACCAAAATTAACAAGAACAACATACTTATATACATCATTTTTTGTAATATATATTTAATATTTCTTTTTAATTTTCCTATTTCATGCAAATATTTATTATTAATTATCAATTAATATATTATTTAATCAAAACATAGAAAAATAAATTTTTATTTGTATTTAATATTTTTGCTTTTATATTTTAATTATATATTATTTTTATTTTAAGGGTTAAGGTCTATTTTGCCTCGAAAGTTGTCAAAAAATCTCAATTTTGCTATGATTTAAAAACTTCTGGGGCAACATTACTCCAAAAACGTTTTTGGGGAAATTTTGAGATTTTTTTGACAATTTTCAGAACAAAAATGGCCTTTACCCTTATTTTAATTATTTATTATATTATATAAGTTGTTATGTTATGTTATATTATATTATATTATATTATATTATATTATATTATATCAGTTATTATAATAGACATATAAAGATTAGAAATTTTATTGCCAGATTACCTATGTAATAATTCCAATTTCCAATGGAATTGTTCCATCAGTAAATTCGATGAAATTTGTGACAAATTACTAACATAAATTCCATTTGTAAAATATTTGTAATTACCAACGAAAAAAATTCCGTTCCCAATTCAGTAGAATAATTTATTCTATGGCAGAATATTTTCATCTATTAATCCATTTAATAAATTTACTGATGGATTTTCCACTAGTAATCCATCAATAATTTCATGTTTTTTGTAGTGTTATTGGGGTAAGAGTATTCCAATTGGTTGTGGGTTCATGGGATATTTCTGTTGTGGGTTTTGCATCATCTTGAAATAAGAATGTCATCAAAATAAGCCACAACAAAGTTTCCAATGAACGCATACAAAACATAGTTCATTAGTTTCATGAAAGTGTTAGGTCTATTAGTTAACCTAAATAATCTATGTTTTGTCTTGAAAGCAGTTTTTCACCCACCCCCTTCCCTCATTCTAATTTGATGGTGTTTATATTTCAAGTCAATCTTAGACAAGACGATAAAATAATGCAATTCATTAAGTATATCATCTCATCTAGGAATGAGATAGGGGTGCTTTACAATGGTAATGTTGACAGCTATGCAATTAATGTACACCCTTTAAGTTGCATTTTTCTTGGGCGCTAAAAGCACTGGAATTGTATAATGGCTCAAACATTCTAAAACATATCATTTTTCCATGAGCTCTTCCACTTACTTTTAAAACTCCTTTGGTTTTTTGGATTGCTTCTATAGGCTAGCCTATTAGTAATTGTTGCTCTTACACTAAAATTAGTTTGATGTTCAATTCCTCTAATAGGTAGTAAACTAGGTGAAACTTCTTCAGAGAACATATCATCAAATTCCTGTAACAAAGAATCAACAACACTTAAAAAAAGAAGAGTTAATGTTGTGAGTGCTCAAAAAAGATTCCTTGTAAACAAATCCTTGAGTGTTCACTCCGATGAGAAATGCAAACATTTTGAGATTCCAAAGGTTGCTTCACCTGCTTGGTTTATAGTTATCTCTCTGTCTGCTTAGATGATTCTTCTTCATACACTACTACGGAAAATGCTTTTAATATCCCTTTTTTGGGCCTTTTAACATCTGAAAACAAGAGAACGTCTATCTGAGCGACGTAGAAAAAATTGTTAATAACGTCTGTAAAATAGGGGATGTCTATAGGCCAGACTTTAGACGTCCCTACTTCAAACTGGGGACATCTAAATTATGAGGGGCACTTTAGAGGTCCCTAATTTGAAGTGGCGATCTCTAAACTAACATGTAAATTGTTATTACGTCCCTTTTTATTTAAAGACATTAAAATCTTTTTTAAATGGCCTTTTATATATATACTTCACTGTTTGGCAAATTTAAACTGCAAAAATAGGATAGAAGAAAATATGCATAAACCAGGATGGAAACAACAACAGTTCAAAACTATTTAATAAAAATGTTATCCAACAATCTATATGTGCAATATATAGAACAAATAAGGACAAGTAGCTAGGTTTAGGTCAGATTAGAGAAGACATAGCTGCCATGACAAACCCTTTTTCCTCTGTTATGTAGAAGATGTAAACAATGACTAGGGAAAGCGTTTCACCCAAGAGGGGGGTGAATTGGGTGATCTTAAAAATTTCATTGCAAATATAAAATTTGACGTTGAAATTAAAACAGGAAAGAGTAAGGAGAAATATCACCAAAGTGTACACCGGGAGTTATACTGGTTCGGCCACAACCACTTTGACCTACGTCCAGTCCTCAGAGCTTCTCTGAGAGTTTCACTATAACTTCCAAGATTCAGTGGGTTCTTGGCACCTCAGTACAAGCAAGTTCCTACACTTGGACACTCGCTCCCCCTTACAAGTTGTAATCCAATCCCAACTCAAGGTTCCACAACCTTAAGTTATCTCAATAACAAATATTGAGTTTGAATGAAATATCTCTCTCACAGAGTGAATAAGAATCACTGAAGCATAGAATTACAAGTATAATGTAAAACAGAGTAATGAACTTCATGATACGTTCGTGAGTGTGTTCTTGTTCTCATCTCTGTTTAGATGTTCCTTTATATATATGCGTTCGTAATGATTGTTGGAACATATTTCTTCATGTCCGTTGGAGCGTGCGCAGCCACTATTGACTTTTCCAGTTTTTGAAAAACATACGTTTGCGGTAGGTGACGGTCGGTGACATTTGAGCGTTGCTTTTGACTTTCCTTATTTGGTAAGATCTCTTCATTGTTTATCTGTTGAAATGCTAAGAATACTAATATAATGAAAAGTTAATCAAATAGGAAACAAAACAATGATCGTTGGAATGATTTCAAACTTTCTAGGTTTCCATACTCGAGTAGCTACTCGAGTATTCATTAAAGTTTACTCAAGTACTTACTCGAGTATCATCGTGAAATCTTTGATGGACTCCCAGTTAACATATAAATATAAGATTACTCGGGTAGTGCATAGAATAAGAAAAATATCAAACCTTTGGAAATGCTTGTTTACTCGGGTACCTACTCGAGTAATGCACTCTTTTCTTCATAGGTTACTCGGGTACCAACTCGAGTAACCTTCAAATAAACTTATGTTACTCGATGCTTTACTTCAGTAATGTTGGCAGGATTTCAAGGTTGAGAGCACTTCAAGTTTGATTACCTTGTTACTAGAGTAAACTTACTTTTTGTGCATAACTTACTTGGGTAATGACTTGAGGTTTTCCTTCAAACATAACACTGCATAGTCGAGTACATACTCAAGTAATCCACTTAAAAAAATCATTAAATCCTTGCATACTAGAGTAATGACTCAAGGAAAGTGAGATAAAAATTAAATCAAGTTTATCGAGTACTACCTTCAAGTTTTTACTTACCTCAGTGTGTTACTCGAGTAGCTACTCGAGTAACATTGGCAGTGGTACAAAGTGCCGAGAGCAACACATTTTCTGAAACAGAGTTACTCGAGTATCATTGGCAGGCCGAGAGCAACTGGAAGATTTTCACATGGTTACTCGAGTAGCTACTCGAGTAACGTTGGCAGGCCAAGAGCAACTCCAAGTATTTACCTGGTTACTCGAGTAACTACTCGAGTAACATTGGCAGGCCAAGAGCAACTTGAAAACTTTTACACTATTACTCGAGTACTTACTCGAGTAACGTTGGCAGGTTACTGGAAGGTATCTCTGGTAACTTCAAGTTTTGTCTCATTACTCGAGTACGTACTCGAGTAATGCCTTAGAAAACTTGCTTCTGATCAAGTTTCTCATTTTTTTCTCTTGGCCTTTCCTCATTACTCCAATGCTTACTTCAAGTGATGCTTTTTCCTGTTATTACTTTGTTCAATCTTATTTATTACTCAAGTCTTTTTCATACAATTCTTTGTTATCATCAAAAGATGAGATCTAACACTTACAAGAGAATTTGCAAACTTAACAATCGTGTGAAATTAGGATCCAATATTTTTGTCTTGTTTCAATTTGATTTACCTGTGAAATGTGCTAATCCAGGTTCCTTTATAGTTCCATGTCAAATAGGGAAATTGAATTTTGCACAAGCATTACTAGACTTAAGAGTTGCAATAAATGTCATGCCACATTTTTTTATGATTCTTTATACATCAAAAGCATTAAGTCTACAATTGTGATTCTTCAACTTGCTAATAGGAGTACTGGGAGACCATATGGTTTCTTGGAAGATGTTTTAGTTAAAGTTAAAAACCAAGTATTCCCATCAGCACCACAAAAGTGTGTCCTACACATACTACTAGTTAATTAACTAATTAACTAACAAACTACACAACAATCTATATCTAACAACAACAACTCTAATTATATGTACAATATATAGATCCACCACAAAAGTGTGTTATACACAAACTACTAATTAATTAACTAATATACATAAAGACTTTACTCTGGCATACGTTGAAGAAGATATCCAGCCAAAAAGTCCCTGATCAAATTTATGTCTTCATATATGTAGGCATCTTCATTGTCAAAAATCTGCAAATTAGAAAATAAGCTTAGATGAAATAATGAATCAAGTGAATGAATTAATTTGCAATGGAATTACAACATCAAAAATATTATCCTTTGAGAATGAAGAAGCGATTACTTGTTCAAAATATGTCGTATTGCCGTATTGAATGATGTTATATATATATATAAAGTAAGACGTAGTATCCACATTCCTAGCCACCAGGTTGTTGAGGGCACTATAAATCAAAAGCAAATGGTTAAAATCAATAAAGGCATATTTAAAACGACGATCAATCAAAAGAACTTGATTTGAAATTACATACCTTTGGATACAACCATTTCGGGTCTTTGCCACCTTTACGATCTCGTGGTCCACCAAGGATTCGATATGTTTGGGTTGGCCTATCATTAAAATGAAAATCAACAGAAATTATAATAATTCATTTAAGTCAAGAATCAAGAATCAATGAAATACAAACAAAATAACTTACGTGTTGAAGATGTTTTTCATTTCTTTATCTGGCCTTTTACGTAAGGAATCAAACAGTAAACTACATTGAACTAAGGACAGAGAACACAAACTCTAATGGTAACTATAACAACTACAGACTAAAATGATATTAGATGGCAAGGCAATTATTTATTAAAAATCTTAAATAGACAAAATTAAAATGCGTACCCTTGAACAATCGATGCTAGATAACAACGATAGTTGTTCTCTCCCATTGTGTAGCCCAAGTAATGAGTCATTTTTTGCACTGTATTCTTATCCCTTGTCGTATTTGCAGGACACAAGAATCTATATAAATCAACTCTTTACATGTCAATGCATATAGTGTTGGAAATTGTGCCCTAAGGGCCAATCATTGTACTTTGAACATTATTATTTTAATGAAATTTCTCCATTCTGTTATCATATTATTTGCATGTTAACTATGATAATTGTATCCTTGGATAATTTATAAAGATTGTCCTAAAATGTCCCTGGTCGGTCATCTATGCGGGAGCAGAGATGAAACAAGACCAGTATGACTTTGATAAGATATGGAGATACGAATCAAAGTCTTTAGCACTTGTAAGAGTACAAGGTACTGGACCGACCCACTATGAGAAAGCTACATGGATCAAGTCATAAGCTTTTCTCATGTATAACCACGTCACAATACCCTTAGACCTGAGGTCATCATGGATTCCTACATGAGAGTTGCTAAGCTTTGAACTAGTCAAAAGTCACTTTTGACCGGGTGATGATAAAGGCTACGATCGGGCTTGGTGGTTTTTCATATAGAGGAATATGAATGATCAAGATGGAATTTGTCCCTCACATTAGTAGAGAGATATTACTGGGCCCCTCGATGAGTGAGTCTGAAAAATGTATGGCCACACTATGATGAAAGAAGTTTCTGTCTCTGTTATCAGGCTACTCAGGAATCGAGAAAGTAATGGTCAGGAACAAAGGATGACATTATCCATGCCTTATCCTTGATCGATATATCGTCTGACGAAAGGGACGTGACATGGTTGTATGACAGGTTGCATCGTGATAACGATCCTCATATGAATTGGGTAGTCGTAATGTCTTGCTAGAGGCTGTTCGCGACTTTTGGGTTAGTAAAGTTATTGGCCCACTGCCAACACTACTACAAAAAGATCAAAAGGTAGCGCACATTTTGTGGCCCTTCTTTAAGAAGTGCCACAGCTGCCTTTTTTTCTTTTTTATTTCTTATTTTATTTTAATTTTAGATACCAACTGTGGCGCCTAATAGACCAGGTGCCACAACTGATTAGACCAAATGTGGTGCCTGCCTTGGACCAGCTGTGGCGCCTGGGATTACCAAGCGCCACAGCTGGTGTTTATAATAAAAAAAAAAATTTTTGACCAGCTGGCCACCACGTGACCAGCTGGTTGTGTATTTATAAAAAAAAAATTATTACCCATTGTGGCGCCTAAGAAACCAGGCGCCATAATAGGTTATATATTAAAAAAATTATTTTTTGACCAAAAATTAATCCCAAAGCAAGTTGTATATTAAAAAAATTTTACCACCAGCTGTGGCGCCTGGGCAACCAGGCGCCACAGCTGGTTATATATTAAAAAAAAAAGAAAATTTGTTTTGACCATTTTAGTGGATTACGCTATCCACTTCCCACCAATCATAATCCCCCCGACCCTCACCCTTATCTTTTTTCCCCTTCCCGCGCAGTAGCCTCCCTCCTTCTCTTTTATTTTGACTCATCCCACTTTAATTATTCCCTCCTCTCTCACTTTCCCTTTTCATCATCTACATTACAACTTCTTGCAATGGATGACCGTCGCCCCTCTCCCTCCATTTCCTTTCATCTTCACACTTAAAAACATACCCACACACACACACACGTCTTCATCATCGAATCTACTTCTTTGTTTTGTTCCAACTGTCATCCCCACTCCTGTCTCAATTATTCCCTTTTCTTTGTACTGTCTTTCACTTTTAGTCCCAACTGTTAGAACCGGCTATTACCCAAGAGGGGGGGGGGTGAATTGGGTGTATAATAAAAACTTAAGAACTTTAGAAATCTTTTCGTATCTTAACGAAAACAGTAAGTATGAAGGTTTATAAATCAACAGTTAGATTAAATAATATATGCTGGAAATATAAGAGCTTAGGGAAGAGAATATGCAAACTGTGATTTATCCTGGTTCGGTCCAATCTGTGATGGCCTACGTCCAGTCCCCAGGCTCCTCCTGAGATTTTCAAATCCACTATCTTCTTGTTTAATCCGGGCACAAGAAAAGCCTTTACAATCCCACAAGTTTAGCCGGGTACTTGTGAAACCTTTTACAAATCTCTCATCAAGATACTCCCCCTTACGGCAAGTCTTACGAGCAGAGCAATCCCGAAGATCTTCCTCTCCTGCTTACTCATGCAAGTCTTACGAGCAGCAACGTTCTCTCCTGCTTACACCCCTGTAAGTCTTATGAGCAGCAACGTTCTCTACTGCTTGCACCTTGTAAGTCTTATGAGCAGAATGTCTTACGGCAATCTTCTCTACTGCTTCCCCGTAAGAAAATCAACCCTCTCAAGGTCCCTCTACCTTGAGATCAACTCAGAAATATAGATGAAGGTGTTTATAGACTCTCTCACAGAGTAGATATAATACTCACTGAAGTACAATACAAATAATCACTCTCTCAATGATAAGTAATACAGAAACTGAAAATAGAGAGTGTATGGGTAGAAGCAGAGGATTCACATTTCTATGTAGTTGCACGCTATCTCAGTTTTTCTCCGTTTTTCTCTGTTTCCTCTATCTTTCTCAGTTACCCATCAATATTGAATGCTTTCTCATTTATAGTTGATGAAGATGATGACCGTTGTGAGCATTCGTCCGTTGGAGTCATTTTGTCCGTTGAGCATATTTGAAAATGAGCTACTGTCCGTTGCAAAGTGGAGCGTTTTGTTGAACAGCAGGAAGATTCATTTTGAGTTGTAGTAACGTTGTGGAGCGTTTTGAATTTGTTTGAGTTTCCAGACAATCACTTATGGTGGGTCAAACTTCTGTCGTGGTTGGTAGCCGCCATTCGGTGTGTAATGATGAAGTTCACCGTAAATGACTTTAAATTTGAATTTGTAATCCGAACGTTTAATATCCTGTTTCACACTTGAAAAATATGTTAGTTAACATTTAGAATCAATAACAAGTGAAAACACACTGATTTAATAACATGTAACCAAATTCTGATTGTTCGCTGTGAGACTTGGTGTTTGGTCTTCTGCAGAGTATCACTCGAGCATAAAATGGCTCACTCGAGTGATCTTCCATTTATCCTTCATATGCTTCTGTTATCGGGTTGTGCTTGCATGAGATTTTAGAGAGACAGAATTCTCACTCGCGAGTGATCTACGGCCTCACTCGAGCACAACTCCTCCTGCTCGAGTGATGTTGCATTTTCCACTGTGAGTGTCTTCTCGGGTCGTCACTCGCATACCATTTTAACAAGAGTGAGATTTTGTACTCGCGGGTGATTTGGTCCTTCACTCGAGCACACATATTCCTGCTCGAGTGAGAAGAATATTCTCAAGTAATATACCATTTATTCAAGCACTCGCATCAGATTTGGAGAGGGATGGAATTTTTACTCGCAAGCATTGGTGTGACACTTCGAGCATATATGGGTGTGCTCGAGCACACTTGCACTTCTCTAAACTTCATGACTCTCGGCCAAGTACTCGCAGTGCCCTGCTCGAGTGAACGAAGGAAGCATGCCATTACTTGCTCTCGGCCAAACACTCGCAGACCTGCTCGAGTGAACAGAGAAAGCATGCCATTACTTGCTCTCGGCCAAACACTCGCAGACCTTCACTCGCATGTGTGCTCGAGTGAGAATGACTTCTCTGCTCGAGTGCAACCTCCAGTGCTCGAGTGAGGTACTTTTCTTCATGTTTCAGCTGCTTCTGTACATCACTCGCATGACATTTTCAGAGGGAAAGTTTTTACACTCGCGGGTGATGTGGGGCCACTTTAGAAAAATTTTGTTCATTTGATTCAAATGATGTATCATAAGAATGCTCTTGCCATATGCATTCCAATGCAACAAGAATCAGCTCCAAACTCGTTGTATTCTGCAAGTTATGATCCAAAGAGTGTATATTTCGCTAGTCTGCACAAGCATCAACTTCCAGAAGGCATAGCTCCTAGAATATACGTTCAAATTATGCAAATTACCTATCCATGGAAAGCTCTTTGAGTCTACTTTCATTTGGCACTGGTCTCGTCTCAATCCGATGTGTGGTTTGTGAGATATACTCAAAATACCGAACCTGTGTCAGAAAGTGACGGTGATTTCGGTTTCATTTTCGACGAATCATATCTCCTTCATTTGATCTTCTTTCAATGTGATTTTGGTGCCAATTTTACGTGTTGGGAGTCTTCTTTCATATACCACCGGTTTCGGGTCAATCCAACATGTGGTTTGAGAAATATAATCAAAATACCAGACCTCGCTCAGGCTGAACGTAAAACAGAGTAGAACAGAGTATGCACCCGTGCTCGAGTGAAGTGGTCTGTGCTCGAGCATGTTCTTCCTGTGCTCGAGCATAACACCTTGTGCTCGAGCATAACACCTCTAGAAGTGCCAAAACTCATATATAAGTCATCTTAGCTTCATATTAACATATTCCAACCATTATTTGATCATAGAAACCTCCGGTAACATTATAGAAACCTCCAGTATTACTTCTAACAACTTGAATCTTGATATTCATGATAAATCTTCCAAGTTCTTCATTCTTCAATAGCTTTCTTCTTGGTTTTCCTCTTGATAATAATTCTCCATAACCAAAGTAAGCATCTCCTTGACTATCTTCAATTTCTTCCTTCTTCTTCCTCTTGTTCATTTTCATTAATTCAATCTTCTTCATTCTTTGCTTGACTAATCTACAAAATATGTAACATTAAATATAGTAGTTAGTCAAAGAAATACATTATATGAACTTTTTGCTCTTATCACTTAATATCTATATTTGACATCATCAAAACTAATCATATCTAACACCAACCGCTCAAATTTCCTCCTCCTCCTCACTCAAGATTGCGTCACCAACGGGCAACGTAGTCCCCCACTCCACTACACTGATCAATTAAGCTTGTAAGTTCAACATGCTTCTTCTTCTTCTTTTTTAATTGTCATATAATTTTTGTAATTTTTTATTTCAAATTGATATCTATGTTCTAACCATAATAAATAATGAATTTAAAAATAAAGTTACATTATAAGAAAAAAAAAAAGTAAAGTTATCTCACTATAAGCTAACAAAATGGCCTGCCATTTTTGAAAACGGATTAGGTTTATGAATATTAAATAAATGAATGGAGTTACTAACCAAACTGTGGTGTACGTTCAGTGACATGGACTGAATTTTATTCTCCAAGTTTAGCTGAAAGAGTCGGGAAAGACGGTCTAATTGTGCCTAAAATAATATATTAAATATAAACTAATTTCATAAATGAATGAGTTGAGCTATTGACTATGTCATCAAGTTGATAAATAATATATATATATATATATATCTATGTTGCAATTGAACACTAAAATATACATTATGGTTTTTTATGGATCAACGATATATTTATTCGACTTCTCTTATACACACAAACAATACCTGACTAGAAAATGCTTGTATTGTTAAGCTGATATTATGTTTTTATAGAGGCTGACGCTAATGATCCATTGTGATAGAAATTAATTAGTCTTCTTTGTTTTTATACATTATGGTTTTTTATGGAAGTATATATTTTTTTTATAGAAATTTTTTTCTTAAAAAAAATACCCTCCTGTGGCGCTTGTTTGAGGAAGTGCCACAGGAGGGTATTTTTAAAAAAAAAAATTAAATGTTGTGGCGCTTCCAAGCGCCACAGCTTCTTTTAGTGGCGTCCAGATATGTGGCACTTCTCTAACGCCACAGCTAATGTAATTATAAGCGCAACAGATTTATTTTTTTTGTAGTAGTGCAACTTCATATGGCCTACAGGGTCACACAAGAATGGCCCAACATGAGATAATGTTTAATTTAGGGTGGACGAATTTATATATATATATATATAATATAAAATTCATTAATAATATTATATAGATATATATATTTTTGAAATATATATCTTATATATATGTATATATATTATATGATATTATTATATTTAATAATATTATATAGATATATATTTTTTCAAAATATATATATATTATATGATATTATTATGTTGTGTTAGTTTTAAATTTAATTTATTAAGATATATTAAATTTAATAACTAACATGATAGAGATATAGTATCTCAGATTTAATTTATGAAGATAAATTAAATCTAATGGCTCTTTATTTGAATTAAATAAATAGGTTAAATTAAAACTGTTGGATAGATTTAATTTCAACTGAATTTATTTAATTAGCTCATCAAGATGATTAATTGTTAATTAATTTTGAAATTAATTATGATTAATTTTGAAATTTGAAAATAGCCCTCATAGGTTATAAACTTGATAGAGCAGATATATTCATATGCACATGAGAATTGAGAGCCGCAAGTGAAATCCTAAGAGACATTAGAGGCACTAGCATGCAATCTCGGTTGGAGAGCATTCGTGTGGATACCGGTAGAGAGAGCGGACCTGACGTGTTGGCTTTTAGAGATCGTGAAAACTCTGAATCATAAAAAAATTATGAATCCTTCCAACTTGGATTAAACGCCGTTGATAGATCCTCGATTAGGATTGGTGAAAATTTTTAAAATTCTTCCACTGTGCCTACCGATCCTAACATATACGACGGAAGGAGCTATAATAGAATTAAAATGATGAATGTATTAGCTAGTGAATATATGAAACTGAAAAACCACTTCACTAAAAGAAGGAAAAAATAGGAAATAAAAAAGTTACAGGATTGTAAATTTGACCCATCCTACATCTATCTCCTCCAACTTAATGAACTGTTAAAGGTTTTCTTTATCAATTGTGAAGGGATACTCTAATTTTTGGCCCATAATCCCTAGAGGCTCATGCAAATCAATCTGTTGAATGCCTTTATAAATCTGCTACAGTCGTGCTAAGAGAGGCCATTTTCCTACTTCCTGCTCGTTCTTTTAGAACATTAAAACACATATTGTTAGTAGGATGCCAACAAATCTCAAGTAAAAGTGAGTTAGTTCCTACCATTTGAGGTGTTGTCGCTAAGCCAATAAGATGTATAGGACAAAGGATGAAAGATCCTCTCGCTTGAGCTACCGTGGCAACCTCGTCATCAAGAATAGGGATGGTTGTACCTTTTTCCCCCTCTCGAACACATGTCATAGTCACCTTACGTAAATGCTGTGGAATTTGCTGATGATGGTGGGTGGCAGCTTGTGTGTGAACGAGAGTATCTGCAACTACACGTAGCAGTGGGGCATCCAAATAGAGGATGGAAGGTTCTCCCGGAGTTGGAGTGGGAGAAGGGTTGCCAAGTGGTTCCTCTAACAGGTTATAACTTCCTTTGGTGTTGTGGAAGGCCGGGGATGAATGGATTCTACACTTGGAAGTTGTCTTTTACGATTCAAACATCTTTGTCATTTCAGCTCCTAACTCTGGCAATAGCTCAAGACGTAGCTCTGGCAATAGCTCTTGCAGGAGCTTGTCGTGAAGGTTAGCCTCGAGCTCTTGTGAGACTTCCTGGTGAATCTTGGCCACAAGCTCCCTACTGGGTTCAGCTTGTGATGAATAAGAATGTGAGGCTCAGCCAAAATATTTCACGACATAAACTCCCTTAGCCTCCCCACGAACATGACCGGGGTGATCTGCCTTCCCAATCGCCATATACAAGATGTCCATCTATCTACTTGGAGTGAACGAACCTTGGCTACTATGAACTTCCAGTTCATCCTGCAGTCTAAAAGTTATCGTAAATGAAAATTAAGCACTCCCAATATAAAAAAACTTTGTACTTATGCTCTAACTACTTACAATCCTTACAGCAACCTCAGCAATAGTCGGATTTACATACTTCTTACCCTTAATCCTCCCTGCTTTCTATTTTTTGTGACGTGGAGGAGGTGGCATGTAACCCCCTGCCTCAAAAATCATAATTATAATTTGAAATTTGTAATTAAAATGAAATAGAGACCAATAATCTTTAGAGCTTAATTATAATCTCTTCCTTATGGAAGGGTTTTCACCAATTCTTTCAAAATTTTCCGCTTTACCCTTTCTCAAATTTCATAATTCAAATATAATTACCCTACACAGTTAAATCACATTAATATACCAGAGTGTACCACAAAAATCCTGACAACCCCGAGTTTCATATAGGTACTATGGGTTTACAAATTCCTATATAGGGGATTACACAAAATCATATCCAAAATTTACATCCCAATTGATATACAGTAATCCCAATACCAAAACTGATAACCAACAACCAAAATATAAATTCCACATATACACATGATCACATAATCTCATCCCCTGTATTTCACCGCCCTAAAGGCACGGTCCTCCCACCCTCAACACTGATGGACCACTGGTGAAAATTTCACAAATAGACTTTTAGCTTTTTCACATGGTCTCATCCCCCGGATTCTACCAACCCGAAGGCACGGTCCTCCCACTATCAACACCGATGGGCCGCAGGTGATAGACCCACGAAAATGATAAATCAAACATACCATATATCATATATAGTATAAGAGAAAGAGTCACTACCTTGTTCTTTCTTGGTGTGTATTGGCACTGGTTGCTCGTGATCAGGGAAAATGTCAAAGCCTATAAACCAAAATCAAGGACGATAGGTTATTCTCTATTCCAAATTCTTATCTTCATAACACTTAAGGTTGGTTATCATTCGAACTCTTTAGGTATCTACTAGAAGCCTAAACATATGCCTAAAGGGTTGGGAACACTATACTGAAGACCCCTTTTTAGAAGTGAACACAATGATTTTTGACTCAGATACTTGAGTGAAGAAGACCTCACTGGAGTGATGGAGCAACTTGCACTCGAGCACTAAAGATCACTTGTGCAAGTGTTTGGCCGAGAGCACAAACTGAGACAGGAAGTTGTCACAGTACTCGAGTCTTGACCTTGACACTCGAGTGATAGCCTTGTACTCACCCGATTCCTACCGAGTGAGGCATAAGAAGTGACTACCCAAGAGTAATAGAAACCCTAAATTGAGGAGTGAACTCAAGCACCAGCTCTAGCACTCGAGTGATGGCTCAGTACTTGCGAGTGCTAGCACATACTCTTGATAATTTGGTGGTGAGTGACAACCCGAGAAGGGGCCTAAAGGTGCAAAATACATACTCACTCGAGTGAGACTCAACTCACAAGAGTGATAACCCATATCACTCGCAAGTGAGGAAGTGCACTTCTGCTTCCTTGGCGAGGAAGTGCTACCAGAACTGAAGGAAAAGGGAAAAAAATGCGACACTCGAGTAACACCCTAGTGCACTCGAGTGAGGCTTATCAGAAGACAAAACCGCAGCAACTGATAGAATTTGCCAAACTTTTTACCAAAGTATCCAATGGTTCCTAAAATTCACAAACAGCTCTATCTTTACCAAATTTTCATAAGGAACATATTGAAAGCAAACAACCAAATTTCCATCACAATGCCATTTTCTATATTTCCTACCACATTGAACTCCAAAACCACAAAATGATCAATTTGGTTTCCAAAATTTCAAACTAATACCAATGGCTCAAAAACACAATATGCCACTAATTACACCACCATTCATTAGCCAACTCATGAAATTACACCAAAATCAGGGCAAATTTCATAAACCTCAATACTTAATCAATTATCACAATAAACATATCAAAATGCTTCAAATACTCACCTCCAACTCTTCCCAAGGTTGGTTTCTTGATTCCTCAACTTTGGAATTTGTTCAAACTCTAAAATTTCTTCTTTCAAGAATATAAAACCATCTCGATGAAGTTCTCATTACCATAAACAATATTAAAGAAGAGTGCTTGAGCATTAGAGGGCATCTAGCAGGTCAAAACTCACCTTTGTACTTTCTCTTTCCTTCCTTGCTTAAATAAAATAGAGAAATAGAGAGAGAAGATGAAATGATGATGAAGATGTAGATTTTTGACTTCCCTCACTCATTTAGCCAACTTGGAGGGAGAGAGAAGAGAGAAAAAAGAGTTTGACAAACTGACTTTGATCTTATGGTTCATAAAGTGCCATTTGTCTTGATCTTATGCCTTCTTCTATGAACTTAAATGATCACTACCACATGCAATTCCACCCATTTTTCTTGAGTACTACATATTTCACAATAGCTCCCGCCAAATTAGTAAACTCCCTATTCGGTGGCTGACTAATTGATCGATAAATTTTCCATTTTACCCTTGATTCTCCCAACACTTACTAAATCATCATCAAGCACATTTTATATCACAATTCACATCATATACTTCAAAAGTGTTTGATTGACAATAATTACATCACTTTTGAAGTCATTAACCTTTAAGCCCAAGTTGGGGCATTACAATTTGTTAGATCTCATGTTTTAATGATAACAAAGAATATTATGAAAAAGATTTGATTAATAAATAAGTTTGAACAAAGTAATAATAGGGAAAAGCATCACTTGAAGTAAGCATTAGAGTAATGAAGAAAGGCCAAGAAAAAAAGCTGAGAAACTTGATGAGAAGCAAGTTTTCTAAGGCATTACTCGAGCAATGAGTCAGAAACTTGAAGTAACCAGAGACACCTTCGAGTAACCTGCCAACGTTACTCGGGTAAGTACTCGAGTAATAGTGTAAATGTTTTCAAGTTTCTCTCGGCCTGCCAATGTTACTCGAGTAGCTACTCGAGTAACCAGGTAAATCACTTGGAGTTGCTCTCGGCCTGCCAACGTTACTCGAGTAGCTACTTGAGTAACCATGTAAAAGTCTTCCAGTTGCTCTCGGCCTGCCAATGATACTCGAGTCCCCTGTTTCAAGAAAAGTGTTGCTCTCGGCATTTTAAATCCTGCCAACGTTACTCGAGTAGCTACTCGAGTAACTCACTGTGGTAAGTAAGAAAAACCTGAAGGTAGTACTCGAATAACTTGATCTATTTTTATCATACTTCACTCGAGGTGCTACTCAAGTATGCTGGTATTTAATGACTCATTTTAAGTGGTTTACTCGAGTATGTACTCAATATGCAGAGTTATTTTTGAAGAAAAAGCTTAAGTCATTACCCGAGTAAGCTATGCACATAAATTGAGTTTACTCGAGTATGTACTCGAGTAACAAGTAATCAACTTGAAGTGCTCTCGGCCTTTAAATCCTGCCAACATTACTGGAGTAAAGCATCGAGTAATCAAAAGTTTATTTGAAGGTTTACTTGAGTTGGTATCCGAGTAACCTATGAATAAAAGAGTGCATTACCCGAGTAGGTACCCGAGTAAACAAGTATTTCCAAAGGTTTGAAATTTTGTTTATCCCATGCACTACTCGAGTAATATTGTGTTTGCTTATTGACTTGCAGTTTATCAAAGTTTTCCCGATGATACTCGAGTAAACTTTAATGAATACTCGAGAACTACTTGAGTATGCAAACCCGTAAATTTAGAAATCATTCCAACGATCATTGATTTATTTCCTATATGATTAATCTTTCATTGTATTAGTATTCTTAGCAAATTTACAGATAAACAATGAAGAGATTTCATCAAATAAAGGAAGTCAAATATAACGTTCAAATGCCACCTACCGCCAACGGATATTTTTCAAATACTGGAAAAGTCAACAGTGGCTGCGCACTCTCCAACGGATGAGAAGAAAATATTCCAACGGTCATCATCAACATATCTATATATATGGGAACATCCAAACAGAGATAGAACAACAAGAACACACATGAATGTATCATCAAGTTCATTACTCTGTTTTATTCATATTTGTAATTCTATGCTTCAGTGATTCTTATTCACTCTGTGAGAGAGATATTTCATTCAAACTCAATATTTGTTATTGAGGTAGCTTAAGGTTGTGGAACCTTGAGTTGGGATTGGATTACAACATGTAAGGGGGAGCGAGTGTCCAAGCGAAGGAACTTGCTTGTATTGAGGTGCCAAGAACCCACTGAATCTTGGAAGTTATAGTGAAACTCTCAGAGAAGCTCTGAGGACTGGACGTAGGTCAAAGTGGTTGTGGCCAAACCAGTATAACTCTCGATGTACACTTCGATGATATTTCTCCTTACTCTTTATTGTTTCAATTTCACCGTCAAGTTTTATATTTGCAACGAAATTTTAGTATCACCCAATTCACCCCCCTCTTGGGTGAAACGCTTGCTCTAACACAATTGGCTAGGCCTGGACCACAACGCTAGGATCTGATGTTGCTGCTTCCTTCATTTTCTCCAACTCTTCTGCCATTATCCTTTACTCAAGCTTCTGGTAACCACCACGAGATGTGCAATACTAATACTTATTAGTTGCTTGCCTCTCTGTATTTGCTACACTTAATTCCTATGAAAGGAAAACAATGAACACCGAATCAATAATGTCAACTATATTCAAATAAAACACTACAATGAAAGAAATTTTACCAAAAAGTTAGGATCTTCTCATGATGCCATAAACAACCTCCAGTCCTCTGGAGACAAATATGAATACTTCTGACATGAATCCTTACCCCTTAGGTCCCCTCGAATGTACTTTCGTGTAAGCTTATTCTTGAAATTTTTCTATCGTAGATGAACCTCCCTCATCCACTCCTTATACATCACCACAGTGTCAAGGACATCAAAGGTTTGCTGCAAGGTAAAAACATAGAATAATTATATTTGAAGCAATAGGAATAAAGCTATAAATGCAGATGTATCGAAACTTATATACCAAAAGTTGTTGCCAAATCATGTCTTTCATTTTTGGTGGAACTAACTTCTAATTATCATAGATAATGCGAACTTTACTTCGACGTAAACAGCCAATAAAATGGTTTTCCTTCAGACCAATTGGTTTCATATTGTCATCAAACTCAATATGCAGCCTCTCCTGTTGATGTTCATGACGTGCAACCAATGCTCCTATTTTTGTGATGCCTCTAACCCTTCTTCTCGCAACAGGTTCAGGTTTATCTATTTCATTATCCCTATCACTTTGTGAGTCAATAGAATTGTCCATATTCCTGTAAGCACAAAATCATTGTCATATAGGTATATAAATTGTAATAAAAATAACCTACTCTTAACAGGAGTAAAATAAAAATCACACAGTTATATTTTCTAAGTTAAGCTCTTACTCTATATTGTTTCCCATATTCCTTCACCATGATCATTTCTTACAGCATATTCTTCATCATCTACCAATTCTACTTCACTTGTTGTAGGAGGATTAATTGTAAAGGTGGTGTGTCGTCAAGGTTAAAGGTCGGATCACCATGCTTCTATTTTTTACTTTGAAGTACAATGGAAACATTTTTTATTTGTAGGATATGCGACATAAAACACTTGTTTCACCTGGCTTGCTAGAATGAATGGTTCATCCCTATATCCTACTCTTTGAAGATCAACTGGGCAAATCCAAATTGTTGATCTATTACCACAGCATTATTGCTAACCAACTTACATTTGAATAAAGAAACTTTAAAATTGTTGTAAGTAATTTCCCATATTTCTTCTATCACTCCATAATAGGGCATGGATGCTAATATAGGGTTTTTGTCTTTCAAACAGGAAAAGTGCATGGCTTCAGCTTCTAACATCACCCCACTATTTTGCATAGTACTTATGTCATCTTGATCTTTTGTGTAGAAAGAATGCATGTTTATATCATAATCAATCCAAGTAATGATCTGAAACGAAGGCCCCCAAGCCAACCACTCTATTGTCTTAGACACACCAGTCTAATGCGAAATGTAACCCCCACCATAATCAAGGCTAGGATTAGGTGTATAACACATTTTATAATTGAATGAGAGATCGAGGGTGATTAAAAACCTTTTACAAAACCTATACAACAAGATCTCTATTCATTCCAAAGTAAAAATAATTAGCCTGTTCGGTCTGTCACAAATACAATATCAGAGTATAATCCAAATTCCCGACATTCACCCGGGATAATAACATTATTCCAAAAGTTTGTATAGGGCATCATTGCCCATATCAATTCCCAAACTGTGGAATACACAAAAACTACAATCCTGTAGTCAATTCAATATATACATTGTCTAAAATGATAACCAATCACAAACCAAAAAGATAGTAGCTAAGACTACCACCAGTAGTCCTAAACGCCCTTATCCACTTGCTTGCCTCTTGATCCTCTTGCCCTATCTAAAAATGTTATTTGAAAAGAGTGAGATTCAAAAGAATCCCAGTAGCAACAATTTACGTATATGATGCATAATAAACAAAGCAAGAAAGCATATATCACAATGCAGCATTACAATATTCAAGGCTAGGCATACTGCCACGTCCCCTCAACTATATTTAAGGCCGGACTCTCGCCATGTACCCCCAACTGTATACGAGGCCGGGCTCTTGCCATGTCCCCTCACTGTATTCAATGATTAATACAAACAAGCAATGCATTACACATGATATAGGATAAAGTGTCACTACCTTGGTCTTTCCGTTCTTGAGCAGGCACAGACGTTCTACGCTTCAGGCAAATATCAAATCCTAAAGTCATAATTAAGGATGAAGCGTTATTCTCTATTCCAATACTCAATTGACTTCTCAACACTTAGATTTGGTTATCAATAATAACCCTTAAGAAGCTACAAATGCCTCTAATAAAAGCCTTAAAGGGTTGGGAAACAATGGGTTGAAAACCACTTTCACAAGTGCAAAATACTGATTTTTGGGGGTTGGCCGCGGCCCGAAAATCCACTGGCTATAGCCAAAAACAGGTCCAAAACATTTGGGCTGCAGCCCAGAATCCGTTGGCCGCGGCCAATAAAAATCTTGCTTCTTGGCTGAATTTCCAAAAATCATAACTAATTCTAGAAAAATCAAAATGAGTTGATTCCAAAGCCAAATGAAGGGTATTTAAGTCCTCTTCATAGGAAAAATATGGGCCATTATCAGAAATCACCACACAAATACAGAATTGCCCAAAACTCAACACTGCTCCAAAACTAAGTCCAATTTTCATCCCAAAGTTTGGACAATCAAATCTCCTAGTTCACAAAACAAAATGACACAAATTATTGTCTATTTTGAAGCTTGGGATGTGAATTTTAAGAATGGAAAGTTTCATAAGTTTTAGACACCCTTTGTTCATTCAAAACATTCGTGCAAACTGACTGCCCAGAACAGATTTCACGCTTGACAACATTCCAATTTTCTACTAAAATGTCTAATGGCTCCAAAATCAACAATCAAACCTATTCCCACATAAATTTTAACAAGGAATCATTGGAAGCATCAAATCAACCAATTTCACAACCTATAAACATGTCCTGTTTTGACCAATACACGAAACCAAACACAAATTGCCAAACTCAACCTTTAATTATTCAAACCAATCTATTTGTCCAAAAGACATCACAATATACCATTTCCATGATCACAACATGCCAAACTCACTAAGACCCTAATTTTCAAAAATAGGGCAGAAAATTCCAGAAAAATCAATACTCAACCAACAACCACAATATATATATTAAAAAGGAGCTAACACTCACCTCTTTCACTTTCTCAAATTTGTTTTTTGATTCTTTAATCTCCAATTTTTCTCAAACACAAAAACACCTCCTCTTGAGAATCTAAAATCATAGGATGAAAGCTCTTATCAAGAGGAACAACTTTAAAGAAGGCAATTTTAGCATACAAGGTCAAGATCTCACCTAAAATTTGAGCTTTCATTTTCTCTTTCCTTCCAACAATGGCAGCCGAAACTTTGAGAGAGAAGAGAGAGAAATGAGTGATGATGATGAAGATAGAGGATGAGGTCTGATTTTCCCCCTTTTTCCCATGCCTAAATGAAATAGAAAGAGTGAGAGGGAAGAGAATATGGTAAAAATGATTGCTTGACTTTTCCCATCAACCACTCTTCATCCAATAGTGCCACATGTCATAATCTCCTTGTTTCTCACCAAATAAGTAACCACATGGTTACACTAACTAGTTCATTAATCATTTAGTCACACATCTCATTTCTTTTAGTTAGTAATTAATTTCCTCATTAATCACTGACTAATTGGCCGATAATTTTCCATTCTTTCAATTTTTCCCCTGGTTATGGCACATTCACTTGAATTGCCACATAACATATTTAAATTTCCATTTCTTCTTCCATGCACCAGTTTCCTCATATTTAGCCCAAATAATTATTTCATCACATAATTGTGTTAAAGTACAGGGTGTTGGGCATTCCCAATAATAATGCGGATCTAAAATCCATCTTAATTTATAAAGGGTTAAGGTGCAAAAACACACATGTGATTGTCCTCAAAGTGCACCCAACACCAAATGCTTTTTTTAGGTGCAACAGTGACTATGTGGTTACAAAATAGGTGCAAAAATACCCTTTGACCGTTACTTTGACTTTTTGACCTTGAAAGTGATGACATGTACGATATGGATGCTAGAGTGACATTTTGGAAAAAAAAGCTTGCTGACTGGTAAAGCTTTGCAATTAATATTACCCACATTTCACTATTTTAGTACCACCTTTACTGAAGTAGATTCAAATTTGAGTGCAGAGTGCTTAATTCACTCAGCAGAGCTATTTCCCTAAAAAACATACTGATTGTTCAATTTTTTCCCAACCCTAGATTCCCAATATTATTAAATTAAAATCATTATAATACATATATTATATTACTAATTTTTATTAAATTATATGATTTATTAGGAAAATTTGATTTTCAACAAGTTTTTTTTTTCAGAATGTCACTCCATCGTCCATGTCATCGTACCCGTCATCACTTCCAGGATAAAAAAGTCAAACTAACGGTCAAAGGGTATTTTTACACCTATTTTGTAACCACATAGTCACTGTTGCACCTAAAAAAAACATTTGGTGTTGGGTGCACTTCGAGGACAATCACATGTGTATTTTTGCACCTTAACCCATTTATAAAATCATTCACAATAATTATCATTAGCCTTAATCCAAATTTAGGGCGTTACATGAAACCTTTTCCTCAAACCACTCTATGAATGTCTTGTTTTGCTCAATAGCAATCTGCATGTGATTCTTCCTTGGATTCATGTTCTTCAATCTCTTTCTGTGTTCATCTATGTACAGTTGAACTTCTTCCATATTATTCATGATATACAAGTGTGCTTGCAACACCTCTTCACAAGGCATTTTCTTCACTTTTAGTCCTCGCGTTCCCATGCTTCTCCCTTCTTCATGTCGAGATTCTTCCTCCTTCCCTGATAGATAATCGCTATAGAAGTCCATAGCCTCTTCAACTACATATCTTTCAACTATTGAGGCTTTTGGTCGATAGGGACTTTTAGAATACCCTTTTAAGATCTTCATGTATCGCTCAAAAGGGTACATCCACCTCAGGTAAACTGGACCATAGAGCCTTACCTCCCTTACCAAATGAACTATCAAATGCACCATTATATCAAAAAATGAAGGAGGAAAGTGCATCTCTAATTGGTACAATATAATATAACCCTAAGCTTCTAGTTCATCAAACGTTTTAGTGTCAATGACTTTGTTACGAATAGCATTAAAGAAAACACACAATCTTGTTACAATAGTTTGAACTTCATCTTTCATAATGCCTCTAATAGCTACTGGTAATAATTGTTGCATCAACACATGATAATCATGAAACTTCATTCTCACTAACTTCAAATCGTCCATTGACACACACCTTCTCACATTTGAAGAATACCCTTGTGGCACTTTAATTTCATGCAAACACCCACATAAACATTTTTTCTCCGCTTTTGATAGTGTATGCGCTGCTAGCTCCATGTATGCCCTCCTCCATCATCTCTTAGTTGTGGATACAACCGTTCCCATATCAACAAGGTCTAGTCTAACACTAATCCCATCCTTAGTCTTCCCTGGTATGTGTAAAAACATACTGACAAGGTTATCACAAACATTTTTCTCCACATGCATTACGTCAATACTGTGTCTCACGTCAAGACTACGCCAATATGGAAGATCAAAGAAAATTGATCTCTTCTTTCATATATTCTTCTCACCCGTAGTCTTTTGATTCTTACCGAAAAAGACATTGATACGTTCAACCCGACTATAAACTTCCTCTCCGGTTAATGCCTTTGGAGCCATTCCATGCTTCGGTAAGTCGTTAAAACGCTTTTTTAACCTATGATACGGGTGGAACCTATGAAGAAACCTCCTGTGACCAAGGTAGACAATTTTTCTTCTATGCTTAAGTTGATAGAAGTGAGTGTCTACTTCACATATTGGACATGCTTTATGCCCCTTTACACTGTACCCTGACAAGTTTTCATACGCAGGGAAGTCATTTATCATGGTAAAAATCATTGCACATAGCTTGAAGGACTCCTTCTTATATGTATCAAACACATCTACACCTTTATCCCACAACTTCTTCAAGTCCTCAATCAAAGGCATCAAGTAGATATTGATATCGTTCCCTGGCTATTTTGGTCTAGAAATAATCATAGAAAGCAACACATACTTGCGTTACAAAGCCAGGGAGGCAAGTTGTATATTACAAGGAGTACCTGCCATGCACTATGTGTGCTATTAAGAGTTCCATATGGATTGATGCTATCTGTACAAAGCCCAAGCTGAAGGTTTCTTGGCTCGCTGCCAAATTTAGGGAACATTTCATTTATTTTCTTCCACTGTGGAGAGTCAGCCGGATGCCAAAAATATTTTCCATAGGATATTCTCTCATCTGAATGCCATCTTAACTTCTTCACTTACAGTCCTAAATAAACGCTTAAAATGCGGCATTATTAGAAGATACCACAAAACCTTTAAAGGTTGCATTTTAGTTGTCCCTTTGCCACAACCTCCATCTTTCTTCACTTTGTATCGTGCAGTTTGACACTTAGGGCACTCACTCAGACCTTCATACTCCTTTCTGTATAGTACACAGTCATTAGGGTAAGTGTGTATCTTTTTATACTCCATACCTATCATAAAGAGGATTTTCTTGGCCTCATACATACGATTTGGAAGGACATTACCGTCTAGAAACATATCACACAACAATCCAAGCAGCAATGTGAAACTACTATCGCTCCACCTACAAGTTGCTTTTAAGTTAACCAAATGTAATATTCCTGTCAGCTATGTGTACTTACTTCCAGGGTACAACGGTGTCTCTGCATCACTCCATAGACTGTCATATTCATGCGACTACATAAAGGATTCTACCTTAACATCGTGAATTATTCTTCCATTCTATCTTCATCTATAATGTCCACAGCTTCCTTCTTGTGCGACAGACAATTAATTACTTCCTTACCATGCTATATCCACCTTGTGTATCGAAGATTTATTCTATCATAAAGTAGGTGATCCCTTATAACTTCAACATCCAGTCTTGTCTCATTTAAAAATTTGACACAAGGACAAAAATACATCCCATTTTTTTGCTGCAGTGTTCCTTCTAGCAAATTCAATAAACTCTTCAACCCCGTTCTTATATTCTTCACTTGTTCTCAAAGCATTTATCCAACTATGATCCATTTTATTACCACCTACGCCATTCCCATTAACACTCAAGTTAAGAATAATTGTCAATACTGAGATTTCCTTTTACTATTTTGTTTTTCAAAATTTTAGCAGCATTTCCCCTTAAAAGTGAGACATCCCAAAATCAAAATAACAAACCATCTCAGCTTAATTTAAATGAAACTAAACTAATTAAGGCAATTCATATTTAGGACAATGTCAGCAAGTCAAATCCAACAATATTAGTTGCAACACCACTCATTCATACATTTAAATCATGCAAATTCACAAGTAATAACCAAGTCATATGTTAAAAACATTGTAAATGAAGAGTGAGATATGTAAAAATCTCAGTTGCAATACCACTCATTCATGCATTCAAATCATGCAAATTCACAAGTAATGCCATGAAAGTTCACACTCCATAAGCATACGTTCAATCAAGAAATTGTATAGATGGCCATAGCATATTGTCAAGCAATGATTCCAACGAAATATGTAAGCAAATTCAGTGCATGCTCATGGCAAACTCAACGTCAAAATATATTAAACCAATAAAATTCAAATAACATGGATGGAAAGAGTTGCTAACATAGATGGAAGCATAGGCATATATTAGGTGTATCAGGTAGCCTTCTCCTTCAATCAGGTATACCTTTGAAATTTTAGGGAGAATGTATTAAAAATGCTATTTTTTTTATCAATAGAATTGCATATAAGGTTCTTGGGGTTCAAAACTCCTTATGAAATGATTTATAATAAACAACTTGAGTTGGATTCCCTTAAGACTTTTGGGTGTTTGGCTTTTGCTACTAATCAAATAGCTCTTAACAAACTTTCTCCCAGATTTGATCCTTGTGTGCATATGAGCTATCAGCCCAATAAAAAGGGTTTTTTACTCTATAATCTTACTACTAAGTCTATGATAACCAGTCAGCATGTTACTTTCTTTGAACACAAATTCCCTTTTAAAGATTCTGTACTTAGTTCCTCTTCACAGGGTGCCACCTATAAGCTGGACTCTTCTCATTTTGATGATCAGTTATTGCCCTAGCCTATTTCCATGCCTCCTGCACCTGATCCTATGCCTCCCCAAGAGGATTTTAATGCTGAAGAACCAGTTATTAAAACCATTATTGATTATGAGCAGCACCATGTGCATTCTACCAGATCTACTCATTCTAAACAATCCCCTACTCGGTTAAATGATTATATATGCTTAACTAGTATTGCTTCCCAAGGTGATGCTAAGGTAAAATGTCATTACACTCTTCATGAGTATGTTTCCTATGCTAATCTTTCCACTGACTATAGACATTATTTGCTAACTACTAATGCAATAGTTAAGCCATTTAGTTTTCAGGTAGCCATTACAAATCCTAAATGGGTGCAAGCTAGAAATTTAAAATTCAAAAAATTTAAACAAAGGCGTGGTTGGAAGAAAACCTTTAGAGGATGCTTTAGAGGGAGACAACACACGGTGATGAGAGGGAGGACAGCGATGGCCACAATGACAGCAAACCGATGGTGTAAGCCTCATAGCAACGACAGTGACGAGTTTAGGCAAAGAAGAGAGAATGGAGGAGCAAGAAGAGAGGGGAGGTATCAACCTTTTGAAGAAATAAGAAAATGAAGCAGAGTGAGGTAGAGACGGAGAAAGGAGCTGAAAGTTGAGGTAGAGTGATCGAGTTCAGCGTTGAGTGCCTAAGTTATCACTTTAGGCATCCCTAGTCAAAATGGGGACGCCTAAACATGGTATATGCGTCCCCAGTTTGACTGGGGATGCCTAAATTATCACTATAGCGTCAAACTGGGGATGCCTAAACATCATTTTGGCATCCCCAAATTGGTTGGGGATGCCTTAACATCTGACAGATTCACATGCACTGGTCATGTCAGATCAGTGCATGTGAACGTTTAGGCCCCTAAACCAACATTTAAAAAAAAAATTTAGGTGTCCCCAATATATTTAGGCGTCCCCAGGCCTAAACATGGCTTTAGGCGTCCTCAGTCAAATTGGGGATGCCTAAAGGTTAGTTCTCGCACGTAACTCGATTGTTTTGGCTGGAAATTTAAAGTTTTAGACCATTGTCTATGTTTTAGGCGTCCCTTTTTAAAAAAGGGACGTCCTTTGAGATAGTAATATGTAAATTCTGTAGTAGTGATAATTCACAAATCCTCTTACTCCTAGTACATTTCCTTCTTTAGTTCATTTTCATGCCTTGCATTGGAGCATACTTCTGTTTCCCTGCACTTTGCTGGCTTCTACTCCTCATTTCCAGCAATGTTCTTTGACTTCCTTTGTTCTCGGTCAATACTTCTTCTCGATTCCTCTCTCCTTCATTCATCTATTTCATTGTTTGCCTCCTTAACATACCATCACAAACGTCAACTTTACCGTACTACTTTGGCGAAGTTCGCTTCTTTGAGGTGCCCTATGAGAGCAGTTGTAATTTTTCCTTTTTAATGTTTGATGTGCATAATTACAAAATTTATTTATAAGATATGCTTTATGGTTGATGTATGTAGATTTATAAAATTTGTTTATGTGAACATCTTCATAGAAGATATAATTTTATATTGGGTTAAGGTGTACCCAACTCCCAAACTAATTTTTGAGGTGTATCCGGCACCTTAAATCATTTAGTGGTGCATTCTGTACTTAACATATTAAAACAATTGAGCAATTTCCATCTTAAACTACTTAATCCTAACCTTTGTTATCATAGAAGAGAAGATTTTTTTGGGGGCGGGGGGAAGGGTATACTAGCTTTTTCAAAACTTAGGGGCATTTTAGTCATTTGACCGGAATATTCATATCCCATTTTGATGCCTCATCACCAATGTGAAATTTGGCAAATTCGAATCATCTTTTAAGATTTTGGGAGTTTCAGGGGTAGATTTTTTATTGTCCTTTTCCCTTTCTCTTTTTAGGGAAAAAAACTAAAAATTTGAAATTTTCACTGTTTGAGATTATCAAAAGATTGTCATAGTGTTTGTGCCATATCTATTTTTGAATATTGGGTTTCTTCATTTTCTCTATTTTTCTGCTTTGATTTTGCCAGTTCCGATTCAAGGAGGGATAATCCGGGCATCTATGTGGAAGATCTATCGTTGTGTATGTTGCCTGGGAATTTTAATTGAAGGTACCTAGAGTTCTTCAAGTTAATATTCAACTTGCATTTTCTTCCTATACTAGCGGTATAAAATTTTCCTTGATCATGCGAAATCAATTCTATCATCACTTTTCAGATTATTTGCAATAGCACAACTATTATAGGCTCCATTCTCATATACATCAGCAAATAATGCGCCATGAAAAAGGGATCATTATAGATGAGGTTCAGTTATCTCAAAGCTCCTCTGCCCTTTGACGGGATATTTCTAAGCTAAATGGTACAGTGACACATGGGATCAGTTCCTGTATATGAGAGTGACTTTTTTTATATTTTTATTTTAAGGGAATAAGATTTATAATGTAAGGGGTTTTTCCTCTTCTAACAAATATGTTACTTAAGATTTAAACTTATATTCTTCTCTTTATGAGGTGAGACCACTTACCACATCAACCAACAACTTATATATTAACAAAGGGTAATAATTAGACAATATATGAGAATGACTTTCTACACACACACACATATATATATATATATAGTCTAATTATTACCCTCATTATAATAATCAATTTGGTCATATCTTAATTAAGTAGAGTTAAATCATTTGAGTTTTGAATCAGTTTTACTATGTGTTTGGCAACACTTATTTTTGAGCAATAAGTTCTTATTATGTGAGTCAAGAAAAAACTTATCTCACATACTTACCTCGTATACCGTAAATCACAATTTATAAGCACTTATAAATTAAAAATAAACTATTCCAAACAATCACTTGAACGAAATAAAAAACGGAGTAAATAAAACGAGCTGCAGAATATAATTGCCCTTTTCCTGCCAAGAAATATAATTGTCATTGACATCAAACTTAACACTCATACGTCTGTCTGCGAGTGCGCGACTTGATTAAGCACATAGACCAAACGAGAGGGTACAAAAGCATATAAAGCAAATGCACTTTATATCACCTCCGGCAAAAAAAAAAAAAAAAAAAAAATGCACTTTATATCATCAAGATTGATCCTTGCGATGCTGTCTCAGTTTAGGCCATCCATATGTGGGGGGACTTTATAACCTGAAATAGTTATCTAGCTCCGTTAGAAATACACAAACACACACACACACACAAACTAAAATTTTTATAATTTGTAATTGTGTCAGTTTAAAAATAGTGACAATTTTCATTAAGAAAATAAAAGTAAAAATTTAATAAATATCCAGAGAGAGGGAGGGAGGACATACTTCCACATTGCGTTCCAACTAGAAGATACTTTTCACAAAACCTACAAACATAGACAACTTTCTCCATGCTCACCAATTTTTCAATCTCCTTTGTAATATGTTTGCAGAGGCAGGAGATGTCGGCGCCTTTAATCGCCGAGCAGCACTCCGGCGATGGATCAATCTGTGGGCCGGATGGCTGGACGAAGTCTCTGCATTGAACTATCAGACACCATGAAAGTTGCATAACATGGTAATAACAATCACCACACAAAATGTCAAAGCCAACAAGCGATAAGTAATAACTATGGCCATAATAATGTCTCTCTTGAAATTGATACAATTAGTAATAAGGTTTGGTTTAATTGCCATGAGGGAGAAGTAGAGAACTTGTTTGTGCAGTAATTTAATTTAAGCTATTGTGGGCCCTTAAATAGAGGAAGAGGATGTTGAGGGAAATTAATTAATTGGCTAGGTTCAATTAACTTATTTATTGTTCTTCAATACTATATTATTAGTCCAATTAATCATATTAATTGAATTTATTTTTTTTCCTTTTTTCAACTGAAATTGCATTTAATGTTGTTCAATATTTATAAGAAACATTTTTTCACATACAAGTCGCTGTATATAAACAACAATTTGTCTTTTAAAGTGCTTTAATTTTTCCATTTATAGTGTAATCAATTATATGTTTCTCTCTCTCTAGTCTCACATCATTTTCCACTCATTCTCTCTTACACTCAAGGTTGTCTAACTCGCGAGTTTAAGCAAACTCATAACAGTGATTTGAACTCGTATCGTAAACTCATAAGATTTTATTTTTACCATTAAATAGATATTAATGGTGTATAATTAAAAAATTAAAATATAAAAATGACAACAATTGGATTTAAATATATTTTAAATCCAAATATTGAAATTAAATCCATCAACATTCATAATTTATTATATTTAATAAAGAAATTTCTATAAAATTTATATATAAAGCCGCTGAACATAATCAAATCGAAGAAGTTAACACAAGTTTAAAGGTGAGTTAATACAATTTTATAAGTTAGATACGTAAAAACGGTAAACTCGGTATATAAACTCGTGAGTTTAATTGAGTTTACAATGGTCACGAGTTTACCAGTGACTAGACTCGATTTTGTAAGCTAGAAACGTAAAAACGGTAAACTCAGAGAGTCAACTCGTGAGTTTGACAACAATGCTCACACTTGTCATCTTGATAAATAAGGGTATGCTCCTACGATCCTATTTAGAAAGTACTTTCAATATAGTTCACACAGGGAAAAAAATCTTAAATTTCATTAACTATGCCTTAAAATCAACAATTTTTTAACTTTATCCCTATTTAACTACACGATTTCAAAAAAATAACAATATACATAATAATAAATGAATGGTGAAATTTTACATTCATGTTAAAAATTTAATGCCATGCCCTAAAAAAATATAAATAGGAAAAAAAAATACATTATCTCTGTCTTATAAATAGGATCATAGGAGTATGTAAAATATATATATATATATATATATTGTACATTTATTGCTTTTAAATCATTTTGACTGAGTTTTGTGTGATTTAGATAAATATTTCTTATTAAAAGGAGTGGAGGAATGTTGGGGAATTGAATTGAATGCTTGACTTGAGGAGAATATGATCAAAATGCACTTAATATCTTTTCTGTTGTGGGGAAAAGTCAGCGAGCTAATGGTATCCCACCCCCCCCCCCCCCCCCCAAAAAAAAGCAAGCTAATGGTGGTACTTTAAATATGTATTCTTCTTGTCCCAGATATAAATAATATCTTTCGGTCTAAAAAATATAAATAATTTCTTACTGATCCGCACGTATTAATAAAAACAAAGGTACTAAATTTGTCACAAAATTCAAATAATTTTTATTATTAGCTTTACTAACTACAATAACTTATATTAATTTCCACCCTCTCTTACCATAGCTATTAAATATAGACACATATATGAAAGAAAAATATTTAATACCTCTTAATGATATATTAAAAAAAAAATTAAGAACACATTCTAGAAGATGCCCTGCAATTCGTATCAGCTGGAGTATATAAATTTTATACATGAGTTAAATGAATAAAGGTTTTGCTTTTGTCATGAGTTTGTTTGGTATACTGTTTAAGAATATGACAATCAAATATATTATTTATATTATGTAATCTTATATAATTAAACACCATACCAAGCACATCCATGTAATCTCCTTTACATTATACTATTGCATTTCAACCCATTACTTTCTTGATAATTCCACGGACAAAACGCCCCATGAGTTTCAACAATTTATAAATATTTTGCAATTTGCAATTAATTTTTTGACATTTAATTTACAACTTCTTTTTTTGCCTGCGACATTTACAACTAATATAATTATATTTGATTCAAATACATTTATTTCAATTCCTTAACCATCTTTTCCATACTTTCTTTGTATTAATAAATAATATTTTATAATGAATAAAATAATAAAAAGAAATTAAGACTCTATTCAATTCATAAAGTGAGAGTTATTGTGAAATAGATCAAAATTTTAAAATAAAAAATATTCTTATGTGGGAAATAAATTTCTTAAAATAATTGGTAAATTAAAAAGTCCAAAAGCAAATTAAAAGAGTTAACAACAAAATATAGGAAAATGACATAAAAAAATGAATCGCCTAGATATCTGTTAGTTTGATCAAGTTGAACTTAATAATGACGTGGTCTTGTTAATTGGACCAAAAAAAAGAAGAAGAAGAAGATAATGAGGTATTATTATATTGATAAATTGTATTTACTCACAATAGAGAGCCCATTTGTTTTTAACAACATGAGAAAAATTCTTTTTTTCTTTTTTTACGTATTTTGATTAAAATAGTTTCCTTAAGTGGGCGCTTTTTTTTTTTGGGAAAATCCCTATAAAATACCCTTGAAATATTCAAATCCCTAATCAGTATATTGAAATAAAAAATTCCGGATCAGTCACGCGTCAGTACGGATGAACAGTGCGGGCGGCGCCAAAAGACGATTTTGCCCTTCAGCCCTCATTCTCGCCACTTCACAAATAACAACACGGGGTTCTTAATTAACAACTCCTGATTCTTGATTAACAACTCCGTATTCTTGTTTCACAACTTCTTAATTTAAGTTTCAAGGCCAATAACAGCACCTCTTTTTTTATTAACAACACGCCCTCTTAATTAACAACTCCGGATTCTTGATTAACAACTCCGTATTCTTGATTAAAAACTCCATTTCATCTTTTTACTTTCACAATAACAACACCGGTGTTATTATTAATAATATCCTATTCTACATTAATAACTCCCATTTCTTGTTTCACAACTTCGTAATTCAAGTTTCAGGTCCAATAATAATATCGTATTTTACATTAACAACACTATATTTTTGAGATGCGAATATGTGGAAGAATAAAGAGAAGTTGTTAATCAAGAATCCGGAGTTGCTAATAATAAGATCGGTGTTGTTATTATAAAAGTAAAAAGATGAAACTGGAGTTGTTAATCAAGAATCCGGAGTTGTTAATTAAGAACCCCATGTTGTTATTTTTGAAGTGGCGAGAATGAGGGCTGAAGGGCAAAATTGTCTTTTGGCGCCGTCCGCACTGTTAATCTATACTGACTCGTCACTGATCCGGATTTTTGGATTTCAATGTACTGATTAGGGATTTACATATTTCAAAGGCCGTGTATAGGATTTTCCCTTTTTTTCCCATATTTAACTTATAATGGAATTGATTTCGATTTCTTATTTTAATGAAGACTTTTTTATTTTTATTTCTTTCTACTAGCAATAACTAATTTCCTTCAATTAGGATCAAATTGATTAATTGTTAATTTCATGTATTAAATTAAACTTAAATTGTAACTATAGATGGGGATTTACTTATTTGAATTGAATATTAATTAATCCATGCAATTTTTAGTACTGATTTTTAAAATTTTAGAAAATATTTTATACATGAAATTAAAAAATTATTAACCTAATTATAATCAATTCGGTCATATTTTAGTTAAGTAGAGTTAAATAATTTAAGTTTTGAATCAGTTTCAAGATAAATAAAAAAAAAAAAAAAAAAAGAATGAAGGAGTGAATAAAACAAGCTACGAAATATAATCGTCATTAATATTAAGCATAATTTATATTGACCTTGATTAGAGTATTTTACTAAAAATTAATATTTTAGAAGCATTATCGTTATTTAACTTTCATATATGTTGGTACTGATGTTGATATCGATTTTTTTTTTTTAAAAACATTTTGACAACAATATATGTGTGCATTTCTAACGGTGTTAAATGACTATTTCAGGCTATAAAGTTCCAACACTCATGGCCTAAACTGAGACAACATTCAAGGATCAATTATGATTATATTTTTTGAGTTCACCTTAAGCCCTTCTTGAAAATATATATTACACAAACCTCTCTTGATATTAAAATATATGTTATACAAACCTCCTTTATATTTTTAAGATTCCCTTTTATCCATCCAACTATTAGTGAACCATTGAGTTTACTGTCAAACTTTTTTTTAATCCCAAAATGCCCCTCTTTAATATAAGAATAATTTAAATATTTATATTTGTCAAAAAACAATTATACAACAAAATGATTCTAATATACATTCAAAAAATTTCTAATATGTTTGAAAAATTATTAATTATTAATTTTTATTATATTATAAAATTTTATAATTTTAATTTCTCACTTCCTTTATTGAAATGTGTTTATTTTGGGGTTTTTTTTAAATGAATAAATACATATTTCAAATACAAACTTTTGTTATCAAGTAGTATAAATAATATAAGTTTAAGATATTATATAAATAATTCATTATTGCAGCCATTAATTTTTCCCTATTATGGATTTGACATGATGAAGGGTAAATTAGTAAATATTTTAATATAAATTTTCAACAAAAAATATTTTTAGAATTGTTTAGAATTTTCTTAAAAGAGTTAACGGTTTGGACCTAAAGGTATGTTTTCAAAATAGATGAGAGATATGTGTAATTAAAGCAAAATAGAAGTGTGGTAAGAATGCTTTACTCTGACAAAATGAAACTCAAACTTAAAAATAAAAGGCTTAATTTAGTGCTTATTGAGAGCGTACATAATAATACTTTTTTTTTATTTCAATCATTTAAATTAAATGTACACATTATGTTGTGTTTTTCTTTTCAAAAATTGATTTTTTAACATTTAAAAAAACCAGAATACTGAAGAAAAATAACTTTTAATTGTCACCTTAAGAATAATGATAATTTTCTAAAAACATAACAAAAAGTTAAAATTTAATGAGAGGGACATACTTCCACGTTGTGTTCCAGCAGGAAGATCCTTTCCACAAGTCCTAAAGACATATGCCTATTTGAATTAGTGGTCAAAGCTGCTTTTCTAACATCATTTATGGTATACGAGGTAAATTTGTGAGAGAAGTTTTATCTTAACGTATGTAAACGAGTTTTTCCATGGTCGACTCAAATAGACCCATTGACAACTTTCTTCATGTTCACAATTTTCTCAATCTCCTTTGTAAAATGGTTGCAGAGGCAGGGCATGTTGGCGCCTTTAATAGCCGAGCAGCACTCTCTCGACGGCTGAATCTTGGGGCCAGGTGGCATGATATACTGTTGGCATTTAGCCATCAGCTCAGAAATTGGGGTTCCACCGCACTCTCTTTGTGCCGAGACACCATGAAAGTTGCATAACATGGTAATACCAATCACCCCGCATAATGTCAAAGCCAAGAAGTAAGAGCTAGCTGTGGCCATAATAGTGCCTCTTTTGAAATTGATACACTAATAAGTTTGGTTTGATTGCTAAATGAGGGAGGAGAGAACTTATTTGTGCTATTGTGACGCCTTAAATAGAGGAAGAGGATGACGAGGGAAATTAAATTAATTAGCTAGGTTCAATTAACTGATTTAATGTTGTTTTGTTTTCTTCGCCAGAATGTAATGTTGTTCAATGTACTATTAGTCTGTTTGAGTTATTTTAATTGCAGTGAATGTGTTTTCCTTTTTGACCGAAATTGCATTTAATGTTCTTCAATACTCCCTCTGGTCCTTATTATAAGGCACCAACTACCAATTCTCACAAATCAATAAAGATAGTTAAAAGGATTAAAGTTGTTCTAAAATTCAAGTAGTTTCCAATATTACCCTTATCAATTACACTAAACTCAAATATCCATTAATTATTACTCTCTCATACTACCCTTATTAAATATGGGCATACATGGAAAAATAAATTAAATGCTTCTTGGAAACTTGCAAGTGCCTTATAAAAAGAACCAAAGACACTTGTTAGTTGGTACCTTATAATAAGGACCAGAGGGAGTAATATGAATTGAATTGAATCTCTTACTTTCTCATTACAAATAAGGGCAAGCTTAGATAAAAACTTTATTTTATACCACTTTGGTCCTATTTATAAGTCTCTTTTAACTAATTCTCACATACCAAGGAGAGTTAGTTAACTTATTTACTATGGGCTAAATTTCCAATTTTGCCCTTATCTATGATTGGTTCCAAAAGTCAATATGAATAAATTCCTTTTGTTTATTGCAATTAATAGGGGTAAAAAAGTATAAAATGCATTTACTACCCTGAAAATGGATTTATAAATAGGACCAAAATTTTTAGTCCAAAATGATTTATAAATAAAACTAAAATAGTATATAAATATTAATTTTAACAACTTTCTTAATCCATGTAGTTTAATTACCCAGCTCTTATGTTGAATAGGATTGGAGGAGGTACTTAACTCGTTGTTAGTGAATAGAATGTTTGACTTGATGAAGATATGATCAAAATGCATGTATAACCTCTACTGTTGTTTGCAAAAGTCAACAATATGTTTATATTTACTTTAAAGGGAAATTAATTATTTAATTCTTATAATTTTATTGATTTTGTAATTTAATCCTCAGTTTGACTCGTGTGGCTCAGTCTTTAAGATTTCATAATTTTTATAAAAAATCTGAGTCTCACATAACTGGGAATTGGGAGAGGAGTATCTCCATTGATTTTCCTTTCTATTTATTTTTTATTGAGGGTATCTACCATTAGATCAACTTTCAATAGTTGAGATTTAATAATATGTAAAGAATATCATTATAATAAAAATCTATCATGATAAATCTTAAGCATTGAAAGTTGATCTAATGGTAGATATCCTCAATAGAGAATAAATGGAGAAGAAAATCAATGGACACACCCTCTTCTCACATAACTGGTCTTATGTGGCATGTCAGTGCCACCTCATCAAAACTGTGGCTCCTCCCTCCTCCGCCTTTGCTGAGCCCCTTCGTTTTCTTTGTTTCCTCGTTGTTTCCTCCTCAACCGATCTCACCAGCAGCAACAAAATCCTCTCTGCATCAACCCCAAAAATGTGGCTTTGAATGCAACTAGCCTTTGGTTCGCTGTAGAGAGGTCTCGCCTGCGACTGGGATTTCTATGGCAAATCTAGTATAGCAGAAAACAGAGAGCATGGAGGAACGACGGCGGCATCTAATAACAAGACAATGGCCGGTCTGACGCGGTTGTGAGCTTCTTGACCTGTGAGGGTGAAGATTCCGGCACCGATGATGGAGCCAAAATCGAAACAGATGAGGTCCGACTAGTTGCGAAGTGTTTCATGTCGTTCTCGCTTTCCTTTCTCATCTCACTGGTCTCGGTGACGTCGTCGGATCTACTCACCAGACAATCCTTGAATCTCATCGACGTTTAACAAAGGGTAGTTTAGTAGTTGGTCCAGCTCTTGAAGGATTGGTCTGCTATGAAATCTTGCTTGCTCCATATTTTCCAGTAGGCTTTGCTTTAGGAGTGCTCATGGATGGATTGAGAACAAAGTTTTAGGATTGGAGTCTGCTGCAAATTAAAAGCCCAATTCTATGAATGATTTTTGCCGCTGATGCAGAGAGGATTTTGCCTCTGCATGTAGAGTGTGGAGGAAAAATGGACGCAGACGAGGAAGAAAGCCAACGGGGAAAAGGAGGAGAGAGAGGGAGAAGCCACATTTTTGCTGATGTGGCACTGACAATGATGCCAAATAAGAAACATTTTGTGCCACACAGAACGAGTTAGGGTGGACTCAGATTTTTTTATAAAAACTTTAAAGATTGAGTCACGATGAGTCAAACTATAAGAACTGAATTGCAAACTTAGTGAAGCTATAAGGATTAAATAACTAATTTTTCCTTACTTTAAATGTATGTTTCCTCCAAAGACACTTTCTAGAATAGATAAATGGTAATTAGATGCATGATAGGGTGTTAAATAAAAATTTTCTTGATGTCACCCCTATTTCCATAAAAATGTCTCTCTTGAAATTGACACACCACTACTAGAAAAAAGGCTTTTAACGTCCCTTTTTTTAGCCTTTTAACATCTGAAAACAGAGGGACGTCTATGTGAGGGTCGTAGAAAAAAACATCATTAACGTCCGTAAAACAGGGGTCATAGAAGGCAGACTTTAGACGTCCCCAGTTGAAACTGGGGACGTCTAAGGTTGGCCTTAGACGTCCCCAGTTCCAACTGGGGACGTCTAATGTGTCGACAGCAATACTTTCCACGTCCCTTTTTTTATTAAGGACGTTGAAAGTTTTTTTTTTAAATGGACATTTTATATATATTGCACTGTCTGGAAATATAAACTGCAGAAATAGGATTCCAACAACAGAATAAAAGAACAGCAGTTCAGCAGAATGGAAACAACAACAAACACAGTGATCAACCTAAGGCTTCTACATGCCACACAAACTACACAACAATCTATATCCAAGTCTACTACATGCCACACAAACTTTCAAACCAGACAAACTACACAGCAATCTATATCCAAGTCCCCAGTTTGTACAATAACCAAGACTAAAATCCAATCCATATCCAACAACAATAACGCTAATTATATGTACTACCACAAAAGTATGTCCTACACAAACTACTAAAGACTTTACTCTTCTGGTATACGTTGAAGAAGATGTCCAGCCAAAAAGTCTCTGATCATATTTAAGTCTTCATATGAGTAGGCATCTTCATTGTCAAAAATCTGTAAATTAGAAAATAATCTTAGATGAAATAATGAATGAAGTGAATGAATTGCAATTGAATCACAACACCAAGAATATTATCCTCTGAGAATGAAGAAGCGATTACTTGTTGAAAATCTGTCGTAATGCCACTCTGAATGATGTTAAACATATAAAGCAAGACATAATATCCACATTCCTAGCCGCCAGGTTGTCGAGGACACTATAAATCAAAAGCAAATGGTTAAAATCAATAAAGGCATATCTAAAACGACCGTCAATCAAAAGAACTTGATTTGAAACTACGTACCTTTGGAAACAACCATCTCGGATCTTTGCCACCTCTACGTTCGCGTGGCCCGCCAAGCGCTCGATACGTCGTGCATGCCCTATCATTAAAATGAAAATCAAAATAAATTAGAATAATTCATTAAGTCAAGAATCAAGAAGCAATGAAATACAAAAAAATAAGTTACTGGTTGAAGACGCTTTTAGTTTCTTTGTCTGGTCTTCTATTTAAGGAATCAAACCAGTAAACAACGTGCGACCGAGGACAGACAACACACAAACTCCAGTGATAACTATCACAATATATACAGATTAAAAAGAAGTTAGATGGCAAGGCAATTATTTATTAATAATCTCAAATACACAAAATTAAAATGCGTACCCTTGAACAATCGGTGCTAGATAACAACGATAGTCTTCATTTACTAGTTGGAAACCCACATAGTTCGTCCTTCTTTTCAATGTATTCCCAACCCTTGTCGTATGTGCAGGAGACAAGAATCCATATAAATCAACTTTCTGAGAGTCATCGCATATACGACGGAAGGAGCTATAATAGAATTAAAATGATGAATGTATTAGCTAGTTAAAATCAACTTAACTAAATGAATCAAAAAATGGGAAATAAAAAACTTACAGGATTGCAAATTTGCCCCATCCAATATCTAGCTCCTCGAACTTCATGAACTGTTGAAGATCTTGTTTATCAATTGTGAAGTGATACTCTGTTTCTTGGCCCACAATCCCTGTAGGCATATGCAAATCAATCTGGCGAATGCCTTTATAGATATGCTGCAATCGTGCTAAGAAGGGTCATTTCTCTGCTTCCTGCTCGTTCTTTTAGAACATAAAAACACATACTGTTAGTAGGATGTCAACACATCTCAAGTAAAAGTGAGGTAGTTCCATACCATTGGAGGTGTTGGTGGTAACAAGCCAATAAGATGTACAGGCCAAAGGATGAAAGATCCTCTTGCCTGAGCTATCGTGGCAACCTCGGCATCAGGAATATGGATGGCTGTACCTTCTTCCCCTGCTCGAACACACGTCACAGTCACCCTACGCAAATGCTGTGGAATTTGCTGATGATGGTGGGTAGTAGCTTCTGTGTGAACTAGAGCATCTGCAACTACACGCAGCACTGGGGCATCCAAAGAGAGGATGGCAGGTTCTCCCGGCGTTGGAGTATGAGAAGGTTCGCCAAGTGGTTCCTCCGCCGGGTTGTAACTTCCTTTAGTGCTGTGGAAGGCCGGGGATGAATGGGTTCTACGCTCGGTAGTTGCCATCTGCGATTCAAACATCTTCAGCATTTCAGCTCGTAGCTCAGGCATCAGCTCAAGACGTAGCTCTGGCAACAACTCTTGTCGGAGCTTGTCGCGAAGGTTGGCCTCGAGCTCTTGTGAGACTTCCTGACGAATCTTGGCCACAAGCTCCCTATTGGGTTCACCTTGTGACGAATAAGGATGTGAGGTTCGGCCAAAATACTTCGTGACACGAACTCCCACTGTCTCCCCTCGAACATGACCAGGGTGATCTGGCTTCCCAATCGCCGTTGACAAGATGTCCATCCGTCCACTTGGAGTGAACGAACCTTGGCTACTACGATCTTCCAGTTCATCCTACAGCATAAAAGTTATCGTAAGCACTCCCAATATGAAAAAATAAGTTTGTACTTATGCTCTAACTACTTACAATTCTTGCGGCAACCTCAGCAACTGTCGGATTTACGTACTTCCCACCCTTAAGCCTCCCTGCTTTCCATTTTTTGTGACGTGGTGGAGGTGGCGGGGGCTGGACCACAACGGTAGGATCAGATGTGGCTGCTTCCTTCAATTTCTCCAACTCTTCTGCCATCATCTGTCGCTGAAGCTTCTGATAACCACCACGAGACATGCAATGTTGATAGTTATTAGCTGCTTGCCTCTCTGCATTTGCTGCACTTAATGCCTTTTAAAGGAAAACAACGAACACCGAATCAATAATGTCAACTATATTCAAATAAAACACTATGATTACAGAAATCTTACCAAAAAGTTTGGATCTTCTCGTGATGCCATAAACAACATCCAGTCCTCTGGAGACAAAAATGGATACTCATGACATGGATCCTTACCCCTCAGGTCCCCTCGAATATAATCTCGTGTGAGCCTGTTCTTGAAATCTTTCCATCGTAGACGAACCTCCGTCATCCACTCCTTGTACATCTCCGCGGTGTCAGGGACATCATAGGTTTGCTGCAAGGTAAAAACATACGTTAATTATATTTGAAGCGATAGGAATAAAGATATAATGCAGATGAATTGAAACTTATATACCAAAAGTTGTTGCCAAATCAAGTCTTTGGTTTTTGGTGGAACCAACTTCCAATTAGCATAGGTAATGCGAACTTTGCTTCGAGCCAAAAAACCTATGTAGCTAATGAAATGGTCTTCCTCCGGACCAATTGGTTTCATATTTTGATCAAAGTCAATATGCAACCTCTCCTGTTGATGGTTATGACGTGCTACCAATGCAGGCATTTTTGTACTGCCTCTAACCCTTCGTCTCGCAACCGGTTCACATGTCGCATCACGTTCAGGCCTATTCATTTCATTGTCCCTATCACTTTGAGAGTCACCAGAATTGTCCATATTCCTGTAAGCACAAAAATCATTGTCAGATAGGTGAATAAATTGTAAGTAAATGAATAAACTGAGACGTAATAAAACAAACAGCACACATTACTATTTTCTAAGTTAAGCTCTTACTCTAGATTGTTTCCCATATTCCTTCACCATGATCATTTCTCACAGCATATTCTTCATCATCTACCAATTCTACTTCACTTGTTGTAGGTGGATTAATTGTGAAAGGTGGTGTGTCGTCAAGGTTGAAGGTCGGATCACCATGCTTCTGTTTTTTACTCTGAAGTACAATGGACATTTTTTTATTTGCGGGATCTGTGACATAAAACACTTGTTTCGCCTGGCTTGCTAGAATGAAGGGCTCATCCCTATAACCTACTCTTTCAAGATCAACTGAGACAAATCCAAATTGTTGATCTATTACCACAGCATTATTGCTAACCCACTTACATTTGAATAAAGCAACTTTGAACTTGTTGTAAGTGATTTCCCATATTTCTTCTATCACTCTATAATAGGCCATGGATGCTAATATGGGGTTTTTGTCTTTCGAACTGGAAAAGTGCATGGCTTCAGCTTCTACCATCACCCCACTATTTTGCATGGTACTCCTGTCATCTTGGTCTTTTGTGTAGAAAGAATACCCGTTTATATCATAACCGCTCCAAGTAATGATCTGAAAGGAAGGCCCCCAGGCTAGCCACTCTACTGTCCCAGACACACCGGTCTCATGCAAAACCTTTTCCTCAAACCACTGAATGAATGTCTTGTTTTGCTCAATAGTAATCTGCATGTCATTCTTCCTCGGATTCTCTTTCTTCAATCTCTTTCTGTGTTCTTCTATGTACGGTTGCACTTCTGCCATGTTATTCAGGATATAAAGGTGTGCTTGCAACACCTCTTCACGAGGCATAGTCTTCACTTTCAGTCCTCGTGTTCCCTTGCTCCTCCCCTCTTCATACCGAGATTGTTCCTTCTTCCCTGATAGATAATCACTGCAGAAGTCCATAGCCTCTTCAACAACATACCTTTCAACTATTGAGGCTTCTGGTCGATAGGGATTTTTAGAGTACCCTTTTAAGATCTTCATGTATCGCTCGAAAGGGTACATCCACCTCAGGTAAACTGGACCGCAGAGCCTTACCTCCCTTACCAAATGAACTATCAAATGGACCATTATATCAAAAAAAGAAGGAGGAAAGTGCATCTCTAATTGGGACAATACGATATAACCCTCAGCTTCCAGTTCATCCAGCTTTTCAGTGTCAATGACTTTGTTACAGATAGCATTAAAGAAAACACACAATCTTGTCACAGTGCTTCGAACTTCATCTTTCATAATCCCTCTAATAGCTACTGGTAACAGTTGTTGCATCAACACATGATAATCATGGGACTTCATTCCCACTAACTTCAAATCGTCCATTGACACACACCTTCTCACATTCGAAGAATATCCTTGTGGTACCTTAATTTCATGCAAACACCCACACAAACTTCTTTTCTCCACTTTTGATAGTGTATGCGCTGCTGGCTCCATGTATGCCCTCCTACCATCATCTCTTAGCGGTGGATGTAACCGTTCTCTTATTCCCATATCAACAAGGTCTAGTCTCGCATTAATCCCATCCTTGGTCTTCCCTGGAATGTGCAAAAGTGTACTGACAAGGCTATCACAAACGTTTTTCTCCACGTGCATTACATCAATACTGTGTCTCACGTCAAGACTACGCCAATATGGAAGATCAAAGAAAATTGATCTCTTCTTCCATATGTTCTTCTCACCCGAAGTCTTATGATTCTTACCGAGTAAGACATTGATACGTTCAACCCGACTGTAAACTTCCTCTCCGGTTAATGCCTTTGGAGCCATTCCATGCTCCGGCAAGCCGTTAAAATGGTTTCTTAACCTACGATACGGGTGGAATATAGGAAGGAACCTCCTGTGACCTAGGTAAACCGTTTTTCTTCCATGTTTGAGTTGGTGGAAGTGAGTGTCTGCTTCACATATCGGACATGCTTTATGCCCCTTCACACTGTACCCTGAGAGGTTTCCGTAGGCAGGGAAGTCATTTATGGTGGTAAACAGCATTGCACGTAGCTTGAAGGACTTATTCTTATACGCATCAAACACATCTACGCCTTCCTTCCACAACTTCTTCAAGTCCTCAATCAAAGGCGCCAGGTAGATATCGATATCGTTTCCTGGCTGTTTTGGTCCAGAAATCATCATAGAAAGCATCACATACTTGCGTTTCATACAAAGCCAGGGAGGCAAGTTGTATATTACAAGGAGTACTGGCCACGCACTGTGTGTGCTATTAAGAGTTCCATACGGATTGATGCCATCTGTACAGAGCCCAAGCCGAAGGTTTCTCGGCTCGCTGCCAAATTCAGGGAACATTTCATCTACTTTCTTCTACTGTGGAGAGTCAGCCGGGTGCCGAAGATATTTTCCGTCGGATATTCTATCATTCGAATGTCATCTCAACTTCTTCGCCTTTTTTGCAGTGCCAAAAAAACGCTTAAAGCGCGGTATTATTGGAAGATACCACAAAACTTTTACAGGTTGCCTTTTAGTCTTCCCATCGCCACAACCACCATCTTTCTTCACTTTGTATCGTGCGGTTTGACACTTAGGGCACTCACTCAGGCCTTCATACTCCTTTCTGTACAGTACACAGTCATTGGGGCAAGCGTGTATCTTTTTATACTCCATACCCATTGTAGATAGGATTTTCTTGGCCTCATACATACGATTTGGAAGTACATTATCGTCTGGAAACATATCACATAACAGTTCAAGCAGCAATGTGAAACTACTATCGGTCCACCCACAAGTTGCTTTTAAGTTAACCAAATGTAATGTTCCTGTGAGCCATGTGTACTTACTCCCAGGGTACAACGGTGTCTCTGCATCACTCCGCAGGCTGTCATATTCATGCGACTGCGCAAACGATTCTACCTCAACATCGTGAATCATTCTCTCCATTGTATCTTCATCTATGACATCCACAGCTTCCTTCTTGTGTGACGGACAATCAGTTACTTCCTCACCATGCCATATCCACCTTGTGTATCGAAGATTTATTCCATCACAAAGTAGGTGATCCCTTATAACTTCAACATCCCGTTTTCTCTCATTTAAACAATTGACACAGGGACAAAAATACATCCCATTTTTTGCTGGAACGTTCCTCCTAGCAAATTCAATAAAGTTTTCAACCCCATTCTCATATTCTTCACTTGTTCTCAGAGCATTAATCCAACTATGATCCATTTTATTACCACCTATGCCATTTCCATTTACACTCAAGTTTAGAATAATTGAAAACACGGGGAATTGCCTTTTACAAGCATGTTTTTCAAAATTTTGGTAGCATTTCCCCTTAAAATTGAGACATCCCAAAATCAAAATAACAAACTATCTCAGCTTAATATTTCAAAAACATATTCTATGCAATAATCCTGTTTAGATTTTATTGTTTAGATTCAATTTTTGAGCCAATGAAAATTAATTCACTAGAGATTATTTTCTTACTATTTAACAACAACATCTACAACAACAATAAGAACAATAATTATAATAATAATAATTTATTTCTTAAGATCTCAATTTACCAATTTCTTAATTAAATATGCTTTATGAAAAATATGAATATCTACTAAGTAAATAAAAAATATGTTTATTCATTATATTCTAATTGAATGATAAGTAAATATGCTTGTTCAATTTTGTCAAATAATGAATATATATATATATATATTAAATACAATTATATATACACTTCAGCAGCCCCAAATACGCAGGGCAGTATACATTGCCTAGTGTCTGGTCTTGCTTAGTACTTGGGCTAGCTTGAAGATGCCTCAATAATTTATGGGTTGATTTTTTAGTTAATGAGAATTTCATGTTTCTCAAAACAATGGAAAAAAGTAAAAGATTAAAACTTGATGTGGTACGTCTTAAATTCAGCAAAATAGCAAAGATAAAGCTCAAGCACAAACCACACTTCAATTCCAGCACAGAACAAAGGCATTTTCCTAATCATTCACAAATTCATTCAAACCACACTTAAATTCTAGCACAGAACAAACGCATTTTTCCTAATCATTCACAAATTCATTCAAACCACACTTAAATTCCAGCACAGAACAAAGGCATTTTCCTAATCATTCACAAATTCATTCACAAGTTTAGTTTTAGCTAACCTGAAGCACAGAACTTTAGAGCAGATGACCCGCGGTGGTAAGAGGAGCCCGACTGTGGAGAGAATGAGAGAGAACAGTGCAGAACCAGCAGAGCAAAGATGCAACGGTCTGGATGAAATAGAGGCTAAGAAGGAACAAGAAGAAACAGGGGAGAGGAGAAATGGCCTCGCATATTCAGAAGTGATGAAGGTAGGAGAATAAAGCAACAAGCAGGGGAGAGGGGACGGAAGTGAAAGAGTAAAGTTAAAAAAAACAAGAACCAGGGGAGAGGGGACGGAAGTGATGAAGGAGAGGGAGAGTGACAGAAAAATCTGACACTTCACATGCGCTGGTCGACAGCCTAAGACGTCCCCAGCTGTTCTGGGGACGTCTAATGTTCATCTTTAGACGTCCCCAGATGGCTGGGGACGTCTAATGTTTAAGCTTTAGACGTCCCCAGGACATCTGGGGACGTCTAAAGTGTGTTATTTTTTTTCCCCCGTAATACATATGCTTTTCTGGAGTGTTTAGACGTCCCCATGTTTGTTGGGGACGTCTAAAACAGTCTTTAGACGTCCCCAATGAACATGGGGACGTCTAAAACTCATTCAGGCGCGAGATTCAATTTTTTTTTACGAGCCAACCTTTTCAACTTTGATCTATAATTACACATATGCCACCGCCCCATATTTTGGGCGTCCCTTTTTCAAAAAGGGACGTCCTTTAGGGACTTTATATGTATATTCTGTAGTAGTGCACAAACAACTTTTGTTTGATTGCTATGAGGGAGAAGTAGACAACTTGTTCATACATGAAAATGAATATCTTAATTGATACCTCTCTCCATTTACCTTTCATTTAATGTCTTTTCCACTAGATCAAGTTTTAATGGTTGATAACTACTTTTAGCTATTCTGATTTGTGACCCCTTAAATAGAGAAAGAGAATGGTAAGGAAAATTAAAATTAGCTAGGTTCAATTAACTTATTTAATGTTGTTCGATGTATTATTAGTCTGATTTAATTATATGAACTGAATTGATTTTTTCCATTTTTGACCGAAATTGCATTTAATGTTCTTCAATAGTATTAGTATATGAATTTAATTGAATGCGTTTTTTGTTTTTGTAGCAAAATTGAATTGAATTTAATTTAATTCTTCAATACTTATTAGTGAATAGAACGTTAGGATTAATGAAAATACGATAAAAATATATTTAGCCCCTACTGTTGTTTGAGTAGGTCTACAATCTCACTATTATTACATATTTAGACATTTATAATGCCTAATACATAATGGTTGTAGTTAATAAATATCATGTATGTTGAGATAAATATTGCGTAAGGATAGATAATGCTTAAAAATAATGGTTAATTGTATGCACCATTATGAATTGTGAGGCGGAATTCGCGAAAACACAAAAAGAACAGTTGTAGCTAATACTAGTCATTTATATAGTGACAAAAGTCATAGTTCTTTTGAAAAAACCGTCATATAACACTTATAAACGATTTGCATTTCAACCTTATATGAGCGAAAACATAAATATAACGGTTATGTCAATTGACTTTAAAGTATGAATGACAAAAATGATATTTCATAATAAACAACCGTGTATAAAGTACAAATCTAAAAGGCACATTTTTAAAAAATCTTTTGGTCTGACATCAAGTACTAATTCTCATAAAGTTAAAAACTTTAGAATAAAGTATTCATTTTGTTCATAGTACTTTTCTAAAAAACACATTTTCATAATTATGTCCTTCTCTCGCTCATCATGGTCAGACACCAGAGAGTTCTTTTCATTCATCCTCTTCCTCATCCCCATGCTCACCCTCCTCGTCTTCCTTACCCTCCTCCTCCTTAAGCCCCTCCTCCAACACAACCACCTCCTCCTCCACAAGCTCTTCCCCCTCCTCCTCCTCCGCTTCTACCTCCTCCTCAAATGGAAGCTTTATTGTAGAGTAGGCCAACATTGACTGCTCTACAAGATGTCTCACTAGACACGACCACAGTCTAAACTGGAGTTAGACCTCATCCTTCATAACAATTAGGTTGTATATGATCACTTTCAATGAGACCCATCATCTCCTTCCTCAGGCGTCAATGATGTGATGAGCGAGAGGGAGGGGCAGGATGTAAACCCCCCTCCATAATTATATCCAAAATACGAGATTAAAATGAATTAGAGACCAACAGTATTCAAAACTCATTTAAAATCCCATTTTCCAGATAGGGTTTTCACAAATACCTTTCAAAATCCAATTCCCCAAGTCTCAAATTCACACTTCGAATACAATTACTTCGTAGATAAATCACATTCATCATATATCAGAGTGCACAACATAATTCCCGACAAACCCCAGGTTCATACCTTTATTAAAAGGGTATACAAAATTCGATCCAGGGGATTACACAATCTCATCTCGAATTCATAACCATATACTCAACTGAATCATATACACTCATCCCAACTCATATTGATAACTAACTTCCAACTCTCATCTCAAAGGAGTCCTAGCCGCTCTCTCCACGAGCCACTTGCCCTGTCTAAATTATTGGTAGGGGAGGGTGAGATTCAAGAGAATCTCATTAAGAAATAGATACCATAATGCATGCATCATAGATGCTATGTGTATGACATGTTAGCTCTAACTAGATGTATGCCCCATAATGATATTTCGGCATGCTCAATGTTTCATATAACAAAACTATCGCCACAGAAAAATAGAAATAGAGCTTCATTTATACAAATATGCTTTACACAATCAAGTAAAGCAATCACATACATCACTACACAAGCAAAGATATCAAATACATGCAAGTAAGGTAAGTCTCCTACCTCCAGTTTTTTCTGCTCGATTTGCATGCCAACAACTCGGGCCCTCAACTGGGTCCAACAATTCCAAATGTACAATTTAGACACTTCCATAGTGTTTCTAGGGGTTAGATGAGGCTATATTGAAAAATTACTAAAATGGCCCCAGGGACCCAACCCGGCCCGCCGTACCCGATCCGGCTGTACTTTTCCAGAAATTCTATCCTGGGCTATCCTGACTTATTTTCGCCCAAGGAATCCATTTCCGGATTTGTAATTATCAAATTCATTGTCAAATTATAAATTTACCCTTGGCAGCCCCACTTTAAGGGTTTAAGGGGCGTTTTCGTAATTATGCTTTTTCGGCCTTTTCCGAAAAAGCGACCAACTGTAACCCCACCTAATTTTCGGCCTAGGGGTCAAGCTGCCAAAATTGGGGTTTTTCGGTTTGAGCTTCGTAGACGTGTTTTTTTCTACTCCTAACCACTTCATTAACCATTACATTAGGTTAGAACTACCATTTAGTGTGTTTTTGGATTAGCTTTTGAGAATAGCTTTTCCAATTTATGAGATAAGTGTGTGAGAGGAGTTTTGTCTCGATTTACGCAAACCTAAGTTTGAAAGCGAGGTTTAGGTAATTGCCAAACACTCACTTAGTATCAATTTTGGCAGCTTGACCCCTAGGCCAAGCCCTTTACCAAATTTGAAATCAAAGTAAATCAATCAGAATTTCACCGATTAAACTACTCACAGCAGTCAAAACAATCAAAGATTGAAGTTTCGCAGGTTACATTAAGCTCCTTCTGGCTTATCCTTCTTATGGCTTAACCCTAGCCTCTTTGAACAATGAAATTCTTGATTCAAAACCTTAATTCACATAGAGGAATAAATTAGGAGAAGGATTATACACGTTAAGTACGAATTCACCGAAGAAATCAACCTACCTTGTGAGATTTCTCCTTCCTTCTCTCTCTAAAAGCTCACAACTTCCTCTCTCTCTTTCAGCTGCAATATGACGGAAATGGGAGCTGAAGATGATGAGAAAATGTTTTAATTCCATGCTGATGTCATCTTTTATTTTGATGATGTCATAATTCCCATTTCGGATTTTCTGGCACATTTTTGGCCTAAACTTTGAAAAATCATAACTAATTCTAGAAAAATTGAAATGAGGTGATCCCAAAGCCAAATGAAATATATTTAAGTCCTCTTTATAGGAAAAATATGGACCATTACTAGAAATCACCACACAAATACAGAATTGCACAAAACTCAACACTGCTCCAAAACAAAGTCCAGTTTTGATCTCAAACTTTGGCAAATCATAACTCCCAACACACAAAACGAAATGACATGAATTATATGTTCATTTTGAAGCTTGGCATGTGAACTTTAAGACTGAAAAGTTTTAGAATTTTTTGACACCATTTGCCCATTCAAAACGTCCACACAAACAAACCGCCCAATACAAAGTTTCAATAGACAGAATTCCAATTTTTGCACAATTGTTTCCAATGATTCCAATTTCACAACAAACACTCTCCCCACACAAATTTTCACAAGGAAGCCATTGGAATCACTAAAACAACAAAATTCTCATCACATTCACACATATTCACTTTTGAACCACAATGCACACAACCACCAAATTGCCTAACTTTCCATTTCACCATAAACATAATTACTTTCCCCAAAATCCACCATTTTACTTTCTTTAATACCCCTAAGATATAAGAATCATTAGGGAATAAATTTGGGCTCTTGCTAGATCAGGGCTTAGCAGTCCACTTATTTCAGGCTTATTGATCTCTAGCCTCAAATCTCAAAATTTGGGGTATTACATTTCTCCACCCATTCAATAAATTTCGTCCTCGAAATTTGTTGCACCACTTAATCCACAAACTACAGATGCTTCTTCACGACAACTTGCATTTCACATATCATTTCATATTGGGACGGTCCCTACTAGACCACCCACATAAAACAATATACCACAAATATGATTCTCACAAGAATCCCAAACAGCGAATACAACCCAGTTGCCACACACTGCAATCGGCCTATTACACGATTGCCGCACGAACACAATCACCACCCGGTTGCCAACAAATGCAATCGCCTCTACATACGATTGCCACAAAGCTCTATGATCACATAACCAAAATATACGGAGGCTCTAAATCATGAGCCATATCATAAGATCTCGGCAGTTGGGTGGCATAAGCCACCACTCTGCTCAACTCAATCTAGTTACCCCTTCTGGGAGTAAGCCCAAAACATCACAAACTCACTACACATAACAATAGCCTCTGCTGTATGCACAAGTACTTCATCTTTCGCTATATCTACTTTCACAGCATTAACCTTACCTGTACACCCACTAGTTACTCCACCAATGGTAACCAAGACTATTGGCATAAACACATTATCACATCACCATATCAACTTTCACGGTGTTACCCTCACCTGTACACCTATTAGTGACTTCGCTAGTGGTAACCGGGACTTTTAGGCATTCATAATATCACCTCGCTGTATCAAATTTCATGACGTTACAACAATATCCACATATTCAATATCACACCCTACCCTCATCCCCTTTTACTGTTAGGAAGACACACAGTCTTAACCTGAACTGTTGATAGCGACTCAAGGACTATTGGCATGGTGGTGCTTAAACATATACACATATTCCTCAGCTCGTGCTGTTTATAAGAATACCTCGGCTTTCGCCGCTTGCAAATTCACAACATTACCCTCATCTTCTTTCTCCACCAGGAATACAAGCAACCCTCAATCGAACTGTTGTTAGCTACCTAAGGACTATTAGCGTGGCAGCGCATACATATTACTACAGCTTTTGTTGTAATCATAATAACGATAGGTTTCACTATATAACGCCAGCTTACGCTGGATAACGACAGCTTTCGTTGTATAACGCAAGATTTTGCTAGATAACAAAAGCTTTCGCTGTATAACACCAGCTTTCATTGGATAGGCAATCAATCTCCCATAAACTACTGCTCCAATGGAACGGACCTATGCCATGGGAACCACCTCATACAGCTGCAGGTGAAAGACATCACAAATAGTCAATCCCAATTAAGCTACAGCCCCAACGGAACGGTCCTCTCACCAAAATCACCTGATGAGCCGCAAGTGAAAGATACACAAATTCACGTTGCCACACAGCCCCCTTCCAACTTGACCAATATTCCAAAGAGGTCACTTGGCATCGACCAAGTTCTCACAGCAACCTCACAACATAATCACAGTAGATTCTAATTTTACGTACCACCTTTCGGCCTTGGGTCAACACTGGTGCAACCAGCCTAGTAGCTAGCCATGCTGGCCATGCCAGGGTAAATGCCCTCAGAAGTGAGAACCCCCGGATCATGTAGTCGAATTTGCCATCAGCAGATCTAGCTCTACTCTACTTCACAACCACACCCCAATCCGAACTTGTTCACATAGTCACATAGTCACATCCTGGGCCTATGCCACAACACACCATCATTACATAACCACGATTGTCACAAGGCCACAGATCATGGATGGCTTAGCGTGTAACCCCCTGCCTTTAAACACGTAATTATAGTTCGATATCACACGATTAAATTGGGTCAGAGACCGCTGGATAATTTAAACTCATTTTAAATTCCTACCTTGTAGTAGGATTTACACAAAATCTTTCAAAAACCTTTTCCCATCCCAGTCTTGATTTTGAATTTTGAATATAATTACCTATACAATAAATTTTCATTCACATATCAGAGTTGATAACTAAATCTCCAGTAACTCTTGGGTTCTACTCATATATAATCTAAGAGTTTATAAGTCTTCACTAGGGGATTACATAACCAAAATCATATATAATATTTACATCTCAAAATATTCAGTAATCCGGAGCTCAAAAGTACATAACCAACTCCCAAAATCAAATACACCCCGTAGTGTCGTAATCGCTCCGGGTTTCCCGCTTCTCTTTAGCGTCACTAGCCCTGTCTGAAATATTAGTCATTGGAAAGAATGAGATTTAAGAGAATCCCAGTAGTAATAAATCACTCATACAGTGCACAAACACATAGCATATATGATCATGTTAAGCAATATTACAACATATCATGGCTCACGCCACAAACAACAGCACTTATGGCTGTAAACTCTATGCGTCAGCTTTCGTTGCGATCTCTATGTATTCACAAAGTATCACAATGTATCACTATGCGTAAGCTTTCGCTGCGATCTCTATGTATTCACAAAGTATCACAATGTATCACTTTGCGTCAACTTTCGCTGCGATCTCTATATATTCACAATGTATCACAATGTATTCTCAATGCATGACAAAGATACATATAATGTTTCACATACAGTATAAGAGAAAAAGTCACTACCTCGTTCCTTCCTGAAATTCTTTTGCACCGTGGGCTCTCGAGGGCAGCAAATATCAAAGCCTATAAACCAAATCAGGGACAACCCATCAATCTCTTTTCCAAGTTTTCCAATTTCGTAGTACTTTATGTTGGTTATCATTTAGACTCTTTAGGTGGCTATTATAAGTCTAAACATATCTCCAAAGGGTTGGGACAAACTACCCTGAAGATACCTTTTTCGGGTAAAGCACACTAATTTTGAGCTGCCTCACTCAAGTGTTGCCCTCACCCGTGCTCGAGTCCCAGCGAGTGTGACACAGAAAGTGTTTGCCCGAGAGCAAACCTTAAAATATCTCTCATACTCACCCGAGCACAAGAAGCTGCACTCGAGCGACGACCTCAGGTGCACTCGAGCACCAAAAAGTGAGGCCCAACGAGTGACTACCCGAGAGCAACCATAAACTCCCAGGTCTTAAACTTACTCCCTCACTCGAGCATGCCCATGCTCACTCGAGTAGGATCATATCTCACTTTTAAGACAAGATGTGTACTCTCACCCTTCCACTCGAAAACACCATTGAGAAACCAAAGAAAACAGAAACCTACTGATGCACTTGAGTAAGCTCATCCCTCACTCGATTGATGCACATCTGAAGCCAGAAACGCAACAACTGGTATGGTTTTCCAAAGTGACCTAAACTAATCTCAATAGGTTCTATTCTTGCACCAAAGCTCATTCTCACCTAAAATTCCATAAGGAACCTATTGGTAACCTCAAAATATCCAAAATCACACCCCAAATACAATTTGTCCTTAAATCTCCACATTCCACTCAACAACTCAATCATTACCACTTTCATTTCTTACTTCTTAATCAATCCCAACCAACTCAAAATTTCACAAGCTACCAATTGAATAGTGACACTTCCTCCAATTACCACTTTGATTTAATACCACTATTCAAGGCAAAATTCCAGAATTTACAAAACTTAACCAACATTCAAAACACAACCATCAAATACATCAAATCATTACCTCTTTCACTTGGTAAGATCAAATCTTTGTTTCTCCAAATTTTCAAACTTTGCAATCTCTCAAACACCACCAATGAAAATTCTGAAACCATAGAAGTCAAGCTTTCAACTTCATGAACAACAGCAATAAAGAGTGTTTGAGCATGTGAAGTCATTTAGGGCACCTACCTCAAGTTTTCTTCTTTCTCTTTCCTTCCTTATGCAGCGAAAATGGAGAATGATGAGAGAGAAATGAGATAAGAAAATGATGATCCAACTTCTTCCTTTTCCCCATGCACAAGCAGACTTGAAGGAGAAAGGGAAGAGAAAATGAGTTTGAAAATGTTGACTTCATCTATGGTCCTCAAGATGCCACTTGTCATGATCCTAAACTCTCCTTTCATCCACACATATGAACTCATTCATACATAATTCTACCTTTCAATCACTTAATCCTAGCCAATGATTCCTTTGACTTTTAATCTCAACCGTTGATCTTCAAGTTACCAATGAGTCTCCTCTTCGGTAACTGACCAATTGGTAGGTAAATTTACCGTTCTGCCCCTGATTATCACAATGCCTACTAAACCATCAACAAACATATTTTACATCGCATACGTAAAAAATGCTTAATTAACATCAATTACATCACTTTGAAGTTATTAGCCCTTAATTACAATTTAGGATATTACATAGCGCATCTCACAAAACCTTAGCAGTTGGATGGCACAAGCCACCCTGGCTCAGGCCACCGAACCAACCTGATCTGATCCACTCTGGGAGCTCATACTACCTCGAGCTCCTGCTCAGCGCAGTTTTCAAACGCATCACATTCACCACGCTTCTACTGCACACTCTGAGGTCATTCTCCTCATCTATGCTTTAACAATGTCAAGTTGATTTAGTAAAAGTCCCATAGGAATCTCCCACTATAACTGACAACACTCACAACTTGTATGTATCCGTGCCATACCTTGGCCCGATTCAACTTGAATCATTCAGAGCCATATGACTTCTTATCTCAAGAAAACCTATTCATAGTGGGATTCATTACAATACACCATCACTGAGAGCCAACGTTTCCATAGCGCTAATCTACGATTTGACATCATGGCGGCTGCACTCCACAGTTCATCGTCAAGGCGGCTGTACTCTCGGTTTGTCGTCTCGGCGGCTCCATACTATGGTACCAAAACTTTGTATGTAGCCCTTTAAGATCAAATTTGCCCACAGGTAGCCCTCTCCAATCAGAACTCTCCGTAGGTAGCCCTTTCCTATCAGAACTCTCCGTAGGTAGCCCTTTCCAATCAAAATCCTTTATAGATAGCTTAGTCCAGTTGGTCGTCTCAAATTGAAAGTATCATTATAACGAGAACTCAGAAGCCATTCACACATTCTATTCTATGTCTCAACCTTGAGACCATATCTCTTAACTATTCATGGTTCCATCATGAACCATTCTCAGGTTAGTGACACATTACAATTTCATACGTCAGGGCGATATTCCGCCACCAACGATTAGCACTCCTCTAGCTTGAACACAGCTAGTCTTGCTTATACCTTTAGTTCTACTCTTCTAATTCTTGGGCGAACCATAGTGATTCACCACATCCACATCACTGATAACGTATACACACAACCCTTGAACTTATATATCCACAAATAGCTGGGACCTTAATGTGTCTACCATAACTAATCACATATCATCGCCTATTTCTTAGGCCAAATTAGGGGAACTATCCTAGCAAATCCTTTACATGCTAGGAACTACAGCTCTGATACCATAAATGTAACCCCCCTCCATAAATATATCCGAAATATGAGATTATAATGAATTAGAGACCAATGGTATTCAAAACTCATTTAAAATCCCATCTTCCTGATAAGGATTTCACAAATACCTTTCAAAATCCAATTCCCCAAGTCTCAGATTCATACATTGAATACAATTACTTCAAAGATAAATCACATTCATTATAGTGCACAACATATTTCCCGGAAAACCCCGGGTTCATACCTTTATTAAAAGGGTATACAAAATCTGATTCAGGGGATTACACAATCTTATCTCGAATTCATAACCATATACTCAACCGAATCATATACAATCATCCCAACTCATATTGATAACCAACTACCAACTCTTATCTCAAAGGAGTCCTAGCCGCTCCCTCCAAGAGCCACTTGCCCTGTCTAAATTGTTGGTAGGGGAGGGTTAGATTCAAGAGAATCTCAGTAGGAAACAGATATCATAATGCATGCATGATAGATGCTATGTGTATGACATGTTAGCTTTAACTAGATGTATGCCCCATAATGACATTTCTGCATGCTCAATGTTTCATCTAACAAAACTATAGCCACAACAAAATAGAAACATAGCTTTATTTATTAAAATATGCTCTACACAATAAAGTAAAGCAATCGCATACATCACTACACAAGCAAAGATATCAAATACATGCAAGTAAGGTAAGTCTTCTACCTCCAGTCTTTTCTCTTAGATTTGCGTGCCAATAACTCGGGCCCTCAACTGGGCCCAACAATTCCAAATGCACCATTTAGACACTTCCATAGTGTTTCCAGGGGTTAGATGAGGCTATATTAAAAAATTATTAAAATGGCCCCGGGGACTCGGCTTGGCCCCGCCGCACCCGGCCCGGCTGTACTTTTCCCGAAATTTCTAGATTTGGAATTATCAAATTCATTGTCAAATTATAAATTTACCCTTGGCAGCCCCACTTTAATTGTTTCAGGGGCGTTTTCATGATTATGCCTTTTCGGCCTTTTCCAAAAACGTGACCAACTGTAACCCCACCTAATTTGTGCTCCTGAACTCAATAAAATCATCAAATCATTGACAATTCATCTATAACCTCTCCAAACTAGCCTTGGACAATATTCTCAATTACTAGGGAAAAAATTGGGGTTTTTCAGTTTAGGCTCCGCAGACGTGTTTCTTTCTACTCATAATTGCTTTATTAACCATTACATTAGGTTAGAGCTACCATTTAGTATCAACTTTGGCAGCTTAACCCCTACACCAAGCCCTTTACAAAATTTTAAATCAAAGCAAATCAATCAGAATTTCGCCGATTAAACTACTCATAGCAGCTAGAACAATCAAAGATTGAAGTTTCGCAGGTTACCTTAAGCTTCTTCTGGCTTATCCTTCTTATGGCTTAACCCTAGCCTCTTTGAACAATGAAATTCCTTGCTTCAAGACCTTAATTCACATAGAGGAATAAATTAGGAGAAGGATTATACACGTTAGGTATGAATTCACCGAAGAAATCGACCTACCTTGTGAGATTTCTCCTTCCTTCTTTCTCTAAAAGCTCGTAACTTCCTCTCTCTCTTTCAGCTACAATATGACGGAAATGGGAGCTGAAGATGATGAGAAAATGTTTTAATTCCATGATGATGTCATCTTTTATTTTGATGATGTCATAATTCCCATTTTCGGATTTTCTGGCACAATTTTGGCCCAAACTTTGAAAAATCATAACTAATCCTAGAAAAATCGAAATGAGGTGATCCCAAAGCCAAATGAAATATATTTAGGTCCTCTTTATATGAAAAATATGGACCATTACTAGAAATCACCAAAAAAGTACAGAATTGCACAAAACTCAACACTACTCCAAAACAGAGTCTAATTTTGATCCCAAACTTTGGCAAATCATAACTCCCAGCACACAATGTGACATGACATGAATTATATGTCCATTTTGAAGCTTGGCATGTGAAATTTAAGACTAAAAGGTTTCAATATTTTTTTGACACCATTTGCTCATTCAAAATGTCCACACAAACAAACTGCCCAACACAGAGTTTCAATAGACAGAATTCCAATTTTTGCACAATTGTTTCCAATGGTTCCAATTTCACAACAAACACTCTCCCCACACAAATTTTCACAAGGAAGACATTCGAATCACTAAAACAACCAAATTCTCATTACATCAACACATATTCAGTTTTGAACCACAATGCACACAACCAACAAATTGCCCAACTTTCCATTTCACCATAAACATAATTACTTTCTCCAAAATTAACCATTTTACTGTCTTTAATACCCCTAAGATATAAGAATCATTAGGGAATAAAGTTGGGCTCCTGCTAGATCAAGCCTTAACAATCCATTTATTTTAGGCTTATTATCTAGCCTTAAATCTCAAAATTCGGGGTATTACACAAGAGGAAGCGGAGGACAACAGTAGTGGTGATGATTCAAAACCACCACTGCTTTTTTATTTTTGAATATTGAAAAATATTAATTGTTAGGGTAGTGTAGCTAAAAAATATTTTAAAAAACAATTGTCTCTTCATGGTTATTAGGAAACAACCCTTACTAATTTAGGTATTTTACAAGGCTTTATAATGTTACCCTTTTCATTCCAAAGGATACGTTCTTCTAGATAACCCACAAAACCCTTTCCATTTAGATGTCCAAAAAATGAATTCCATTTATCCATCCACTTCGACTATTCCAACATCTCATATCTAACTTTTGACTTTTGTTCTTTGTCGATTATATGGAAGAGCAAGGATGAATGGACAAGCGCTTGAAGAAACTGACCTCTCTCGTTTGCTCTCTATTCCAAAAGTGGATAAATTACTGGAGAAGGATATGAATATGATGATGCAGCAGATCCTTCATCCCCATAAACTTTTATTTTTTGTTAGTTTATTCAAACTCTTGTTTTCTTTTTTTTTTATTTTTTTTCTGTACTATAAGATTGAATAATCAGCTTTAAAAATTATTAAGAAAAAGGCAAATAAGTAATGATTATTATGTAAAACGTGTCACTTTTTAGAATACCATGTCGAATACCTAATGTTTATTAAGAAAACATTGTCACTGTTTATTAAACCTAACGATTGTGATATTAAAACTACAAACTTTCGTTTAAAGGTTCATTATGGTTGTAAATTAAGAATCGTTAGAAAAAGACCGCATTTCATAACGACCGTGAGCAAGTTTCATCAAGTGTTTTAAAACACACACTATCTCGTGCCTCTTCATATTCCCAAGTTATACACTTAAAATGCTTGCCTTTAATTGAATGTTATCTACCATCCTTGAAATCCCCAACTCCAGCTGACTTTTTTGATAGTCGACAGTGGCTTTCAGGTGAACCACATCTTCTACTGCTTTCTTTAAAGTTCAGTTTGACAATCGCACGAATCACATCGAATGCCCTAACTTGCTTTTTCATTTTGGGGTCCTATATGAGAGTGAGGATGGTAGTAGACCTCCCTATCATGAGCTTTGGTCAGTGGGAAGGAAAAATAAAGATGGCTCTTATGATGATCCCTATGTGAAAGACGTCGTCGATAAAATGGCAAGTATTAATATTAGTTCTTGATTCATTAAAGTAATGTCTTCAATTAACTATTAATATTAACATTATTGTTAAATGCACAGAAAGCCATGTCCCAGGAAGTTACAACATAGGGAGTTTCCATTCTGTTGATGAGGATGTATTAGCGGAGATATTAGGGCTTGATAATCTGATCTTGTTAGGGGTGCTGGCTTTAAATTGACCAAGATAAAAAATTATGATCACTAGCAACCTCAAAGAAATAACAGGGATGAAAAGTATGAAAACCTTTAGAAACAGTGTGACGAAATGCAGGAACAAATAGTAATACGGTTTCTCACACAAGAGTTGATGAATGAGAGTACTGCAAAGCATCAAGGGGGAAATGGCAGCCCAAGTACTAGACGCAGCTGTGCATTTTCCCTCTATGATCTGCCTGGGGCTTTGGTAGATGTTGAGTGTTTTGTCGATAGCTTTGGGCATCATATAGTTGCAACGAACTGCATGTTCAATGGCTCGGAGGGTAATACGCTTCATAACGAGTTTATCTCTCTTGAGTATGCGAAGGTACAAATAACTATCATATATCAGGAATTTGTTAGTAATTTCTGTTCGTATTTACTATAAATATATATTCCCTCTATATAAGACACTTTTTGAAAGAGCACCTTGAAGTATTTTTCAAGGTCTGCCCAGTGTCTTAAAGTATATTGTAATTTATCTAGTACCCTAAATCATTTTGTGACGACATTTTACCCTTAAAGTATTAGTTTTTTCTACATAAAGTTTGCCCAAAAAGTATTTCGTTAGGAGAAATTTTAATCTCATCATTAACTCCTAAAAATCTCTTTATATTAAATGAAGGTGTATCTAGTATGCTAATGCATTTTTTTAGTAGTAACTTTAGGGTACTAGACTTGCCTATAAAAATACTTTAGGATATTGAACAAACCACAAAGTACTTTAGAGTATTAAATGCACCTGAAAAAATACTTCATGGTATTGGATGGACCTCAAAATACTTTTCATATTGGTTACACTTGGGAAATATTTCAAGATGATGAACACACCTTAACCATATGTTTCATATGAGTTAAATGGCACTAAACGTGCTATTATAGCCCCATGCCACTAAACACATCCCTTAAGACTTTGTTTAGCATGAGATTGTGAGTTTGGCCCTTTATGGATACGTTGGGGGAGTGAGTTATGATAAAAATATAGTTTAATGAATTATGTTTTTTATATATTCTTTTTTACTTGATATGGATGATTTATATATCTTTTGCCCATTTTAATATATATATATATATATATATATTTTTAATGGCTCTAAAATAGATAATGCTTGAAGCAATGTATAAGATGTTACATTTCCAAATTTTTATTATTATAAGACATACATAAGATCATTTTGAAGAGATAAGAGTGTTAAGATAATCAAGAAAAAATCAAGTGGACTTGCAAAAGGATGAAGAGCTAGAAAGATATTTGATAAAATAACCATAGGGAGGGCAAGGGGTGCAAGCTGCCCCTTAACTTTGGGACACTTTCCAAATGTCTTTTTAATGGTTCTTTTTATCATTAAATTTTACATGAAAGGAGTGACATTTTGATACCTTATGAGTAAAAAAAAAAGATGTTTTCAATTTTTTACAATTTTTCAAAAATTTAAGACTCCAAAATTGTCTAGTCTCGTTTTCATTTATTGTCTTAAATTATTGAAAAAAATGTAAAAAACTGAAAACAACTCCGTTTTTTGCCCAATAAGACATCAAAGTGTCACTCATTTCTTGTAGAATCTAAAAATCAAAAGAATAATTGAAAAAAAACATTTGAGAAGCCCCCAAAGTTAAGGGGAAGTAGGGGCTCATCCCTGAGGGGGCAGCAGGTGACCCCTGCCCCCATAAGGACGATGATGAAAATCATGGTCCTAAGCAAATACTTTGGATAGGATTTTGCCTAATCCTCCTTCAAAGCCTGAATCCTCTTTATGATATATCTTGAGAGAACTTGTTCATGAAGAACTTTTTCCCAAAAGAACTAATATGATGATATAAAGGTCTTCTCCGACCTTCTGTTTCTTCTTCAATTCCGAGATTTTACAAGCCTATTTAGTTTTAACTGCTTATGAAGTTTTGAATTGGCAAATTATTAATGACGTTATCCAGAATAAAGCCCTACACGGGGTCGACACAAATTATATCACTTGGAAAACATAATAGAATATCTAACCTAAGTTGATCACTTGTCTGAACAAATAAGATAACTCCATTTAAAGCTCTCTACACAGGCCCGACAACTAGATGTCGATCTGAGGAGGTATATTGATTAATACAGTAGTATTTTTTACCATACTCTTTTGTTTTTAAAATAAAAAGGAACAAGAACTCTGAAAAATCAAAGGATTTGCTGAGGTTAAAGGCAGATATGATTAAATTAAGATCAGCCCCAAAACCATTATGAATCTTACCCACCAACATATCCAACACATTCCCCTCATATGCTACCTCATCTCTGTCATACCCTAACTATGGTATATCTTTTAAATGCGTCCTGCACCCCAAAGTGTTTTGCTGCTGCTGGTTTGTGTATCGATGACTTTGTATTGTGGCTTGCTTCTATTTTTCTCCTTTTTTGACTGTGCATTTTGGTTTTTGCTTATGTTTTCTTGTTGTTGGTTTAACTTTTGTAATTGTGTAGTGTTGTTTCTTTGTGTGTGTGTATGAAAGCAGGCGATATCAAAAGCAGAACCCCCGATTTAAAAAAAAATGTTGCATCAATCCTTAAAGGTTATTAGGAAACAACCGTTATGTATGTACTAAATGCATAACGGGTTTTGTATTAAAACCATTATATATGTCCTACATATATAACAGTTGTTTACGTGAGCCTATTATGTATTATATCAACTTACGTATATCATAGCCTCACCAAGCCTAAATATATAAAGGGTTTTGTATTAGAACAATTATATAAGTTCTAAATATATAATGGTTGTTTACGTAAGCCCTTTATATATTATCTCAGTATTACACATATTATGGCCTCACCATGCCTCAATACAAATGTATTTTGTAGTAAAACCATTATACATGTTATTGAATACATCACGATTTAGAGTTGTTAAAGTATTTGCATCATAACGGTTTAAAACCATGATGCATTTTTTAAAATAACCGTGATGTATGGATTTTTTGTAGTAGTGTAAGTCACTTGTATAAGAATATCTTGAATCATCAATATAAGTCATTTGGGGAACAATTAATACTTAATTGTCAATTTTATGCATATAATTGATGATTAAATATACTCCTTCCGGTCATAATACAAGAGCTCGATAACCAATTACAGTTTAAGAAAATGGTTAAAATTAGGTAAAAATAATAAGTATGTCTAAAATAAACTTTTTTTTAAGTATGCCCTTATTTATAAAAGGGCAAGTATGAGAGAGAAAATAAATATAAGTATCACCAACTTTGAAATTAATGTAGTAATTATAATTAACGAGGGGTAAAAATGAAAAAAAAAGGCATATTAAATATTTAGACAACTCTTGTCGATCTTGTAAAAAGGACTAAGGTATTTTAAATTTTCAGCTCTTATAAAAAGGATTGAAGGGAGTAACTCCTCTTATTCTTCTCTCTCCTTAAATACCTCATTTAATATGGATAAAGTTAAAACTTTCTTCCAATTTAAGGCAAATTTAAAGAGTCCACTATTTTTTGATTATAATGAATTAGCTAAAGTGATTTATATGGATGACTGGAGAGATTTTTTTTTTTAAAATCATACTCCCTCTAGTCTTTTTTATAAGGAACAATTACTTAAATTATGCGGTTCCAAATGCATGACTAGAAGAAAGGCCTTTTAGATTGATTGAAATTGACTTTTCAGACTGAGTTTAGATTTGGTTTTGTATCAACCAGTTTAAAAAGTCTGTACTTATTAATACCAAACCTACAACCAATCTTAAAAGTTACATTTTCAGACTGGTTGGTTAAACTATCGATTTTAGAAAGTTTCAATTTATAATAAAAAAATGCTCACTCTTTAGACCAGGTAATTTCACACCTGTTCTTAAAAGTGGGCAATTTTTTTAAAAAAGTGTACATTTTACTTTGTTTGACAGAAGCCCTATTGAATATTATTATATATAAAAGTTGTATTATACGATATAAATTATACAAATAGCCCTAAAAATACAAATGAAATCGATATAAAAAAAAATGACTAATAACCAGGAATCCAAGTCCTATATTATTAGATAATTATTGAATCTTAATTTTGGCATTTGTTTTATTTCAAGTTTACTTTTTTGGCTTGCATTTTCCATTCCTCTAAAGGAATTAGATGATTTTTGAGCGTTGGATTTAGTGGATGCAATTTTAGGCTTGACATCTCCATGCTGTTAATGTATGATACATATTGTGAGCATACCTACAGTTAAATGGAGCTATCCATGGACTAGGTGCTAAGTTACCATACTTATGCATTTTGATTCTTTTGGATCTCAAGTATGAAATATGGATCTGCCCTACCCTAGTCTCAGGTGATAAAGGAGATAATTTTTATTTAATGAAACTGAGCATAACAGAGTTAATATACAAGTATAAGAACTAGATTTTATATATGTAAATATGATCTCACGGGGAGGTCTTCGTTGAAAAGTAAACCAAAATGAAGGCCAATAATAAGGAACTAACCAACTATGTGTTAATATTAGTGACGAGGTGAGAATTAACAACTCTAAATTGGATGATGAAAAATATTGATTGGATGATCATCACTTGAAAGGATAAATTTGTTAGATTGGGTGGTAATCCAATCCAATAAATTTTTCCTTGCAAGCATTGATCATTCGGCCTACATTTTTCATCGTCAAATTTAGATGCCTTAATATGATCAATGTCAAACTTCTTAACATTTTGATATGCATAGAGTAATAAAGGCATAGCTCCACAGGCATATAGAAATAATACAATTATACTGCTATTAAGTACATGTTTACATACTAAAGTCTCCCCGCAGGGTTTGATAATATAACCAAAAGATTAATAATATAACCAACAACTCAACTCTCGTAACCCGCACACCTCAGTTGGCAAGTTCTGCTGCCTTGCCCTTGGAGCCATTGGTTCTTGCTCGAATTTTTATTTATTGAAAAAGGGTGAGATTCAAATAAATCTCAGTAGTAATATACAATCAATTATATAAAATACGAAAATTCAATATGTAATGCACCATATAGTGTAAATGAAAATTCATACTATGACGTATGTGCACACAATGCTCAGGGCCAAATGACTGTTTGAATCCTTTACTTGTCCGTGTACCACAACCAAGTCCCCCAACTATAGATGGGTAATGTGCCCCAAGCACGTGTTCATATCACAAAATATAACAACATACAACATACCAATATTATGGAGATAAAGTTACTACCTTAATCCCATTTTTGACTTGTGTGAGGTTCCATGAACTTCGTGTCACAGCTCGGGCTATTAATCCAGTCCTGAAATTTCAAATGTACAATAATTAGGTTAAACCTCATTCATGTACTACTCTAGACACTTCCAAAGTTTTTTTGTTGGTTTAGTCCAAAGTTGAAAATTACCAAAATGCCTCTGGGGACCCGGTCCTGGCCCTACTATACCCAGTCCAACCACACATTTCCAAAAAGCTTGATCCAGGAAATTCTGACATATTTTCACCCAAGCGATCCATTTTTGACCTTGGTTTTCTCAAATGATAGTTTTGCCCTTGATAGCCCCTAATTAGGGTTTCAGCGGTGTTTTGATCATTTCGCTTTCTAAGGCTTTTCTGAAAAAGTGTTCAACATTAAACCCACCTAATTTTCTCTCCTGAACACAATAGAATTATCAGATTATTGAAAATCCAACTCCTTTCTCCTATTCTAGCTTTGGCCAAAACTTACAAGTATAAAAGGGAAAATTTGATTTTTGAATTCTAACAAAAGCTTACTCATTTTCACTCCTAATTACTTGATTGACCATTTAAAAACTTAATACCCGAGATTTGAGGAAATTTGGGCAGCATAACCCCTTAGGGTTAACACTTCCCAAACCTACAAATCCCCCAACAACTTTAACAACAACAACATCTACAACAAGGATTTAAGGTTTATGAAGTTACCTTTGGTTTTCTCCTTCTTTCTCTCTCTAGCCAAAACTTCACCCTCCTCAAACCTTGAAATTTTGCTTGCTAAGCACATGAATCCATGGAGAAGGGAAGTTTAGAAAAGAGATTGCACAAACTAGAAGCTAAATCATAAAGGGAATCAAGACCTACTTTGTGATTTTTCCTCCTCCTTCTCTCTAACCTTGAGCTCACTCTCTCTCTCTTCTCTATGTTGCCTAATGGAAATGAAGAGAGAAGATGAAGGGAGTGTGTTTTTTAAACGGTTAAGGTGCAAATTTACCAACGAAGTTTTGTCCGAGGAGCGTCTAGCACAAATTTCTTTTAGAAGGGGCAAAAATACCAATGAACAATTAAAAAGGGGCATCCACCACAAAAACTGTTAATCCGTACTAACGGTGTTAAATTATAAGAGAAGAAAACCCATAATGGCGTTTGTACGGATTTAACGGTTTTTGTGGTGAATGTCCCTTTTTTAATTGTTCAGTGGTATTTTTGCCCCTTCTTAATTGTTCATTGGTATTTTTGCCCCTTCTAAAAGATATTTGTGTCAGACGCTCCTTGGATAAGACTTCATTGGTAAATTTGCACCTTAACCCTTTTTTAAATATCTCCCATTTCCTCTAACTAAATGAAATACCAAAAATCCCAAAAATTTGACTTTTATGACAACATGTACTTAAGCCTTATCTTGACCCAATTTGTTTCATAAAGTTCAATTGGAATTGAACTAATCCTCCTCCCCCCAATCAGCCCATGCTTAGGAGGGTCCTTCATTTAACCCAATTGGCTTCATTGCACATGCTTTAGTTACATGTACACATGTACAACATTTTGATCCAATTTAAACATGTGTTCCAATTTTTTATAAATCCATATTTATTTGACCAAAATATTCCAAATATATATTTTCCCTTTATTTTCCTTAATTAATTAAAATTAACTTCAATTAATTGGAAAATAGTTTATTTTGTGCTTTTGTAATTTTGCCACTATGTTCTTGAATTAATTCCTTTTCTTCTTTCCTTAGTCAAAATTATCATTAATATTAGATCAAATTTTGTTCTCTTGTGTTTCTCTACTTTCGGCCCCAATATTGGGCTTTTTGGAAAACCCAAGAATTAATTCTATAATTTATTCTTGCCCAATTCTCATGAAAATGAAAATTTAATAACTTCATAAATTTCAAGTTCATGAATATTCACCATTTTATTGAATATTTCAAATATTTACAATGTATATTGGTGAATAAAATTTGGGGTGTTACAATTAACCCATCACTAGTAACTCCACCTAATTAGGTAGCTCCATATTATTGGCTTTCACTTTGATTTTCATCTCAACCAAGAGCTAATCACATGGCCATATTCAACCATACAAAATAGAATTCTCAAGTTTTTATATCAACTATGTTAGACTCAGATTCATTAAATAAGATACTCCACCTTTATTGCCTTAAACTGAAGTAAGCCAGAGCCATATTCTGTTTGAAGTCTCAAAAGAACCAAAATGCCTAAGATTAGTAAACTTAATACCCAGTCCAAAGGTGGCTGCATTCAACTCTAAGGATAGCCCACGATACAAACCACGCACCAACAACTCCCACACATCAGGTTTAAATTTATAATCGACATTCTCACACAACACTCAATAATGATCTAAGCCTTTTTAAGGAGGGGGCATCCAAAAAAAAAAAAAAGAACTTAAGAAGAATAAAGGCATAGCAAACAATATTCAATTAATATACATATATGCAAACTTTTGTCTATAGAATTCGTGATAATTGGATTTGTGAAACTTGTCATTATGAGAATGATCCAATGAAATTGCATCATTGTCATAATCACAAGTTTTGAAATCCCAACCATGATGAATTCCATGGGCAAAAATTGGATACAATAACTACAACAACCATAAAGAATATCAAGCAAGTAGAAAAAGATCTAAATTTTCATGTATCATAAAATTTCACACTCAAGTGAACATACAAGAAGCCAACAAGCACAAAATAAATGAATATCATATTTATACTTGTGCAAGAAAGGCTTTTTTTTCGTTTTCTAATTCCTACAGGAATGGCTTGTTAGCCTATATCTGTAACCTCTTACTGTATTCATCCCCTGTTTTATATTATACAAAGTTACATATTAGATAATATTATTTAATGCTCTTCACATGTCTGCTAAATATAAATGATAGCTACAAAAAACCACTCAACTTAGTGTTCTTCACATATCATTTCGGTTTTCTTCATACTCCATTCTATAATTAAAAAGAATAAACTTGTAATTAGCAAATTAAATACAAATCCATTGTAATGAAAATAAAGTTTTCACTTACTCATGAGTTATGGTCGGTTTGGTGCTCATCCAGCCTCTGTGCTATATATGCATGCCTTGGTTGGCCATAGTTAATTGCCATTATATAAAATTCTTTCTTGCACTCATCAATATATGATCTGTTTGGCACTTAGCTAGCCTTTGTGCTATGTGTGGTCGTATAGATTAGCTAGAATTATCATTGCTTGCTTCAAATTTAATGTATTATGTACATATATTCACGAGCTACATTGAACTTGAAGCAAACAAATTATCCTGGCTTACTAACACCACCACAAATAACATATATCGGTTAGTTCTCCAAACATAAATATAAGGTTTGTTGGACGCTCTTCCAGCCTCTATGCTATATATGCATGTCTTGTACAAATTTTTATTATAGGTTGAACCTTGTCATATATTGGGTGATATTAGTTGGCTAGAACTAATTGCTGCTCTACATTGCATTTAGAGCAAGCAATAAATAATTCTAATAACCAAAACCACCACATATATCACACATGTCTCATATATCACATATACCACATATACTACAAGGTTAACCTGCAATGCAAAATTGCAAATATTTTTCCAACCAAGTGAACAAAAATTTACATATAATAACTGCATCAACTAAAGAGAATATCAATTAGCCATAAAACTTTGACTTATGTGGATGCAAGACAAAAAAAGAACTAAACATTCAATCATGGTTTTGACAAAGAATTAAAAATGGTAAGCATCAATGTTTCAATAAATAAATAAAAAGGAGTGAGAATCAAGATCAATCGATTAAAATGTCCATGCAAGCAAAGACAATGAAAGAGAATACTATTAGAAGAGGGCTATCAAGGGTTTGTGAATTAAAGTAACGATTTAAACCAAACGCAAGAGCAAAACGGCGATGACAGAGAGGGAGAGCACAACAAAAAGGAATACTAAGCCATCCTAATGGTGGAGAGAGATATCATGGCTATCAGAAGTGATGGAGAGAGGAAGAGCTCTTGCGTGACTAAGAAAGGTTGGAGATGAAGATTGAGCATGAAAGTGAGTATATACAGTGGGACAATTTTTTCTAGATCAATTCTTGACAAAGAAGGTTTAAATATTAATAACCAAACTGGCTTTTAAAACACAAAGTCTCAATATGCAAAGAAAAATTTTTAAATTATAATGAGACCATCTTCTAAATTAGCTAGTCTAATATGTAATTTTTAGAAATAAAGAAATAAAATTGTAGAAACAAAATTCATAAATAAGAACTTTGCATGTGGTTGTGCCAACGGAGGAGAGTGGGAACGTCACCTCTTTGATCTTCCCATTGAAAGTGTTGACACTCAAAGAAGAAAGAGAGAACTAGAAAGAGACTTTTGAATTTGAACTTCATAACTAAAGGCAACTTGGTATTTATAATCGGGACTGATGGTCAAAAACTTCAGATGATACAGACGAGACATGATGATATGCATTAGAAGTTGAAACGTTACGTATTTAGACCCGCTATCTATGAAAACACAATCTCAATAATAATTATGAGACTGGATATACATCTTATTTGGTCTAACTAAAAAGTGAACTTTGGAAGATTAAATGAAATTTAGATCGGTCAATAGTTTAACAATGGTGCATATTAACACATTTAGACCATGTGCCACAAAAACCAGTCTAAATATAATCAAATTATATATTTAACAATATCCCATATAATATAATTTACAAATATATCACATGTGTGTGTGTGTGTGTCATAAAATTAACTTATTAAGTCAAAGACAGAACAACAATAGAACAAAGATACAAGAGACGTTCAAGATCAAGATTAGAAATATTTTTTTTAATTAATATTATAGTTTTTTTCCTACCCGATGGTAGTAGTTCGTTGATTAAAAAATATTTTACATAATAAAAAACTCAATGTCATCAGCATTGAATACAAGGTTCAACTTGTTATTGACAATGTGTAGCAAAGTGAAAAGTCTTATGAGGTACCTTGCTGATGGTTGCAGAGGAGGCAGTAAAGGTTGTAGAGGAGTAGCAGGAGGAAAAGGAGAATGAACCGAAGGAGTCATAATGTGTCTCACCATATTGATTTCAAGAGAGGAGAGAAGAGGGAGTTAGATTTGAAGAAACGAAATAAATGAGGACTTTAAATAGATAAGACCGATGGTACATTTATTGAAGTGGTTTCAGATTTCAAAGAGATGCGTAGTTAGGAAGTTTGCCATTGAAGCTGAAGAAACTCTGAAACATTTAAAACTGGTTATAAAGAAATGATGGTATCTAAAAGGATATTTAAACAAGATGTATAAGCATCTGGTCTGAAAAGAACATAAATTTTTAAATTTTCATAATGTTTAATACTTATCCAAACCACATTATATTACAACATGTCTAGAAACTATTATTTAGACCTCGTGAAAGTGCAAACAGTCTTAAATTGCATCAATACTTACAAGAATGCCACCAATCATATTTTTAAACTGTCGCCGTGTATAGAGGTATAGATATGGCGTTCTTATAGGCCTTTTTTTCTAGTAGTGATGCAAATTAAAAGCAATAATTGTATCAAATATGTACAACTCTTTCCAATTATACCTGTATATATAAAGAGATTACATACGAGAAAATGAGTGAAAATTTATTGTAGAGAGATAATGAGTGTCGTATATTTAATGAGGAAAAAAATGAAAAAACTTGTTTAAAATTTCAGATAAAAAGGATTTATTCCTTATATTAAGGACCACCCTTATTAAAGAGAATATTCCTTATAAAAAAGACCGGAGGAAGTATTTTGTTTGCTTTAAGTAATTGCTACTTTTAAAAAGCGTAGGAGGGAATGTTATTGAATCAAATTGAATGTTTGGCTTGATGAGAATATTATCAAAATGCATTTACTCTCTCTTCTGTGCAGTCCAACAAAAAATAAAAATAAGAACAGCGCTAAATTTGTCATAAATAAGTATTCTTCTTGTCTCAAATATAAGTAATTTCTTATTGATTCTCAGGTACTAATAAAAATAAGGGAGAATTGTTCAAAAATACCTTGGGGGCAAATTAATTGCTGATTGCTACCAAGTGTGCAAGCGATCTTCCGTTTTGTGTAAACCATCTTTCATGTGTGCAAAAATCTTCTGTATAAATGTACAAGTGATCTTCCGTTTTGTGCAAATCATCTTCCATTTTGTGCAAACCATCTTCCATAGTAGCATTCAGCAATTAATTTGCCAAAAAAGTATTTATCAGCAATTCTCCCTAAAAATAAAAGCACTAAATTTATCATAAATTTAAAGTGATTTTCAATATTACATTTACTAATTACAGTACTACACTATACTTTAACCTCATATTTATTTTACTCTCTCTTACTATCGTTATTAAATATAGGCATGAGTATGAAAGGAAAAAAAATATTTAATACTCCTTCCAGTCATTAATATATGACATATTTACGGAGTTGAACTTGATCTAAAATATAAAACATATTTTTAGATTTTTCAATCTTTTTCTAATTTACCCCTAGTGATGCGCTCTCAACAATAATCAAAGAGAAAAGAGAATTAAGGAATTAAGGAAAATGACTAGTGTTTTAGAAAATACATATCATATTAATTAATTTTTGTAATCTAATCAAATTAGATAAAAAAATCTTATATTAAATACTGGAGGGAGTACCTCTTAATAAAAAGAATTAAGCCCATCTTCTAGAAGATGCCCTTTATGTGGGACTGGAGGGAGTACATAAATTTTATATGTTAACTTAAAACGAGCAATGTAGGTTTTTTCAGTCATGATTTTATTTGGTACGGTGTTTTAAGAGTATGAGAACCAAATATATTATATATGCAATCTAATATTCTCATATTCTTAAACACCATACCAAACATACTCATTTAAATATGTAATCTCCATTACAGGATATTGCATTTCCATTCATTATATTTTCATTAAATCCACCAAAAAAAAACATTTTTTTTTCAGAACGAATAAAAAGGGCTGAGTTTCAACAATTTACAAATATTTTGTGTCATGCCCTGAAAATTAAGGGGTGATCGGCACAGAATATGAGTGAACTCACACTCTTTAAGCCTTAAACTTATAAATGAATATTAAATAATAATCATAATACCATGAACAACATCATAACTAACATAATAATCCTAAGCATGCTTACTATTTTAAATTCATATTTAATAATACACCTCATATAATCAAAATATTAAGTCTTTTGTAGAAATTTTGGGCAACGTCTCCTCTATAAATCAGACTTCCCAAAAATTCAACAATGACCCAAATTTTCATAACAACATTCAGAGCAACATATGCATAATATTTATTCTAGAATACAAGGGAAGACAAGGATCCTGCCTATAGACTGTGTGGAGCACCTAAATTATAGAAGTAAAGACTTAAATATAAACTTAACTTTGTATCAACTAGCGATTGTTCCAAAGTAGATCTACAAGCTGTGATCCATAATGAGAGTCTTCACTATTCAACTGAAGATATAGGTCACCAGAGTTATCTGATGCCAAAAATATTTTTCAGTGAATAACGTCCCAATAATAAAATGATGAAAGAAATAGATTATGCAAACTTAACCTTGAATAACACAACAAGAGTATTGTTAGATCCCATATGTTTTGATGATAATAAAGATTGGAATGATCTTACAAAAGGTTTTGATAATAGACAAAAGAGCTTTTGAACAAAGGAACTAAGTACTTGGTGGTAGGCAAGGCAATCACTCGAGTAGGCCCTCGAGTGATGAAGAAGGACAAGAAGTCACAGAATAGGAGAAAGAGCCTCTGAAAAATTTCAGAAGAGATCACTGGAGTGATGATCCTTCATCACTCGAGTGATGTGCACCAAAAAGTTTTAGAACCTCTCTGCCAAGATTTGCATGGTATCACTCGAGGGATGACTAAGGATCACTTGAGTGACCAGGTAATGAACTCTCTGCCAAGATTTGCAAGAGATCACTCGAGTGGTGTTCCTGAATCACTCAAGTGATATAGTCAGAAACATTGACTTTACTCTCTGCCAAGTTTTTCAATGGAACACTCGAGTGATGAATCTAGATCACTTGAGTGACCACTTGAGTGATGAAGTTCAAAAAGCATGATTTTAATCTATTGTTTATTGATTTGTTATCTATATGATTAACCTTTCATTGTATTAGCATTCCAAGTATATTTGTAGGAAAACAATGAAGAGATCATGCTTTTAGATAAAAGACAAAAGTAAAGTCCGAAATGCTCACCTACCGCAATGGCTATTTTTCAAATTCAAAGAATGGTCAAATAAAGCTGCATAACTACTCTAACAGACATGTTGAAAAGCTTCCAATAGTTATCATGATTCAACTATAAATATGGGAACATTCAACAAAGAACAAACACAACTGAGAACACATGAACATACATCGATCAACACATAGTGCTCTATTTCTCATATTCACTCTTTGTACTTCAGTAATTATATATTTTCTCTGTGAGGGAGATTTTCATTAAAAACTCAATATTTGTTATTGAGACAACTTAAGGTTGTGGAACCTTGAGTTGGGGATTGGTTTGCAACGTGTAAGGAGGAGTAAATGTCCAGTGAAGAAACTTGTTGTGTACTGAGGTGCCAAGAACCCACAAAATCTTGGAAGATATAGTGAAACTCTCAGAGAAGCTCTGAGGACTGGACGTAGGTTAAAATGGTTGTAGCCAAACCAGTATAACTCCAGATGTACACTTTGATGATATTTCTCCTAGCTCTTAACTGCTTTAAATATTCAGTCAATTTTTATATACAAAACAAATTTTCTATTATCTCCCAATTCACCCCCTCTTAGGTGAAACACTTACACTAACATTTGGTATCAGAGCATAGGTTTTCTTGTTCAGGTATAACAACTTAAGAAGGATCCAATGGCAAGCATGTGTGAGGGAATACTTCTCGATGGAGCCTATATCACTAGACCACAAGGTTTTAGCGACGAATACTTCTCTTTCTTAAAAGCAAAGTTTAAAGTATTTGTAATGGCTACAGAATATGGACTGTGGGAGGTAATTGGGAATGGAAACTATGACCTTGTAAAGATTGTAGATTCACAAAAAGTTTCAAAGACACTAGCCAAGTACGATGAGAATGACAAGAAACTCATTACTCTCAACAACAAAGCAATTCTGATTATTCAAAGTGATTTGAGTCAAAATGAGTACTTCAGGATTTGCACACTTCCGACAACTAAGGAAATGTGGCAAGCCTTGGAAATAGCTCACAAAGAAACTTCAGGAATAAAGGAACTCCAGATCAACACTCTGGTTACTAATTTTGATTTACTTCGAATGAAATCAGGTGAGTCAATAGCTGAATTTGAATTTAGATATACTGATCTTGTTAATCAACTTGCAGCGCTTGGGAAAGTCTATGATCATCATACCCAAGTAAGAAAGATTTTGAACATACTCTCTAAAGAGTGGGAGGCCAAAGTCACTGCGATTGAGGAAGCAAAAAGCGAATCAATGCGATTGGTTGCTTCTCTATTCAGAAGATTTTCTGAATATGAAAGTAAATTGAAATTCAAACAAGAACTATAAGAAATTGGTGACAAGAATAAGAAAGGCCTTGCACTAAAAGCAAAAGAGGAAACCTAAGAAGATAATGAAAATTTTGACAATGATGAAATGGGCCTGATAATCAAACGATTGAGGAAATTTTACAAAAAAGGCCAGGGATTCAGAAATTTTTAAAAGGGAGGAACAAGCAGTAAAGAACACATCATCTGCTACAAATGTGCAAAGCCAGGACATATCAAGTTAGAATGTCCGAAACTAGTTCAGAAGAGCAAAGAAAAGAGAAAAGGCAAGTTCTTCAATAAGAAGGAAAGCTTTTGTATCTGCTATATGGGGACAAAGATAGCGATGAAGAAGAAGTAGCCAATATCTGTCTGGTCGCTCAAGAAGAAATAGAAGAAGAAAAGGAAATTGATTCTAATCCTACCTATGATGCATTATTCTCTGAATATAATTCTTTACATCTTGAATTCATCAAAGTAGTTAGAGAATTAGTTTTTTTCAAAAAACAAAAGAACAAAAATCTTGAAGAAAAACTCAACGATATTTTAGAAAATGATTGTGAAACTTGTCTGTTCTTGAAAAAAAAACATTGACCTCACTAAGACTCTTGAAAAATTTATTAAAGGAAGTAAGATGTTAAATGTTATTCTAAAAGCTCAACGATTTGTAAATAACCGATCTAGTATTAGATATGATCCAAAATCAAACAAAAAGAAAGGAAGAAAGAAAACTAGAGGTAATATATATTTAAGTCATTTTCAACATTCTGTACAAATGTCGAATCCTTTTGCATTTTGCAATTACTGTAATAAAAAGGCTCACTATACTTTGTCATGCATCCATAAAAAGAAAGGAAAAGTAGGAACCTATAAATGGGTGCCTAACGGTTCATATGTTCAAAAAATGATCTGTACTAACCCAAAATGACCCAAAAAGATATAGGTACCTAAAACTTAATTGTATTTTATTACAGATATGTCTTACAATATCCAAAAGTAACAAATAGTACATAGACTGTGGATACTCCAGACATATGACTGGTGATTTCAAAAGTTTTACCACATTACAACCTAATGAAGGTGGAAAGGTAAAATTTAAATGAAATCAATCCAGAAAGATAGCAAGAATTGGTGAAATAAAAAATGATAAAGGAATACAATTCAAAGACATATATTACATTGAAGGCTTGTGTCACAACTTAATGAGTGTAAGTCAAAGTATAGATAAAGATAACTGGGTAGTATTTGACTCGGAAGAATATCTAATTGTAAATAAGAAAGACTTACAATTAAATAAGAAGAATATTAAAGCAAAGCTCAGAACAAAAAGGAAAGGTAACTACTATATTCTTGATAGCAATAGAAATGCTTTTAAGGTTATTATGGACCGGTTAACGAAGTCAGCTCACTTCCTACCGATCAATGCTAGTTACTCTCCGGACAAGCTAGCAGAGATTTATATTCGTGAGATTGTGAAACTCCATAGCATACCAAAGAATATCATTTCTGATCGTGATCCCCGATTTACTTCGAGATTTTGGAAAGCATTGCATGAGGCACTGGGTACTCAGTTGAGATTCAGTACTGCCTATCATCCTTAGACCGACGGACAGTCAGAGAGGACTATTCAGACCTTAGAGGATATGTTGCGGGCATGTGTTCTTGACTTTAAAGGGAGTTGGGATCGTTTTCTTCTACTGGCTGAATTTGCTTATAATAATAGCTATCATGCGAGCATTCAGATGGCGCCATATGAAGCATTGTATGGAAGAAAATGACAATCGCCATTGTGTTGGAATGAACTATCTGAGAGGAAGCTATATGGGCCGGAGCTTATTGATCAAACCTCAGCCCAGATTCTTGTTATTCGTAAGAGGCTTCTTGCAGCTCAGAGCTGGCAAAAAAGCTATGCTGACAAGAGGAGAAGGCCTCTAGAGTTTGATGTTGGTGACCATGTATTTCTTAGAGTATCTCCTGTCACCGGTATTGGGCGAGCAATCAAACGAAAGAAGCTGAGTCCGAGGTATATAGGACCTTTTGAGATCCTTGATAGGATTGGGCCTGTTGCTTATCGTGTAGCCCTACCCCCGAACTTGAGCAGACTCCATGATGTGTTTCATGTTTCCCAATTGAAGAAGTACCAACCGGATCCATCTCACATTGTTGAGTATGAGGATGTAGAGTTGCGAGACAATTTCACTTATGCGGTGGAGCCTGAGCAGATCATTGAACGAGAAGAACGACGACTCAGACACCGAAGTATCCCTTATTCGAAAGTGATCTGGAAGGGAATGACCCAAAGAGAAGCAACCTGGGAAGTGGAAGAGGATATGCGAAGGCGATATCCGGAGTTTATGGCTCATGTTGTGTGACAAATTTCGAGGGCGAAATTTAATTGACGGGGGGAGAATTGTAATATCCCAATTTATGATTAAGGGCTAATGGCATTGAGATTTGATTGTAATTAGTGTAATTAAATATTTTGGGAGAAATATGATGTGAATATGGTGTAAATATGTGTGGTATTAGAGATCATGGGATGAGATGTCGCCAAGTGGCATTATGGTGGACCATAAGATGAGGCATAAGAGAAAAAAAACCACTTTTTTCTCTCTTCTCTCTCTCTCCTATGCGTTTTTTTTTAGGCATGGGCAGAAAATTCTGTGCTTCCTCATCATCACTCTCATTTCTCTCTTCTCTCTCTCCTTCTTGCTCTCTCTCTTTCGTCCACCATTGTTGAAGCCAAGGGAAAGAAGAAAGCTTGATCTTTGGGTAAGTAAATGACCTCTATTGCTCAAACTTCCTGCATTAAAGTTGATCCTTGAGTTAAGAGCAACATTTCTATGGTTTTAGTTTGTCCATTGCTTGTGGATTGTGGCCACTCAAAATTTTGGAAAGTGGTGAATCAAAAGCTTTCTTTGAGAAAGTTGATAAGGTGAGTGAGACCTATCTATCTATCTATGTGTTATGCCAAATAGATTAACTTGGATTTTCTGGAAATTCTTGGGCCATTTTCGAAAATGAGGGCCATTGAGAGTTTGGTATATGTTTGGTATGGAAATGGTATGTTGTAATGCATTTTGGATAGATAGATTTGATTGGGTTTGAAATTGTTAAGTTTGGAGATTTTGGAAGTTTAGTGTTTAATGTTACCGAAAACCAAAGCATGATAATGGAATAGGATTTTGGTGATTTTGACATTTCCATTGGATTCCTTGAGTGATTTTGTGTGGGAATAAGCTTGGTTGTTGATTTTGGATTCATTTGGATCACTTGGGAAAATTTGGAAAGTTGTCTTGTTTAAGCTCTGTTTTGTACAGTCTGTTTGCACGAGCGTTTTGAGTGAACAAATGGTATTGGAAAATTGTGAAACTTTTCATTCTTAAAGTTCACATCCCAAGCTTCAAAATGAGCATATATTTTGTGTCATTTCGTTTAGAATTCTGTGAGATATGATTGTCCAAAGTTTGGGATGAAAACAGAACTCTGTTTTGGAGTAGTGTATAGTTTTTGGTGATTCTGTATTTGTGTAGTGATTTCCAGTGATGGGCTATATTTTTCCTTGAAAGAGGACTCATATATCTTTCATTTGGCTTTGGAATCACTCTGTTTCGATTTTTCTAGAATTAGTTATGGTTTTTCGAAGTCAGCCCAGAGTCAGGAAATTTCTGGGCCGCGGCCCAAGAGTGGCGGACCGCGGCCCAAGCCTTTCTGACCTGTTTTGGGCCGCGGCCCAAGAGTGGTGGGCCGCCGCCCAAGGATGGGTGGGCCGCGGCCCAAGCCTGTGTTCCAGCACTTAGTGTTTTCGAAAAGTGACCTTCAACCTATTGTTTCCCAACCTTTTAGGGCTTTCATTAGAGACATTTGTGGCCTCTTAGGAGTCCTAAAAGATAACCAACATAGTGTATTATGGGATTAAGTAATTGGAAAAGAGATTGATCAATTGTCCCTAATTTGGTATAGGATTTGATATCTGCCAAACTCGTGAGCCAACTGTGCCAAAGATTGTCAGGAAAGATACAGGTAGCGACTCCTCTCTTATACTTTGTGTAAATGTATTGTATGTTTGCTGGTCATTCATTGTGTGGATGCTGTTGCTACTGCTTTGTGATACCCTGTGCTTTGAGATGCTTTGTGGTGCTTTGTGCTTCGTGTTGCTGCTACATAGTGTTCACCGCGAAAGCGGGCGTTGTGCATAGTGTTCACCGCGAAAGCAGGCGTAGTGCATTGTGATTACAGCTGTGAGTGCTGTCGTATGTGGCGCAAGCCAGAGATCATTGTGAAGCTGCTGAACATGATAAACATGCATGCTCTATGTTTATATATTGTATGAGTGTCTTGTTGCTACTGGGATTCTTTAGAATCTCACTCTTTCCATATGACTAACCTTTTCAGACAGGGCGAGTGGCTCGAAAGGGAAGCGACCAACCAGGAGTGGTTAGGGCTTAGGGACATTTTGTATTGGATGTTGGTTATCCTTGTTTTGGTTTTGGGATTACTAAGTGTATATTTATGTAAATGAATATTTTGGATATGTAATCCCCATTTTGGGAACTCGCAACCCATGATATATATATAGATGAACCCGGGGGTTTGCTGGGATTTTAGTTTCCGCACTCTGATATTTCTTATGTAATTTGATTTCTCAAGTAGTTATATCCGCATGTGAATGTGAGACCCGGAATTAATACGTTTTGAATCGATTTTGAAATACCTCATCCCGAGTTGAGGGATTATAAATTGTTGATTTGATTTTATTGGTCTCTATTTCACTTAAACTTTGAAATCCGGATGTAATTACCGTGAGGGGGTTACAGCCTACAATAGAAAAAAAACTTGGAAAGACACTGTATGAACTATACAAAGGATGGAAGCCCAATCTCGCTTATCTGCACATCTTCGGTTGTAAGTGTTTCATTCATAATAATGGTAAAGATAACCTAGAAAAGTTTGATTCTAAAATTGATGAAGGAATATTCTTAAGCTATTCTAACCGAAGTAAAGCATATAGAATTTTTAATAAACAAACTTGTGTTGTTGAAGAATCAATTCATGTTGTACTCGATGAATTTGAATCCTCTGACAAAATTATTGACAATGAGCAGGAAATAGTATTAAACCAAGATAATGAACAACCTAAGTCTAATTCATACAATCCTTAAAATGACCAAACCAAGGAAGAAGAATAACCACTAGGACAACCTTAAGCTTGGAAATACAACAAGAGTCTGTAAATGAAGAAGTCAAAACTAGAAATAGAATATTTAATGAAGTTAGTTTTTCTTCATTCATTTTTGAGATTGAACCTTCTAACATTGATAAAGCTGTATCAGAAAATGATTGGGTAATAGCAATGCAAGATAAACTTAATCAGTTTGAAAGAAATCAAGTTTGAGATTTGGTACCTCAGCCTAAAGATCATCTGAACATTCGCACAAAATGGCTATTCAAGAACAAACTTGATGAATCTGCAATCATTGTCAGAAACAAGGCAAAATTGGTGGCTAAAGGCTATAATCCAAAAAAAGGTATTGATTATAAGGAAACGTATGCTGCAGTGGCTAGAAGCTATACGAGTACTCTTAGCCTTTGCATGCATCAAGGGATTCAAACTTCATCAAATAGATGTAAAAGTGCATTTTCAAATGGATACATTATAGAGGAAGTACATGTAAAGCAATCTCCAGGTTTTGAGGATGTGTCTAAGCCAAACCTTGTTTTCAAACTAAGAAAAGCTTTATATAGTTTAAAACAAGCTCCTAGGGTATAGTATGAAAGACTTGGTAAATTTCTCATTGATCAAGATTTTGTATGAGGAAAGGTCGATACAACACTTTTTACAAAATAAAAATGAAATGACATTTTAATAGTAAAAATATATATTGATGATATAGTTTTCGATGCTACTAACGAAAGTTTGTGCGAGGAAATTTTTGAGATAATGCAGGGGAGTTTGAGATGTCAATGATGTGAAGATTGAATTTCTTTCTCGGTTTGCAAATCAAACAAAGAAAGAATGGAATTTTCATATCTCAAACAAAGTATTTGAAAGAGCTATTGAAGAAATATGGAATAGATGAAGCAAATGGACTTGATATGCCAATGAGTTCAACTATGTTGCTTGATGCAGATGTCAAGGGAAAAGATTATAACATCACAAAATATAGGGGAATGATTGGATCATTACTCTATCTTACTGTAAGCAGACCTGACATCCAATTCAGTATTGGCATGTGTGCAAGATATCAATCAGCACCAAATGAGTCACTTGCTAAAACCATTAAACGTATTTTTAGATATCTTGCCAACATAGCAGAATTACGTCTCTGGTATCCCAAAGGAAAAAGTGAATACCTAATTGCATACTTAGACTCTGATCATAGAGGCTATAAAATAGATAGAAAACGTACCAGTGGGCAAAGCTAATTTTTTGGAAGTTCACTCGTCTCATGGTTTAGCAAGAAACAAAACAATGTCTCTTTTCATCAACGGAAGCTAAGTATGTCACAGCATCAAGTTGTTGTGCACAAGTGTTGTGGCTAAAAAAAACAATTACAAGATCTTGGTATTTATTTGAAAGAGATACCTATATACTGTAACAACACTAGCACGATAAGCTTGCCAAAGAATCATATTCAACATTCCAGAACCAAGTATATTGATGTTAGACATCACTTCATTAGGGATCATATTTAAAAGAAGAATTTCTAAGTGATTTTCATTCCAACTCATCTTCAACAGGCTAATATCTTACAAAACCCCTTGCGAAAGATCAATTCCTATTCACTAGAAGAGAATTAAGAAAGGTAAATCCCAATGAATTGTAAGTTGTTCTATGTTAATATATATATATATATATATATAATTTGATCCTATTTTGATGGTTACTAACTTAAGCATCGAAGTATCTAGCAATTTGTTTTACAAGACCTTGATACTCTTTTATGGGACATTAAAAATAATAAGTAAAATATTTCCATATTTATTTTCCCTTATATGATGATTTTATGGATGATATTTGAGCTTAATGTAATAAATTTGAATATAATTGATAAATAACTAATGTTTTTGAAATAAATTGTATTTTAAAAAATACAAAAATACAAAAGTTATTGTAGCAATGGAAGTACTGTAGCGGATGGAAGTGACTACTGTAGCAAACGGAAAAGCACTGCAGCGATGAAAATACTGTAGCAGTGGGGGACAGGTTACTATAGCAGTGAATAAAAAATTATAGTACTGTAGCAGTGGAGTTACTGTAGTTGAATAAAAAAATATCCATGCACTGTTCGTCTAGCCTATAAATATAGAGGTGCAGAACGGAAATGAAGGAGAAGACATACGAAAATGCAGGAAATTGAGAGGAAATTCTGGAGCTGACAGTATGTGTGTGTGGGGTGTCCTTCTCTGATAGGAGGAGGATATTGTATTATATCTTAGACTTAATTTCATGAATTGTATTACTTTTTATATGCCTCTATCTTAAAAGGCTTAGGATTGTATTACTTTTTACATGCCTCCATCTTGGAAGGCTTAGGATTTCTCATTTTTCATGCATCTTTTAGTTGTATATTTATGTTTTAGAATTTAATATTCAAGCTTTATGCAGTATTTTTGATGTTTTCATTCTAGTTTTATGCTATATTTATGAAGTTTTCAATTTATTTTGATTTTATTTTTAATTTCATCATGAGCTAAATTTCTATTTTCCCAGGGTCATGACGTAGCTTACTAATAATAGAATGAATTTTAACTTATTAAATATAGTTTTAATTTTTCCTTCATGATTGAGTTTTAATTATTGTTCTTAATACTTTCAATTGACTGGCCATCTTTTGAATAATTTAAATATGTATGTTGAGACTGGAAGGAGATATATGTGTATAGATTCTATAATTAAAATCATGACTTGTACATGAAATAAGAATATATTCATATTAGTTGTGTAATCTTATTGAGTTTCATAAATCTTAATGCATAATTAATTGCTTAAATTCATATAGGAATATATTAGATTAGCAATTAATTATAGAATTACTTGACCTAGAAAGAGGCTAGTAATTAAATTAGGTAAACTCAACTATCAATCATATGGAGTAAATTGGACTAGAAAAGATAAATGATTTAATCCAAAATTTGTTAAATGAAATCTGACCCCTAGGGCTTTTTCTCATATTTGCACTCATATTTAATCATTTTATTTTGTTCTCTCAATCACCAACTAATCGATTAACTAAATAGAATTAAAATTACCTATTTTGGTACTTATTGATCAATCCTCATGGGAACGATACTCTACTCACTTCTGTATTATTTGATTATGATAGTGCACGCTTGCACTATTTAATAGAACATCTAAACTCGTAACAAGTTTTTGGCTCCGTTGCTGGGGATTGTTGTCATTAATATCAATACCAAGTAATTTTAATACTAATTTAGTCTTCATGTAAAAATTTCAAATAAAAAAATGGATTATTCACAACATTCATTTAGTTCAATCAGTGATAAATTGACATATCTTGGTTCTTTTTCTAGAGTGCATGTGGATGGAGTGAGTCAAGAAAATATAAATACTGGTTGGATTGAAAATTCTTCTCTTTATAATTGTTTTTTTGGTGTTTATTATGGAAAGGGTCATTCCTATGAGCATTATCCATATAGACCTACCAGTCATTATGTGAGAAATGATTTCAATATGAACCAAACTTGTTTTGATCATTCCTTTTATCGTCGTGGAATTTTTTAGCAACAAGAAGTATTGTCCTAATTCTCATTTCTACTCTTATCCATATATTGAATAACAATAGTTTTGAAACAAATTTTGTGCACCAATCTAATGACAGAAGCTTAAAATACATGTAAAGATGGTTAAAAGAAAAGGCACAATCACTCAAAGGAAAATAGCAAACTCAAAATGTTCATTAAAAATTTCAAAAATGCAACATTGATGCCCAATGCAAAGGTATTATTTCACTATGCAAAGTAATAAGAAATCAGATTTCTTTTATAGGACTATTAAGGGTACCATGTCAGACCTCTTAAGATTTCAATATTCGTAGAGTATTAAACGAGTAATTTCGTAAGGCATATAGAGATAGTGAAAACATACTATGTAATATCCCAAAAATCATGTAAGGGCTAAAAATCCCAAAAGCCGGTGTAAATATGGAAATAGTATAATAAAATAAATGTTGATATTTATAAATAATGGGAAAGACACTTTCAGAATTTCCAGATAACCATTCTATCATCCACGAAAATCAAGTAGTTGGGATTGTAAAATACGAGTGTAAACAGTCAAAGGAAAATTTGTCAGTGTCTGCAAGGAACATATGCGCCATTATGAGATTGGAAGGATTCGAGCTTCATGTGGCATGCCTCGATATGCGTGCAACTATTCCTAGTGGAATCCCAAGTATACACTAATACAGCAAATTTATTAAAGTAACTTTGATAAAGTAAGTAATAATGGTTCATGATGACATACTTTTTGTATTGGCAAGTTGAGAGCTTGACAAGTGTCCTTTAATGATGACTAAGTACAAAATTGCTTTTGTGTTGGCCAAATGAGGAAGTGACAAGCATCCCTCATCATTGCACTCACTTTATGCCTTTTGCATTGGCATCTCCGGAGAGCGCCATGTGTCACCTGTGTCATGGAAATCCACCAGTCTCCAGTCCGATCATCCAACTAACTTTCTCAAACACCGTGCCGGGGGTCCGAGGAAATTGTCAAACCTCTTCCTTCCCCAGACCATGATAGCGCAACCTAGGAGAGAGAAAATGAAGAACCAATAGCTTTTTGACACATGTCATCTTGTGAAGTGATTACTTGACACATGGCATCACAAGATTGAACCAAAGCCAAGTTGCAATCTCATCCCTCCATTTCCCTTTAAGATTTCGGCCAAGAGGGGTGAGAGGGAGGAAAAATCAGATTTTATGTCACAAAATTGGTAGAGGAGAGAAGAGGTGTGAATAGTGAAATTTCCTGAATATCGGAGCCGATTCTGACCCCAAATCGTCATTATCGTCCAGTAAGTCCTTTAAGAAACCTCTTCTCCTCACTGTAAGCTTCAATTCTAGCTATGATCTCAAATTTCTCATATAAGGTGTTTTGTCTCCATTAGCTAGCCAGAGTGCTGCCAGAATTCCAAACCACTTGTAGAAACACGAAGAGGTAAGCCTCAGCTTCGTTTTAAATCGATTACTTCATGTTCTCGTCGAGTTTTCCTAGCTCTTGAACCACCCCTAAGTTTCGACCAAGGCGAGCTTTTTTGAAGCAAGATGGTGTTTAATCATATTTAAGGTGATATATGACGTTTGTTTGAGAATTAGACTTATCAATAGTCAAAAACACAAAGTTGGATTTTTGTTGTTTTGGGAGGCATATTTTGATCAGGACCAAAACTGGATGAAGGAGTGTGATATTGGTATTTTTGAGGGTTCCATTGGATTTTGCTCGAAAAATGGTGTGGGAATAGGTCCTATTTATAATCTTGATCGATTTAGAAAGATTGAAACTTTGTTGTAGTTGCTACTAGAATTTCATTTTTGGAGGTAGTCTGGTTGTGGTACGTTTTTGAATGGCTAAACTTTATCCATTAACCCTGAGATTTTCCAAATTTTAAGTACACAAAGAGACCTTTAATGTGATTGGTAATGGGTAAAAATGGATAAGTACACAAAAAGTTATGGTAGATTGAAGTTGAGTAAAAAATTCTGATCAGAATTTCTGGCAGCAAGACTATGGGATGTATTTTTCCCTTAAAATAGACTTAATAAGGGTCACATAGAATTTTGAATCACCCCAATTAGAGTTTTTTATAATTATTTATGATTTTTCAAAGTTCAGTGAAAAACCTACCAACTTTTGGTAATTGTGCGAAAATTCAAAGTAAATGGTGTTTGGACCATAAAGGGCTAAGTTTAGCATTTGGGGTTAGCTTGGGCCCATTACCTTCACATTGGGCCTAATGTAGTGACTCTAATGATAACCAATATAAGATAATGACTTATGAAAGAATTGGACTAAGTAATAACTCATCGCCCGTAAATTATAATTTATAGGATTTGAAATTTGCCCGGGAAGCCCGAAACATGTCAATCGAGGTCAGGATTTGGAAAAGTTGTCAGGTAGTAACTTTATCTTTCATACATTATGCCAATATTTTATATGTTTGTGTATGCCATCTTTTGTGATATAATTAACGAAAATGGTTTTCTGTGATATAATTAATGAACATGGTTTTGCTGAGGAAGGCAATTTGTGCGTGGAGCCACACTTACCTAGTTGTTGAGCAATAACCCAACTGAGGTGTACCTGGTTGTTGAGTAAGAACCCAACCGAGGTTTATAGATAGTGGGGGGTTGAGCCCTAACTCATGTATACATGTCGTGGTGATGGTTTGTATTGTTAATTTATATGATCGATTCTATGTTACTACTGAGATTCGTTTGAATCTCACCCTTTTTCAAAATTAAATATTCCAGTGGAAGCTAGAAATTCCAAGGGCAAAATGGTAAATACTATCAACTGAGGTGTATGGGTCAAGAGAATGGAGCTGTTGGTTAGAATTAGTCTAATTTGATGTTTTTGGGCAAAGTTTGTATATATTCTTTCAAACCATACGAGGAGACGTACTCCTGTATGTAAATAAGTATTTAATGTTAGTAATTTTTGTATACCTGTGGAACTATGCCTTTGAAACTCTGCGCTTATCAAAATGTTAAGGGGTTTGACATACTAACATCCAGTGCTTGTTTACAATACAAGAATTTCCCATAGGGTTTGAAAAATGTGTACAAAGTCTCCAAAATTAATTAAAACTACATCTAAGATAACCAATAGCAGCTTCGGTGTGCACCAGGACTCTATTCACTAGTAGCCACTACCTTGCCCTTTGAGCCGCTAGCCTTAGTGTAAGATGTTTCAGTTTGAAAAAGGGTGAGATTCGAGCGAATCTCAGTTGTAACATGCATTTCAGACATATAAAATGTGAAAATAAATATGACATGCACCATGTTATGTAAAATGATAGATTGTTGTGTGCACACTATCCAAGGCCAAATGACTGTTTAACCTTGTCTTAACACCACGCCAACCCTGGATTAACCCTGCGCTTCCGTTGGGGTCCCAGACCATGACTAAGCTAATATATGTGTCCAAGACACTATGATCATATTACAGAAGATGACATACATAAACACACAATAATCACATAGTATATGCAAGAAAAAGTTACTACCTGACTCCTTTTTTGGTTCCTCAATCCGTCCTAACCTTTGGCCTCGGCTCAGGAAATTTCTAGTTCTTATAAAAATCAGAGTTACAAGTAACTGATTATTACTTGTACCATTACTACCTCTAAATCAAATTCTGCTGGTTATCTAGTGTAGTTATAATAGTTTTTTCATAGTACAATTTTGCACCATGCAGTTTCACTGTTTCCAAAAACTAACGAACTTTCAGTCAACTTTGAAAAATCATAATTAATTCTAGGAAATTCCAAATTGACTGATTCTAAAGCCTATATGAAGCTCTGTAAATGTAATTTTGTGTAAAACTACTTAAGTCTGACCACTACCACCATGTCATTCCTAGAATTTCAGCAAACTTCCTTTGTTTCAGATTACATTCTAGAAATAGGGCTCAACTTTGAAAAATTATATCTATTAACGTACTTGTCCAAAAATTGTGTTCTACCCACCAAATCAAAACTCTATATCGCTACTTTATGACTGTAAAGTTTTAGAATTTTTGAACTAGGTTCGGCCAGTGAAATTCAATTCACAACAACACTGCCTCACTGGAGGCAAATCAAACAACATGCTCTTACAACTTCAATAAATTCCAGATTTGCATACAAATTTCCAAAAATCATTAACACCTATATTCCCACACAATTTTCCCTTCTAAATCCAATGGAATCATCATAATTACAAAATTCTAACTCTTTCCTCTTGTTCTGCATCAGACCAAAATTTGGGTTCTTAGGAGGAAAAATATGTTTTCTTCATTTCTCTTGATTAATCACTTCCTTTTGACTTATAAACACAAGATTAACTACTAAAACACTAAACAAACAAGATTCATGAAAATTTTGTCAGCATTTTCCTCTAGGGTTTTATATTTCCAAATTTATAATTCAAGCAAAAACCAACAATAACAACCACAACAACATCTTATAACACAAGAGGATCAAGTTTATGAGATTACCTCTTGATTTCACCACTTTCTCTCTCTAAACCATGGCTGACCTCTCTCTCTCTCTCTAACCTCTTGATTTTGCTTGCTACAAATAATATTCATGAAGATATAGTGATTAGGAAAGGTTTTCCATGGATTAGGAGTCATAAACACAAGAACTTCACCAACTTACCTTGTTCTTTGCTTCTTGAGCTCTCTTGCTTCTCTCTTCTCTTTGCCTCTCTATTTTTGTATGAGCTCCCTCTCTCTCTTGTTTCTCCAAATCTGGCCGAAATATGGCATTTAAAAGAAGGATAAGAAGCTTTACAAATATCTTCTTCCACCTCCACAAAAATATGTTATTTAATTGTAATAAAATGTGCCATTTTGTTTTATGCTTCATCTTTTCTCTTTGCTCCAATATGTCATACGAAAATGTGGCCTTTTTAATTCAAAACATCATCCTTTTGTTTAGTCACAATTAAAGAGACAAGGGCTCCTTGCTTTATCATATTTTCACCTCCTCATCACAATATTGTTTTTAGTTGCAATATTTGACCAATTCTTCATCTTTTATTTTCTCTTTATTGTGCCATACGAAATATGCTTCTTTTTGGAGAGAAAAAATGACTTCTTCAATTATCATATTTCCTTCTCCTCACATATATATACTTTTAGTTGCAATTTTTTACTTTTGAAACTTTAGCCTTTTCCTTGGCTTAGTTCCTCCAACTTGGCACTTGGAGTTTAATCATCAAATTCTTTGCTTTTTACCCTCAAAAGTACGCAAATGAAGGCCCTCCAATTAACCAAGTTGGCTTCTTCAATTATCTCTTTGAAGGTTACACATGTTAGCTTTTGACTTTTCAACTCTTTATTTTACTTGGCTGGAAATGCTTCCAACTCTTGGATATTTATCTCAAACTTCAATTTCCCTCTTGCTCTTATATTTTGACCGAAATTTATCTCAATAAAAGGGAAAATTAAATGGCTTCTTGCTTCATTTGGAAATTTCCCCTTTTTGCCCTTACATCTTGTGAAAATTTGCACATGTACTCAATCTGCCAAAATTTTCACCAAATTTGGAAAATTCATATCTTTATTTATAGATGTCCAATTGCAGTTGTTCCAAAGGCTATGTGACCCTTATTAAGTCTATTTTTAAGGAAAAATATAGCCTTTTGCCAATCGGACACTTGGAATTCCCAGAATTATCATTATTAGACGCTACCGCGGAAACTTGCCAGTTTTATTTAGCTAACTTCAAAAATGTATAACTCTTTGTGTACAGCTCCAAATGAGTTATATGACCTATTAAATTAAAGCTTGATAAGTTTATTTTTATTCTGGAGAATTTCATAGGTATTGGTCATGATTTGCCTATTTAAAAAATGTCACACAACTAGACTGCCTTACAGGAAAACACATGGGCAGCACCTTGTAACTTTGCAAATTGTGTTCCAACTTAATCATGCTGTGTGTGTGTGTGTGTGTGTGTGTGTGTGTGTGTGTGACCATTAATTGCCTTGTTCTACCATTTAATGTGCTCTTTAATTCACCATTTATTTCCTTAAATGCCACAATTACATACAAGGAATATTGATAAATAAAAAGTGAGATGTTACATACTATACAGCTCAAAGTGTGGTTCCAATATGATGCATGCACTAAAATTCATCCAAGTGTAGTTTCGATAACTAAATCGGTTTATGCAAAAGATTTTAGCTAATTCTACCATGCACGATCAGAAACCATTTTTGTTTCAGCAAACTAATAGCAAAATTCGACATTTAGCAAACACTACTACAAAAAACAAAAGCTGTGGTGCTTAATTTAAAGAAAAATCAACAACAATATATTGGGAAACGGCCATAAAAAATTAATCGCCTATATATCTATTAGTTTGATCCTGTTGAACTGGATAATTAGGTGGTCTTGTTGGACCCAAGAAAAAGGATAATGAGGTGGTCTTGTTGATTAATATAGATATTAAGAAATTGTATTTACTCACAATTAAGAGCCCATTTGTTTAACAACATGAGACAATTTTTTTTTTCCCACATATTGAACATATATAAAAGGGAATTGATTTTAATTTCGTATTTTAATAAATATTTTTATATTTTATTGGTTTCAACCTCACCTACTAATACCCTTCAACTATGATCAAACTTATTAATTGTTAATTGCTTGTATTACATTAAGCTTAAATTGTAAATTTAGATGGGCATTTAAATATTTGAATTTGAATATTAATCCATGAAAATTTTAGTACTCACTTTTTAAAGTTATGTTTTAAACATCAAATTAAAAAAATATTAACCAATTATAATCAATTTGGTCATATTTTAATTAAGTAGAGTTAAATAATTTGAGTTTTGAATCAATTTCAAAAGAAATTAAAAAAAAAAAAGAATGAAGGAGTAACTTTTTTTTTTTGGCCAAAGAATGAAGGATTAACTAAAAGAAGCTACGAAATATAATCTTGATTAATATTTAACGTAATATATATTGGCCATGATTAAACACAGCTTAAACATGAGACTCAGAGAGCTACAAAAGCATATAAAGCATAATATCATCGTGATTGATCCTTGAATGTTGTCTCACTTTAGGCCAAGAATGGTGGAACTTTATAACCTGGAATAGTTATTTAACACAGTTAGAAATAAACACACATATATTGTTGTCAAAATTTGCAAAAAAAAAAAAAAAAAAAAAAAGATCGATTTCAATATCAACATATATGAACTTTAAAAATTATAGAAAATTTTACCATAACAATAATTCTTCTAAATTATTAAAAAAAAAAAAAGAAACTCAAAAACTTTAAAAGAAGAAGAAGATGCCTAATTTAGTGTTTATTAAGAGTTTACATAGTAACACTTTTTATTCCAATCATTTGAAAAATCAGAATGCAGTGTAAAAATAATTTTTAATTGTCACCTTAAGAGTAATGATAATTTTTTTCAAAAAGTAACAAAAAAGTTAAAATTTAACGACGGACGTACTTCCACATTGTGTTCCAGCAGGAAGACCCTTTCCACAAGTCTTACAGACATAGACAACTGTCTCCATGCTCACAATTTTCTCAATCTCCTTTGTAACATGTTTGCAGAGGCAAGGGATGTCCGCTCCTTTAATTGCCGAGCAGCACTCCGGTGACGGATCAATCTTGGGGCCCAACGGATCAAGAAACATTTTGCATTGTGCCAACAGTTCAGTAATAGGGGTTCCTTTGCATTCTGATTGTGCAGAGACATCATGACAGTTGTAACCCCCTTCGATAATCAGGCCGGGATTAGTGTTTAATCACATTTAATAATCGAATAAAAAATCCGGAACAATTAAAAACTTTTTGCGGAAACTATACAATTGGATCTCCATTCATTTCATTCATTAAAACAAAAGGCCTGTTTGGTCTGTTACATATACAATATCAGAGTATCAGCACAATTCCCGACATTCACCCGGGATAATAACATTCAATCCAAAACATTGTTCAGGGCATCATCGCCCATCTCAGTATTCATACCAGGGATTACACAAAACTATAGTACCATGATCTATACAATATATTTACATTGATCTAAAATGATAACCAATTCGATATACAACCAAAATATCTAACTAACACTACCGCTAGCAGCCCTAATCGCCCTTATCCACTTGCTTGCTTTTCGATCCACTTGCCCTGTCTAAAAATGTTATTTGGAAAGAATGAGATTCTGGAGAATCCCAGTAGCAACAATTTATTTATATGATGCATATATACAAAGCAAGTCACATATATCACAATGCAACAATCAATATTCGAGACCGAGCTTTCGCCACGTTCCCTTCACCATATACGAGGTCCGGCTTACACCACGCCCCCTTCACTTTATCTATATTCGAGTCCGGGCTTTCGCCACGTCCCCTTCACTTTCACTGTAATCGAGTCCGGACTTTCACCACGTCCCTTTCACTTTCACTGTAATCGATGACTAATGCAAACAAGCAATGTAATACACATGATATAGGATAAAGTGTTACTACCTTTGTCTTTCCTTCCTTGAGCAGGCATAGGCCTCCTATGCTCCAGGCAGATATCAAATCCTAAAGTCATAATTAAGGACGAAGCATTATTCTCTATTCTAATACTCAATTGACTCTTCAACACTTAGATTTGGTTATCAATAATGACCCTTAAGAAGCTACAATTGGCTCTAATAAAGGCCCTAAAGGATTGGGAAACACCGGGTTGGAAACCATTTTTCAAAATCCAAAGGTGCTGAAAATAGGGGGTTGGCTACAACCAAGAAACCTCTGGCTGCGGCCAAAACACGCACAGAAACTTTTGTGCTGCAGCCAAGGCAACTTCAGAAATTCATAACTAATTCTAGAAAAATCAAAAAGAGGTGATCCCAAAGCCCATTGAAAGCTATTTAAGTTCTCTTTACCAGAAAAATATGGACCAATACTGGAAATTACCACACAAATACAGAATTTAAGAAATGTCCACACTGTTCCAGAATCGTTCTCAGATTTAACATCAAACTTTGGACAGTCATAACTCCTAGCCCAAAAATAGAAATGACATGAAATATATATCCATTTTGAAGCTTGAGATGTGAAATTTAAGACTGGAAAGTTTCATAATATTTAGACACCATTTGGTCATTCAAAACACCAATACAAACAGACTGCCCAGCATAGACTTTCAATGGCAGCATTTCCAATTTTCTACCAAAGTGTCCAATGGCTCCAAAATCAACAATCAAGCCTATTCCTTATACTAAAACACTCAAGGAATCCAATAAAACCATTTAAACAACCTAATTTCCACTACATTAGCATGCTTTGGTCCATGGCCACACTAAACACTAACTTTCCAAACTTCCCAATCTCACTCATTTCTTTCCCAATCAATCCTATCTATCCATACACATTCCAAATATACCATTTCTATACCTTTAACATGTCAAATGACCAATGACACTCATTTTTGAAAATGACCAATAAATCCCAGAAATTCAAAGCTACCTCAAATGGCACAAAACTTATATGGGTACATAGGTTTCACTTACCTCTTTAACTTTCTCAAAGTGACTTTTCAATTCTCCAACTTTCACAATCTCTTGAGATCACAAACTAACACCAATGAACACATTACAACTATCAAAATGAAGCTCTTCATTCAAGGATCAATATTAGAGAATGAAGTTTGAGCATTTGGAGACATTTCCCCTTACCTTTTGAAGCTTTTCTTCCTCCTTATTTCTGCAACAATGGCGCCAAAAGAGAGGAAAACGAGAGAGATGAGAGATGGAGTGTAGAGATGAAGAATGATGATAATAATACCCCCTCCATGCCTCTTCATCGAAAGTGGGAAAGGGAAGAGAGAGAAGAAATAATAAAATACACCCATTGACTTTTTCCCCTAACCTCTCTCTCACCCATGCTTGCCACATGCCCGCTTATCATTGGCTCTCACACAGTTAGTCACCAATTAGCTTCTCCAATGCATCCATTAGCCATTTAATCACACTTCTCACTTTTCTTTTAGATGGTTATTAATTTCCCCATTAATCACCAACTTAGAGCCAATAATTCCATTCTTTAAATTTGCCATCAAATATGACATATAAATTAATATTGCCACCAAAACACATAATTATTCCACTTTAATTCAATAATTATCCTTAACCCTTAATTGTAAATTGGGGCATTACAACAGTTGCATAACATGATAATCCCAATCACTACACATTATGTCAAAGCCAAGAAGCGAGAGCTAACTGTGGCCATAATAATGTCTCTCTGGAAATTGATACACTAGCAAGTTTGGTTTGATTGCTGTGTAAGGGAGAAGTAGAGAACTTGTTTGTGCACTACTTTGAGCTATTGTGATCCCTTAAATAGAGGAAGAGGATGGTGAGGGAAATTAAATTAATTATCTAGGTTCAATTAACCTATTAATATTGTTCAATTTGCTATTACTCTGATTTAATTATATGAGTTGAAGTGAATATTTTTTTCCTTTTTGAACGAAATGTCATTTAATGTTCTTCAATAGTACTTGCCAGTATATGAACTGAATTGAATCCTTTTTTTTTTTTTTACCAACAATGAATTTAATTTAATTTGATGTTCTTTAATACTCCTCTGGTCCTATTTATAAGGTAAAGAGATTTTTTTTTTTTTTTTGGTCCTCTATAATAATTAAGACACTCTCTAGCATAGATAAATGGTAGTTAGATACATGATAGGATATTAAATAAATATGTTTCCTCTATAATAAGATACCTTCTTATTTTTTATGAATAAGAAGACACTTTAATTTCTCAAAGAGATAAATGGTAATTAGACACATGATATGGTATTAAACACAGATGTTTCCTCTGTAGTAAGACACTTTCTAAAAGAGATAAATGGTAATTACATACATAATAGGTTGTTAAATAAATATGTTTCCCTTGTAATAAGCAAGCTTATCAAACTCATGAGTTTAAACCAACTTGTGACGGTGACGTTAACTTGTATTGTGAACTCAAATTATAAATTAGTAAGAGTTAATTTTATCATTAAATATGTATTATTAGTGTATAATTAAATAATTAAAATATGAAAAATGACAAAAATTTGATTTAAATATATTTTAAATCCAAATAATTGAATTTAAATCCAACAACATTCATAATATATCATACTTAACAAAGAAGTTTTTATAAAATTCATATATAAAGCTATGGGTATGATCAAATCGAAAAAATTAACACAAGTTTAAGCATAAGTTAACATGATTTTGTAAATTAGAAACGTAAAAATCATAAACTCAATGTATAAACTCACAAGTTTATCCAAGTTTACAACTGACACAAGTTTACCTGTGACTCTACTCGATTTTGTAAGTTAGAATGTAAAAATAGTAAACTCGGAGAATCAACTCGCGAGTTTGACAACAATGGTAATAAGACACTTTCTAGAAAGATAAAGGGTAATAAGATACATTATAGGGTATTAAACAAATATATCTCCTCTATAATAATTGAGATATTTTCTAGAAGAGATAAATGGCAATTAGAAGCTACTTCCATCCTGTATACAGGGTCCCATTTTTTGGATGAGATTATTACTTTTTTTAAGCTCATATTTTAGTTGGTTCAATAATAAATGCATTTTCACCCATTTGACTTTTAATTAGTTCTATGCATTGTATTGATTAAAACGTTGATTTATTTCATTTATTCCCTTTCATTCCTTTTATTCTCTCACATGATCTTTCCCATACATTCCTTTTGATTATTTTCTCATTATTACCCTGCACTTACTCATTCATGAATAAGGACATTTTAAGGGAAAAAAAAAACCCTACTTATTTTAAAACCATGTTCGCTTCATAAGGAATATTGGCAATGGTTATCAAAACCAAACTCTAAGACACTTCTCAATATGATATATTAATACTATTTCTTTATGATTTCAACACTCAAAAATACATAAAATTCTCCCATGCTTTCAACTCAAATTTTGAAGTATCAAAACATTATAAACTATATTTAATATCCACATTAAAAATTTAATATCCACAACAATCATGAAAATTAAAACGCATTTATCTCTACACAAGATAAATGATTATATTTCCATGTCACTACTAATGCTTTTTCATGCCACAATAAATTCATTATTTATAAAATTTTTTCTTATAAAGTTTGCTCTCAATCTCCACTTAATTTTAAAACACAACTTGGCATTCATCAAATAAGGCTAGTAACACTCTTGAACTTTTAAGCATATTTTATAAGGTACCCCCTAATTAAACCATATTTAGATATGCTTTTTCATTATTAATTAGGGATTTTTAATGCATTTCCTAGGACATTATTGCTTGATTAAGCATTAATTTGAGTTGGGGATATTTGTATTGAATTAAATCTAATTAGGGGTAAAATGGTCATAATTTTTTAATTATTCATACAAATGATTTCATAGACTTTTGGTGCTATTTTGTGCTTAATCTTGCATTATAGATGTTTTGGAAGAAAATTTGAAGAGTGTGGAAAATGTCAATTGGGGTCATAATTAATATTTTTAAAGATTGGAAAACATTACAGAAATGGCCCAAGACTTTTAGGAAATTGAAAATCTATGAAGAAAAAGGGCAAAGAAAATTATAGAAAATGCCCAAAAGTTTTGAAAATAATAGTTAACCCCAAAAAATTTTTAATTTTGTATTTTAGTCCCTCCAATAACTTTTAAATCTTTCTAGTTTTGTCCCTTGTCAAAACATGGCAGTTTGACTGAAGAAAGCCTTCTTCCTCCTTGCAAATACACCAGAGCTAAAGACTTAGGTGTAACCCCCTGACTTTAAACACGTAATTATAATTCGATAACACATATTTAAATCGGATTAGAGACCATTGGATGCTTTAACCTCGTTTTAAACTTTCTGTCTCACAGTAAAATTTTTACAAAACTTTCAAAATTCTTTTTTCCCATCCAGGTCTCAATTTCAATATTCAAATATAATTACCTATGCAGTTAATGTACATTCAATCATATCAGAGTGTATAACCGCATCCCCGGCAACTCCCGGGTTCTATGCATAAAAACCTGAAGGTTTATAAGTATATACTAGGGGATTACACAACCAAAATCGAATGTAGTGTTCCTGATTCAGAATATACAGTAATCCCGAGTTCAAAATACATAACCAACGTTTCCAATTCAACTATATACCCCCAAGGGTCCTAATTGCTCTGGGTTGGCCGCTTCTCCTTTGAGCCACACGCCCTGTCTAAAATGTTAGTCATAGGAAAGAATGAGATTCGAGAGAATCTCAGTAGTAACAAACCACTCACACAATGCATAAACACAAAGCATGTACATAAATCACAAACAGCAACAGCAGCAACAATTCACAGATACATGGTTTTCACCACAAACGACAGCACTCACGGCTGTATACACAATACGACAGCTCTTGCTGTAATCAACATCACGACAGCTTACGCTGTAATCAGTAATCAACATCACGACAGCTTACGCTGTAATCACAATAACGACAGCTTGCGCTGTAAACGACAGCTATCACCAGCTGTAACCGCAGCAGCATCAGAAATCATCATAAAACAGTGATACAACACACATGCAGTGCATTACACAAAGTATAAGAGAGAGAGAGCCACTACCTTGTCCTTTCCTGACGTCCTTCGGCGCAGTTGGCTCCCGAGGGCGGCAAATATCGAATCCTACAATTCCAAATGCACCATTTAGACACTTCCATAGTGTTACTTGGGGTTATATGAGTCTATAATGAAAATTTACAAAACTACCCCCGGGGACCCGGCCCGGGCCCGCCGTACCCGGTCCGGTTGCACTTTTCCTGAAATTCTAATATGGGCTATCCTAACATATTTCCGCCCAAGAAATCCATTTCCGTACTCGGAATTATCAAATTCAATGTTAAATTACAAATTTACCCTTGGCAGCCCCACTTTAAGGGTTTTAGGGGCGTTTTCGTAATTATGCTTTTTCGGCCTTTTCCGAAAAAGTGACCAACTGTAACCCCACCTAATTTTCGCCCCTGAACTCAATGGAACCATAAAATCATTGAAAATCCAACTCTAAGACCCATTTCTAGAGCTGGCCGAAATTTATGAGTTCTCCGGGGAAAATCGGGGTTTTACGATTTCGGCTCCGTAAACGCGTTCCTTTCTACTCCTAACCACTTTATTAACCATTACATTAGGTTAAAACTAACATTAAGACCCTATTTGGGCAGCCTAACCCCTAGCCCATATCATTTCCAAACTTTAAAACCAATGGCAATCCGGTGAAATTTCACTGATTAAATTGCCCACAGCAGCCAGAATAAGCAATATACGAAAGTTTGGAAGTTACCTCAAGCTCCCACTAGCTTTTCCCAAATTTGGCTGAACCCTAGCCTCTTTGAACCAGAAATTATTTGCTTCAAAACCTTAAAGAATAAAGAGGAGTGGCTTAGAGTCGGAGTTATACGCGTTAGGAGCTAAATCACCGGAGAAATCGGCTTACCTTGTGAGATTTCTTCCCTTTCTCTCTCTAAACTCTCTCACCTTCTCTCTCTTGTTTCAGGTCTGGAACAGCACGAAAATGTCTGGAAAAGGAAGGCTGATGTTATTTAATATCATATATTATATGATATTTAATTAATGATTAATTTCCAACAATTTCGGATTTTTCAGAAATTCTGGCAGATTTCTGCCCAAACTTTGAAAAATCATAACTAATTCTAGAAAAAATGCATTGGAGTGATTCCAAAGCCTATGGAACCCTTATTGAGTCTAGTTTTAAGGAAAAATATATAATTTTTCTGCATGGAATCACAAAATTCCCAGAATTTCAATCTTTACATGTTGTTCCAGAAAATACTTAATTTCGCTGGGCAAAATTCAAAAATCCATAACTCTTAGCTCAATAATCAAAATGATACAAATTATATGTTCATTTTGGAGTTTGACATGTGAAATTTAAGACTGGAAAATTTTAGAATTTTTAGACACCATTTGCCTATTTAAAACGTCCATACAAATCGGCTGCCTTGTACAGAGTTTCAACTTTTGCACAATTGTTCCCAATGGTTCCAATTTCACAATAAACACTCTCCCCACATGAATTTTCACAAGGAAGCCATTGGAATCATTAAAATATCCAAATTCCCATCACATATTCTCTAAAAGTGTTATTTCAACAATAATTACATCCACTTTTAAAGTCATTAGCCCTTAATCACTTTTTGGGATATTACATTAGGAGTGCCGCGAAGAGTTTGGAGATGAGAGAGAGCTTCTTCGACGAAGGAGAGAGAGCTTGAGAGGAGAGGGAAAGAGACAGTGAACAACCACCATCGTCAAGGACTTCCACCCTCTGTCCTCACACCCAATAGTGACTTTCTTGAACTAGAGGAGCAACGAGAGAGAGCTTAAGGCACAAGAGTTGAATCTTCGAACTAGATTCACCATTCCCATCATCATTAACCTTTTCACTTCCTCTCACTGCCAGTTTCTCTCACCAACGGAGGGCTATAAGGTTCAGGAGGGTCGAAGACACAGCTCCGATGAGTCCTCTACTTTCACCACTATTAGACCTCCACCTCCACACCACCGTCAAATGCTTCTCTGGCTCTAGGGATGAATTTGACCAGCCGTTCACCTCATTCCATAACCATCGGCACTTCCACCCTCAGTCTCTCTCTTTCCATAGTTTTCTGGCTAGTTCTTGAGATTTCCGATGATGTTCTAAGCTTTGATTAATTTAAAGCAATGAAAGGCTGATTTCTTT
>OY979706.1:18760160-18987597 GCA_963855925.1 Inga laurina
GGAACTACTAGTGGAAGATCTTGCTCCTGATCTAGACCAACCAAAAATTAGTAGGATGAATTTTTCTTACGAGCCTTCCTTGAGTCCTTGGTTTGCTTTTGATGGTATTCCTCCACATAAAAAGAAAGATACAACTGTAACACCCCAAATTTTGATTAAGGGCTAATGACAATTATTGAGAATGATTTGTGAATTAAATCTGAATTATTATGTGTCTTGTGGCAATATTAATTAATATGTCATAATTGGTGGGAAAATTTAAAGCATGGAATTATTGGCCATACGTTGGTGATTAATGGGGAAATTAATTACTAGCTAAAAGAAAAATGAGAAGTGTGATCAAATGGCTAATTGAAGGAATAGAGTAGCTAATTGGTGGCTTACTTTATGAGGACCAATGAAATTCGGACATGTGGCAAACTTTTATGTAAAGTGAGTAGGTGAGGAAAAGTCAAACCCCTATATTTTAATATTTTTCCTCTCTCTTCCCTCCTATTTTCACTAAAAAGAGAGGCATGGAGGGAGTAAAGTGATCATTCCTTCTTCATTTTCACTCATTTCTCTCTCACTATCTCTACTATCTTCCGGCACCATTGGAGACCAAAGGAGGACGAAGAAAAGCTTGAAAAATGTAAGGGAAATGATATCAAATTCTCAAACTCCCTTCCCTAAAGTTATTCCTTGAGTTAATAGCTTTATTTTCATGGTGATAGTTTGCCATTTGGTGTTGGTTTGTGACTCCTAAGAATTGAGGAGGTTGGAGAATCAAGAAGCTCCTTTGAGAAAGTTATCAAGGTGAGTTAAAGAGATCTTCCTGTCTAAGTTTTGAGCCAAATGGTTTAACTTTGAAATTCTGGAAATTTTTCCCTATTTTCGAAAGTAATGGTCATTGGGAAATTTGGCATGTTATTGGTATGGAATTGGTATGTATTTTGGATAGATAAAATTGATTGGGTTTGAAATTGTTAAGTTTGAAGATTTTGAGATTTTGGTGGTTAGTGTTGCCCAAACCCAAAGCATAATAATGGAATAGGATTTTGGTTGTTTTGATGGTTTTATTGGATTCTTTGAGCATTTTTGGGTGGGACTAGCTTTAGTTAAGGTTTTGGGTTCATTGGGAACACTTGGGAAAATGTCTTGAGAATATTGTTAGTGTTTCTACGTTTTTGGGTTCATATGTATATCACTCGAGTGAGGCAGTGTAATTCCTCATTTTCCCTTTAGTTTTTGTGTTGCACTTCTGTTAAAAGGGCCGAAGTGTTGCCTCACTTGCGAGTGTGGTGGGTTCTCACTCAAGTGAGCCTCCTCTCACTCGAGTGTGGGTGTATTTGACACCATGAACTTGCCTCTCAGGTTGTCACTCGCGGTTAAAGTGCAAGAGTGTGTTTTAACACTCTCGGGTATTCAGCCTTTACTCAAGTGCAAAGGCCCGTGCTCGAGTGCTCATCTTCCTTGAAAATTCCATTTGCTTTCAGTAAGCACTTCCTTCACCTCACTTCCTAGTACTCGAGTGAGCATTTGGTGTCACTCGAGTGTTGCATTCTGTGCTCGAGTGTTCTCATCTTCTGAAAGTTTCTTATGCTTTCGGGTATGCACTTGTTGTCCTTCACTCTCTAGCACATGAGTGCAAACCATACCATCACTCGAGTGAGGCCGTCTTCACTCGAGTGAAACAGTGAAAAATGTCAATGTTTGTGCTTCCAAAAGGGGATCTTTGGGGTAGTTCTTCCAACCCTTTAGGGCTTTTATTAAAGGCTTTTAAGGGTACTTAAGAGACAGCAATGATAACCAATTTAAGTATTGTGAAGGTGTTGAGTATTAGACTAAGTGATAACGCATCATCCTTAATTATGGCTTTAGGATTTGATATTTGCTCGAAGCGTAGAAGACCCGCGCCTGCTCAAGAACGGAGAGACCAAGGTAGTGACACTTTATCCTATATCATGTGTAATGCATTGCTTGTTTGTATTAATCATTGAATAAGCGAGGGGACATGGCGAAAGCCTGGCCTTGAATATTGTTGAGGGGACATGGCGAGAGCTCAACCTTGAATATTGTTGAGGGGATGTGGTAGTTAGCCCAACCTTGAATATTGTTATGCTGCATTGTGATATATGCTACTTGCTTTGTTTATTATGCATCATATACATAAACTGTTGCTACTGGGATTCTTTTGAATATCACTCTTTCCAAATAACATTTTTAGATAGGGCAAGTGGATCAAGAGGCAAGCAAGTGGATAAGGGCGATTAGAACTACCGATGGTAGTCTTAGCTACTATCTTTTTTATTTTTTATTGGTTATCATTTTGGACAATGTATATATTGAATTCACCATAGAATTATAGTTTTGTATAACCCCGATTTGGGAATTGAGATAGGCAATGATGCCCTATACAAACTTTTGGAATAATGTTATTATCCCGGGTGAATATCGGGAATTTGGATTATACTCTGATATTGTACATGTAACAAACCGAACAGGCCTAATGTTTTATGAATCAATGAATGGAGATCTATTTATACATGTGTTGTAAAATAATTTTAATTATTTTAGATCTCTTATTCTATTATAAAACGTGTTTAAACACTAATTGTGATCTTGATCATGACAGGGGTTACAACAACTCTATAGGTAGTCCTATAGGAATTCATTTCTAGGATGTTACGAAATCTAAGAGATTAATGGTTCCAAAGTCTTAGTGAACACTAGAAATTACAAGCCGCTCGTTTACCTGATGCATTACAAAAAACATGTTATTACCGACGGAATTACCCACGGAATTATCTCCGTCGGTAATTTCCTACAATTTACCGACGGATTTTCTGTCGGAAAAATTACCAACGGAATTACTGACGGAAAAAAATTCCGTGGGTAATTACCGACGGATTACCCACGGAATTTTTTCCGTCGGTAATTACTCACGCCTTACCCACGGAATTTCGTGGGTAATTTGAATGAGAAATTACCAACGGAATTCCGTGGGTAATCCGTCTCTAATGACCGACAGAAAAATTTTTCGTGGGTAATTACCGACAGAAAATTTTCCGTGGGTAATTACCCACGAAATTTTTTCGGTGGGTAATTCGTCGGTAATTTCCGACGGAATCAAAATTCCGTCGGTAAATTTGACTTTTACCCACAGAATTCCGTGGGTAATTTGAATGAGAAATTACCGACGGAATTCCGTGGGTAATCCATCGGTAAAACTAATAATTTTTTTATCATCTTTTAATAATTTATATAAAATAATAAAAATAAAAATAATCTATAACAAATAAAAATTTAAATATCATAAAATTAATATTTAATATGATACATTAAATATATATAATATTAATAATAAAAATTTTAAATGAAATAAAAAAAAATATTTTAAACTTTATATCATAAAAACAAAATATATAATTATATATAAATATATTATTTAATATTATATATATATTTATATTAATATTAAATATTTAAATGAAATAAGAAATTAAAAAATTTTAAATTTATATTATAAAAAACGAAATATATAATTATTTATAAGTATATATGTAATATTGTATATATTTATATTAATATTAAATATTTAAACGAAATTAGAAATTAAAAAATTTTATATTATAAAAAATGAAAAATATAATTATATATAAATATATATTTAATTATATATTTTTATCTTAATATTATATTTGTTTTTAAATTATTACATTATATATATTATTACGTGAATAAATAACGCAAGGTTAAAGCAGCTCAACTGGCAAAGGCATCAGAACACATACCAAAAGGTCCAAGGTTCAAATCCCACCTTCATCACAAAATGCAACAATTATCTCACAGAGACACGTGGCCCTTGCTCGGGCGCTGCCGGGGCCAGATGCATGGGCGGGCGGTGGGGGGCTTTCGGTGATGTCCACGTGGCCTCTTTTAAGGTCACCATGTGGAATTTTTTTTTAAAAAATAATATTAAATTACCGACGGATTACCCACGGAAAAATTCCATGGGTAATTACCGACGGAATTTTTTCCATGGGTAAATTCCGTGGGTAATCGCCGATGGAATTTTTTCCGTGGGTAATTACCGACGGAAAAATTTCCATGGGTAATTACCCACGAAATTTTTTCCATAGGTAATCCATCGGTAATTTCCGACGGAATAAAAATTCTGTCAGTAAATCAATTTGCCACGGATTTTTTAGAGATGGAAAAAATTCCGTCGGTGATCCGTCGGTAATTCTGTTTCCGTCCCTAATCCGTAGGTAATTTGATTTCAGAGACGGAATTCCGTGGGTAATATGCTGTTTTTTTGTAGTGATATATGCTACTTCATTCTTATGGAAGATACGCAGAGAGTTCACTTTTATCTAGTCTACCGGAATACTTCAAAATAAAGTGTTGCTCCCTTGATCGTAGTGGTCTACAAAGATGTTTTCAAAGAATGTGTCAAATGTATTACTCTCTCAGTTCTTAATATAAGACATATTTATATAATTTATTAGATTTAAAAAGTTGGTTAATATTCTACAACACCCTAGTCATCTTCCTTAATTCCCTTTCCTCCTTGATTATTGTTGAGGGGGCATCAATACATTAGAAAAAAATTAACAAATATGAAAAATAAGTCTTATATTTAGAACTAAGACCAAATCCCCAAATATATCTTGTAATAACATCAATCTCAAGCATACATTCATCTTCTTCCATAACATGAGTTACAACCAAAACTATAATACTTTTGATGGCGTGTTAGATGGAAATGACTCATATTTGAAATAACAAAGGTAATGTTGGAAAAAGTTATTGGTGCATCGAAACTATAAAATAACAATTAAAATGGAAAAGTTTTTTTAACTAAAACAACAACTAATTAATACGGGACAAAAAAGAGTGTATATATTATAACGTAAAGTCTTAAACAATTCACAACCAGCTCAAATATGTTCTTTTTTTTTTTTTTTTGGTAAATGCTATGTTTTGCATGGTTGCGGAGTAATCTTGAATGGTGTGGACACTTTGTTATAATCGATCACTTAGCTAAGTCGTATATAACTTGCAAGTTATTTGTCCCCATTAAACATTACAACATAATATGACTATTATATAGAACAAATAGAAAGAGATGACTCTCGAGTTTAGCATGGATGACTACTATGCCATATTCTATACAAAGTGATGAGTGTCTTCCCCCTTGAAATTTGAATTGACGAATGATATACCAAATACCAGACAACTGAGAGTAGAAACACATCAAAATCTAATTATTAAAAATTAATATGTAAATTATTTTACATCATTTTTAATTAAGTGCATCCTTGTAGTTTTTTTTTTTTTTTTGGGTTGTTGTAGATTTTTCAATTAATTAGAGGTATTTATTCATATATAATCATAATTTGTTAATTTGTAAGAAAAATATCGTTATTAGTAGCCAATGATATGATTCTCATATAGCATAAACACCTGAATTAATTTTGCCACATGAGATATGGTTGTATTAGCATTAACATTTTATTATGCTAATACAATAATAAATAAATTTTATTCCATCATTTTTTTTCTAAAAAATCCCTTTATTTTATATTTTGTGGCAACTTATATATTATTGCTTTGTGAGCATCCACATCAATCCTAATTAATCTACTATAAATATAGGAACTAACGCGCATAATAAAGACAATTCTAAGGACCAGAGGATGTAAAATAAAATTACTGCAAGTTTTAGCCACAGAAAAATTTAGTTGAGAAGACTGATTAAACTTGACCTTGAAATTCCACCCTGTAAGTTTCAGCCAAAGATACTAATTATATCCGTCGTTCCATTCTAAGCAAATGATTGATCGCTTTCTCTTGGAAACTTTGAAAATCACAATTTTATCATAATCATCATCATCTTCTTCCTCTTATATATACCCTCACGCAAAGCCCTAAAATCACAGGGTCAGCAACTTCAAAAACACAGACACACACACCATCGTTGTGACTGATTTGAAAAAAAGAACATATCACATGGCAGCTTCTTTGTTGAGAACCTTGGCAATTCTGGTGGTGATTGCAGGAACCCTAATTTGCATCAACGAAGTGGCAATGGTGTCAGCTCAATGTGGAGGAAGTGTCCCAGACCTATTCGCACAATGTGCGCCGTACGTGCAGAAGACCGGACCGGAGATCCCGCCGTCTCCAGCGTGCTGCACCGAGCTGAGAAAGTTTGATCCAAATTGTGCATGCCCACAACTTGTGACCCCGGACTTCGTCAAGCTCATAAACGTTACTAAGGCCATATACGTTGCTACCTTTTGCGGCTTGAATGTCCAACCAGGGTACAAATGTGGAGGTAATAATTATTCTTATCTGGTACTTAATATAAGATTATTTAATTAGTTAATTTGAATAGATTAAAAAAACGAGATACATTACTTAATTATAACAAAAGTAACAAGATCTCTTTAAATATCCCTGGATAATATTATACTACTATTATCCGTATCAGTTCATAATATTATACTAAAATTATATGTATCAATTCATAAGTTTAGGTAAATTAGTTTGCGAAAAAAATGATAAATAACGGAGATAAAATGTATTGAAGTATTATAGTTAGGAACAAGACTAATTCCATGTCCATGAATAGCTCACATATTTAGGAGATCAGGAGTAGTAATAATAACAATAACAACAACTTAATAAAACCACAGTAAATAATGAATCACTAGTATCAATACTAATATGCTTTGTCAGTTTCTTGTAAAACGTTATTTTATATATGATTTTGATGTTTCAATTTATAAAACATTTTACTCTTGTTTTTTCCATCTGTTTATATAACATTTTACAAAGTTTAGGTTGTAATTATATTTTTTTAAGAAATATCCATAAAGCATTTCTTTAATTAATTAATTAATTAAAAAAGTGTGTGTGGGAAAAAAGAATATGTAATCAATGATATATTTAAAATGATGAGCTAATTTTAAATATCTTATAAAAATAAGTAGTATATAATTATCAAAGTTACTATAATTACCAGCATATATATTATATATCCATGTACTAACTCTCAATTATAATCTTTCTATCTTAAAAGTATCTGTCTTTTTATAAAAAGAACCTTGCAACCAAACCAACAAAAGCCTAGCAGAATTAGTAGATGGTTGGGTCACTTAAACATAATATCATAGATTTGAACCAGTCCGTGTGCATCAGGAGTATTAGTCTCTAGCTATCGACCAGGGATACCACCTGAAATCTATCAAGAAAACAAAAAGAACCTTTAATATATAAGCCAAATAAAAAGTACAACTTATTTTCAGCCCTTGTGAGTAGTGGACTTTAGGAGATTTAAATCCCTCTAATCTTAGGATTAATCATATGCACATAATACTTAGTTAACATTAAATCTGAGCTCGAATTTTTAAGAATAAAAATATAACCTATACATAAATAAAAATTTAGAGAAATTCAAGAGAATTTTATGCACACATAAACAAACTAGTGAGAAGAAGAATTGTAAAAATAAATACATGAAGAGCATACAAAAATCTGTTAGACTTTGTAAGATTATACATGTTCTCCTTGCTATTTTTTCATAAAGTAAAATTAAAGTTGCTGTATATTATTTGGGTACAACAAAAAATCTGTCTATCTTAATAATGTTTGTCTTTTTATAAAGAGAATCTTACAACCAATATAAGCCTAACACAGTTGGTAGATGGTTGGATCCCTTAAACATAATATCCTAGGTTCGAATCAAGCCCTGTGCATCAAGAGAATTAGTCTCTAGCTATCGGTAAGAGGATCGATACTGCTTGGATTCTACCAAAAAAAGGAACCTTGCATATATAAGCCAAATAAAAAATACAACTTATTTTGAGCCCTTGTGAATATATATAAAGTGGACTTTAGGAGATTTAAATTCCTCTCATCTTAGGATTAATCTTATTCACAATATTTGGTCAAAAAATCGTATGCACATAATGACATAATTAACATTAAATCTGAAGCTCGAACTTTTAAGAATAAAAATATAACCTACATATAAATAAAAATTTTGGAGAAATTTAAGAGAATTTTATGCATACATAAACAGACTAGTATAGAAGAATTGTAAAAATAAATACATGAATCACATACAAAAATCTGTTAAATTTTGTAAGATTATACATGTTCTCCTTGCTATTTCATAAATTAAAATTAAAGTTTCTGTATATTTTTTGGGTACACCAAAATTTAGGTGAGTATGTTAAGGAGGCTTACTTCTAAAGCCAAGGCATACTTTCCAGTTGAAAAAGCTGTTACACAAGTATTTACAGAATTACTTATCAATGAGGTCTTCCTATCAACAGTGAATCTTTTTTTTCGATGCGACAATAGTGAATTTTATATCAACAATTTTGTGAGTCAGACAACATCCTTACAAATCGGATTGAATATTACTGGCTAAGTATCTGTCTATTTAGTTTAAACATCTTTTACTATCCTCAAAATACTTTTTTTTTTTTTTGTTCAGTTGAATCAAAGGGAGTGTCCTTTTTCTTGTTTCAATGAAAAAGATACTCCTCTAATCCTTAATGTAAAACCTAATTAACTAATTTGATTAGAGTAAAGAAGTTAGTTTAGTTATTTAATATTATATGTTTTTTTAAACACCCTAATTTAGTTATTTAATATTATATGATTTTTTAAACACCCTAATATTCATCTTCCCTAATTCTCTCTCTCTCTCCTACTTGATTATTATTGAAAAAATATCAATAGGACTAATTTGATAAAATAATTGATAAATACATAAAAATAGATATTACATTTATGACCAATAACAACTCCTAATTAGATCCTATATTAAAGATCAGAGAAGTATTAATGTATTGTTTTTGTGGTCTTCTAATTGTGAGAGAATTATCATGCAGCCCTATATAAGCAACCCAATCACTAAAAAGTTCTAAGCAACATGCAACCTATAGTCTTGTCTGCTCACTTGTTATAAAACTTTTTAATAACTGAATGACTCCTTTGATAGGACTGCCCAGTAATTTTACTTTTAATTTTATTTTCTTTCTTTCTTACTATTGGGCTGAGTAATTGTTGTTGGGAATGTTTCAGCAATCACGGTCCCGGGGAAGCGTTGAAGTGGAAATGTTGCACTGTGGATAATTTGCTGAATAAATGCCTTCCTCAAGCTTGTATCCCAAATAAATAGGGAAAGGGGCCTCTCAATTTCTCTTGCTATCCACTTTTCACCACTTCTTTATTTAGACTATTAGATCAACTCAGACTATTGAGATTTAATATCCTATAAAAATATTATTATAACATTAAATAAAAAAAGTGTAAATAAATAAATTTAAATAATTAAAATTTAATCTAAATAGTTCCTATCTTTCTACTTTTATTAAAGTATTCTATATATTCTTTTTTTATTTTTTATAGGATATTAAATCTTAATCATCAAAGTTGATTTAACGGTATAAATAAAGAAATGAAGGGAAGTAGACGGTAGAGGAAATGGAGATTTCCCAAATAAATTTCACTTTACCTATTGGCTTCTCTTGATTTGGATTTTCATTTTCTTTCTGTATATGTATCATGTATAAAATTTTAATGTATAATTATTACTTGTTTTCAATAATACCCATGTTTGATGGAAGGCATTAAATGGACAGAACTAGTTTAGTGTGAGAAAATCTTGTGTGAACCAGGTTTGTCATGTCATTTGTGGTCTAACTAGTTAAAATACAGCAATTCAACTAATATTAATCATAGTTGGTTGCTCATGTAATTCATATTTTTATTTTTCTTAAAATAATTAAATCCCTTAATTAAGATTTGTTATGTAATGAAAAAGTAAATCTTGTGAAATCTTTTAATTATATTAATATGCCCGATAATATTTAGAAGGTCACAAATCAGCTCATGAATTGCTATACTTTAATTGGTTAGACTATACATGACATGACAAACTAAGTTCATACAAGAATTTCTCCTATTTTTGATATAGCTACTATGAGATTTACACTGCATAAATATAGTTTCAATCGACATACCTTTTAATAATACCCTTTTATGCTTTCAAGTTTCAACTAATAATTTTTTGAACAAAATTTTTTTTAAAAAAATTAACAGCAAGCTCAAACTTAAACTTAAGACCTCATCCAACATGGCAAGTGGCATTACCACTCAGACGATATTAACCAGTGATATACCCTTTTTATACTTTTCTATATTTTAAATTGTTCATTTGTAATAAGACAATTAGACGTACTCATTACAATTGTAAAGAGTACCACTTATTTATCATATTTTATATAATATAGCTTTCAAGGCAAAAACGTGTTTGACAATAAAACACCCCCCCTCCAATTTTTCAGTGTATCTTACCCATTTTCGTTTTCTACATTAGATTTCTAATATTTTTTTTTATACAACACAAAAATGACATTACTTTTGAATCACCTTCGTTCCTAGTCCCCACCCTGAAGATTAAATACTTAGATCTAAATACCCCAACAATCATTAAAGAGCTTTATAATTCCTTATGGATTTGGAAAGGGATTACGAAAAATTATAATTTAATTATTATTCAAAAGCTAAAAAGATGATCAAGCTTCTTTGATGAATAATCATCATGTGGCTAATCTACTATTGCATGCCCCGCATCTTTGGCATCCGGTCTTTTCGAACATACAACAACTCCTGCAATCAATTTATCCACCTGACACTACTGTAAATGCCATTGATCAAATCCCTGTTTATTTTTTGAACAATTCAGATTGATTAATATGGTGTGGCAATTCTTCAAGCTCATACTTCGTGAAATATGGGGTTGCTCTTTCATGAATCATTAAACCTTCAGCTAAACAACTCTTTTTTTATGTGAAAATTCTTTAACAATGCAATAGCATCGGGTGATATCTTCCATTTGCATCATTTGAATTCTCATAGTTTCTGTGTGTTTGAATGTGAAGCTGAAAAGAGCTCTCTCATTTGTTTCTTACTTGTCCTCTATCAAGATTCAAGAGCACTCAAGTTTGGTTGCTTATCAATTATAATATCTACTCATGATTTTTCTGAATTTAAGATCTTGGTAAAAGCCATCTTAATTCAGTTCCATAAGGATGGTCAATCTGAAATGATCTGTAAAATCATTTGCTTGCTTAATATCATTTGTAAAGTTAATCCAATGTCCGTAATACAGGAAGTCATGCACATTATTGCTTGCTCATCTCTGGGTTTTTCTTGATGTAATGATACAAAGGTGATAATGGCTCATGTTCAAATGAAGAATATTTAAATTCTTAATGCTATGTATTTTTTGTGAGTATTCATATTGCATTTAATTACAGTACTTTTGAAAATATTGAATAATTTTAATATTATCAAATAATTCAAGTAATTTTTAATCTTATGGATTATTAAAAGAATATTTATAAATAAGTGTACAGAATAATATTGATTGTTATGGTGTTTTTTAATCTTTATGGATAACAGGGTGATACAATTAGGATCCGTTAGTAATACAGATTCAAAGAGATGACTCTTAATAAATCAAAAGGATGGACATTTATTCCAGTCTATCTATGCTTGGAGAGTGTTCTATGCATATTATTAAAACAAATATTTAGCACAGTATTAAAATACAAGGAATGAATAATAGACTTGTACATATAATTTCAGAATAGGAAATTAAAGTGATATGACTTCTAGCCATATAATTTTATAATAGAAAATTAAAGCGATCTGATTTCTAGTCATATAATATTACAATATGACATTAGAAGTTTATGACTTCTAGCCATACAAAAATAACAATATTCATAATATAGAAGAACTCGTAAAGAAGATTAAAAATAAGATGGAAAACAATAAAAAAAAAATCCAATCTAAGCCATAGAACATGATATTTATAACAATCAATAAACGTATCTCTTTAATTCTATATAAGAGCTCAAATTATTTAAAATAGATCAAATAAAATAAGGTAAAAGAAAGTAGAGGAAATTATTAAAATAAATAGAGAGAAGTATACTTTCGTTAGAGCTTTCGTACTGATAACGTATTATAAAATAAAGGAAAAGATGAGAAGAGTAGAAAGCAAGAAAGAGAAATTCTCATCCACTATTCATTATTGTATGCACTACATAACATATCCCTTCTATTTATAGGCACAACTCTCTAATCTGCAATTAATGTGATTCCAAAATCATGGAAAATAATAAGAGAGAATAGGAAACAAGTACAATGGGAGAATAGAAAATAATGGGGATATAAACATCCACAAATATTATATTTATAACAATTTTTTCATTCTCTCTTATTCCCTCTCTCCCCATAAATAAGGGTATTTTTTAAAAAAGAAAGTTACCATGTTTGTATATTTATTGTCTTTAACTAACTTTTTGATTTATGTAATTTGGTTAAGCATTTCCTATAAAAATTAATGAAGGGAGTAAAACGTTAAATTAAATTCACTAATATGCAGAAAAAAAAAATTCAATTCACAAATAGCATTGAAGGACATTAAATTCAATTTAATTCAACTCAATTGGGTCCAAACAAAAATCAATTCAATTCATATAACTAATTTGACTAGTGCACAATTAATTTGAGTAGTCGTATTGAATAACATTAATTCAGTAATAAATCATAGCAATTGATTAAGCCTGATAAATATAGTCCCCCCCCCCCCCCCCCACCATCTTATTTAAGGGCTCGGAAGCTCAAACAAGTGCACAAACAATTAGTTTTTACTAATTTGAAGAGAGACATTATTATAATACACAGTGACATGGCCAGCGTGCGCTCTCGCTTCTTAGCTTTGACATTTTTTGTGGTAATTGGTATCAGCTTGCTATGCAATTTTCATGGTGTCTCTGCACAAACAGAATGCAAAGGAACCCCTGCTACTGAACTGTATGCTCAATGCAAAAAGTTTATCGATCCATCGGGCCCCAAAATTGATCCGTCGCCGGAGTGCTGCTCAGCGATCAAAGGTGCCGATGTCCCTTGCCTCTGCAAATATGTTACAAAGGAAATTGAGAAAATGGTGAGCATGGAGAAAGTTGACTATGTCTGTAAGTTTTGTGGAAAGGGTCTTCCTGCTGGAACGAAATGTGGAAGTATGTCCCCTCTCTCTCCCTGAATATTAAAGTATAACTTTTATTATTTTTTTATAAATTATTATTACTTTTATGCCGACAATTAAAAATTTAAAAAAAAGTATAAATGATGTGTTGTGTATTTCTAACGGTGTTAAATAACTATTTCAGGTTATACAGTTCCACCACTCATGGCCTAAAGCTGAGACAACATTCAAGGATCAATCTTGATGATGTTTGCTCTTTATGCTTTTGTCTTCTCGAGCTTAAGCTGTGTCTAATCAAGGCCGCCGAAAACTCATGGCCCATATATATATATAATGTTTTAATCTTAATGACAATTATATTTTGCAGCTCGTTTCATGTGCTCCTGCATTCTTTTTTAATTTCATTTTAAAAGAAAACTCAAATTACTTAACTCGAGTTAATTAAAATGGGGAAAATATCAGTTAGTCCATGTGGGAGAGATTTTATTTCAGTCAGTCTCAAAAATATTCTGAAATTTCATTACACTTTGTTTGGTTAAAAGTAAAATTAAGTTTAATGAGTGAAAATAAAATAATACCCTTCTTTTAATTTTTATTTTTATTAAAAGAGAATTTATAAGATAAATAAAGAGATTTCAAAGAAACCAAGGAGTTAATGAGAACATTTTTGGTCATTTGCAAGATAAATAAAGGAATTCATACGACAAATAAAGGAATTGGAAAGAACCTAAGGAGTTAAAAATATTTTGGACATTCACAAAACAAATAAGAAAATTTACAAGATAAATAAAATAATAACTTCATTATATTTTTACTCACAAAACTTAATTTTATTTGAATAAAGATGCACTGAATATCCGGAACTATTTTTGAAAGGGTGCATTCAGCATCCCAAACTATTTAAAAGTGAAATTTAAACTTCATATTAAAAATGGAGCAACCTTCACCCCTGAACTAACAAAAGTTCAACTCCCGTATGGTTCATTATCTTCATGGAAGTTAGCCACTGTTCAACTCTTTCGCTGAAATTGTGAAATGGTGGCCTTGCAATCTTCCTTTCCCTTCCATATGGCATTCTCGCACACAAGAAGAGAAGGACCACCAGCAGCAATGGGTCTTCCTCCAGCTGCTCCCATTGGCGTCTTCTTCCTCCAGTTTCAACAATGGTGTTGAGCTTTCCTCTCATCCATTTCGGTGGCTACTATGAAGAAGAAGAATGAGACGGAAAAAAATAGAGAGAATTTGAAATAAAAATAATGATATAAACAAGGTATTTAAACTCAGACCGAGCATTGAACCGGTTGAGACAGTGGGTCAAGGGTCAGTAAGTCAGACCAGAGTTGACCAGGGAGTCAGACAATTTGAGGAATAAAAAAATTCCGTGGAGGTTAATGAGCATCATAGTATCATATTGCAATCCAATAACATCAAAAGCAATAACCAAAATAAATTTACAGTAATAGAGGTTTCTTCCACCCATAATTCTTTAAGTACTTAACTAATCATCAATTAACACCATAATCTTCATTAACAGCATTCAAATCTGCAGGTATTGCATTATCAGTAGGTGTAGCTGAAGGGGGAAAACCAAAAGTACTAGGACTAACATCATCATCAGCATTCAAACATGGAAGTTTAGGAATGGCCAAATATTCATCACCTACATATAAAATATTGAAATGAATTAAATTCTTCATATTCATAGTTTTGTGAAGAAGAAAACATAGTTATGTACTATTATATAAGAATATAATCTTAATAGACCTTCATAATTCCTTGTAATTTCTTCAAGTTCAAAATATGCCACATTTGGATTATCAAACTCAGGAGTTGGATCATCTTCAACAACCCAAAAGTTCACTTTATCTATTGATTCAAAATCAATCGGATCGTAACTTTCCTTCTTCTTTGCTAATGTATCCCTTTAATGACGAAATGAAAGAAGTTCAATATTAGTAAAAGGCATATTAAATAAGTTCTATAAAATCAAATTAAATCATAAGTTTTAAGATTACCTATACTTTAACTTCATATTGTAATTTGTGAAAACCAAGTCATTGAGCCTTTGATGTTCCAATCGGTTTCTTCTTTTTGTGTGGATGCGCTCAAATAAACTCTAGTTTCTTTCACAACCAGAAGAAGTTTGGCTAAGTAGACAAATAGCAATCTGTTGCAACTCCGGAATTGAACCACCATAGTAGATCCACCACTCATCAGCATTAAATAAAAGACATTTAGTTAAACATAGTATGAAATATCGAATATGTATTAATATGTCCATTAAAATTAAAAAATTAAATTTTCTTACAAGGATTTAGTTTTTGGGCAGCTTTTTCACATGAAACTTTATTAAAGGACTCTTTACGATCACGGTAGATACTCATTTTCTGCATCAGTGTGACATAACGATCCATATCATCATGTGAATGGGCCTCCAACACATCGATCAAAGATTGCATTAATTTGTTCCTTGTAGCAAGTCCTGCATTGTAAAAGAAGGCAGGATTCAAAAGATAAGCTGCTGCATGAAGCTCACTCTTTAAATGTTTATCCCATTGAGCCGGAATAATGCTAGTGTATGGCTTGTACAGCTCCTCCTTATTTTCAAACATCTCCTTGATTGATGTTTTAGCCCTTTGCATGCCTTCATAGACATAAGGCATCGAAGGCTTTCCATCAGAATTAGCAATCCTCAATAGTTTAATAATCGGGGAAACAATCTTGACAATTTGAAAACATTTGTTTCTAAACTGATTATCAAGGATGATTGCACAAAATGTTTTCTCAGGCTCAGTGTTAGCCAATTTGTGTTGCACAAAATGCTGATCAACAACTAGAGCTTATAAGTCATGTTTGTGCAAAAATATGCTATGTAAGGTAATAAATGTGTTAGTGCAAGCGTTTCACCCAAGAGGGGGGTGAATTGGGTGATACCAAAAATTTCGTTGCGTATAAGAAAATTGACAGAATATTTAAAGCAGTTGAGAGCAAAGAGAAATATCACCAAAGTGTACACCGGGAGTTATACTGGTTCGGCTACAACCACTTTGACTACGTCCATTCCTCAGAACGTCTCTGAGAGTTTCACTATATTCTCCAAGATTCAGTGGGTTCTTGGCACCTCAGTACACAGCAAGTTACTTCACCTGGACACTCGCTCCCCCTTACACGTTGTAATCAAATCCCCAACTCAAGGTTCCACAACCTTAAGTTGTCTCAATAACAAATATTGAGTTTGTAATGAAAAACTCTCATAGAGTAAATATATAATCAATGAAGTACAATGAATGAGTATAAGAAAACAAAGCACAAAGAGTATGTTGATCGATGTGTGATTGCTTGCTCTCAATTGTTGTTGTATGCTCTTTCAATGCTCCATATATATAGATGATTTGTAGTATCCGTTGGAAGCAATTCAAACATGTCCATTAGAGTCCCGCAGCAATGGTTGACTATTCTTCGAATTTGAAAACTATCCGTTTGTGGTAGGTGGCGGTAGGTAAACGTTCAACTTTTATTTGACTTTTCACTTCTGGTATGATCTCTTTATTGTTTCTCTGCAAATGTACTTAGAATACTAGTGCAATGAAGACTTAATCATATAGATAATAAATCAATAATAATTTGATTAAAAACATGATTTCTGGACTTCATTACTTGAGTGGCTACTCGAGTGATCATGCTTGTTACTCGAGTAGTCCCTCAAGTAAACCTATCATAAATATGGCAGTAAGTAACTCAACATGTTTCACAAGATATTACTCGAGTAAGACATGGAGTAACATACATCACAAACCTTGGAAATACCTTATTACTCGAGTGGTTACTCTAGTGACCATGTCTTCTCTTTACACATTACTCGGGTGCCTCCTTTAGTAAGCCTATTACTCGAGTGGTTACTCGAGTGGCCATTTCATTTCTTCACAAACTACTTGAGTGAGCCCTCAAGTAAAGTTCAAATAAGTTTACATATTACTCGATTACTCCCTCGAGTAATGTTATTCAAATCTTGGCTAAGAGTTTGCCTACATGGTTACTCGAGTGATCCCTCAAGTAATAGATTAAATAACTTTACAGATTAATGGAGTGCTCCCTCGAGTAATGCCTTTTTGTCACAAGGTTACTCGAGTGGCTACTCAAGTAAAGTGTTGCATTTCTTGGCAGAGAGCTACTGGAAGATTTTTGACCTGGTTACTCGAGTGGCTACTCGAGTAATGCCTTTTCTCATGTGTTACTCGAGTGGTTACTGGAATAATGGTCTATATAACTTTGCAAATTACTCGAGTGACTACTCGAGTAACTTCTTCCAAATTTTGGCAGTGCCTCCGAAAACATTTTCTTTCAACATTACTCTTGTGCCCACTCGAGTAACAGTGTTCCTTACTCGAGTGGTCACTCGAGTAAACATAGATTACTGCCAGTGATGGTCTTCCTTTTATCTTCCTCTCAGATCTTCTTCATTACTCCAGTGCCTATTTCAAGTAATGCTTTGTCTACCATTTATTTACTTTGTTCAAATTCATTTGTTATCATATCCTCTTATATCATTGGTCCAATCTTTGTTATCATCAAAACATATGGGATCTAACATTCTCCCCCTTTTTGATGATGATAAAACTTGGTGATTTTGAATAAAATTTTTGAAATTGAGTTTTCAAACATATGCTTCTTAAATACTTTTCATATGAAATCTTTTGTTCAATTTAAACTTGAAAACTCTTTTCAAATAGCTTATTAAAGATCTTTTCAAAGTTTTTGTTTTTATTTACTTGTACACCTTGCATACACAATTAAAAAATCATTATTCCCACAAAGCAATATAACTTCAATGAGATTTAACTTTAATAGCATAAAGAAACAAATTGCATAAAGAAGAATTCATTACATAATCAAACTTAGGATTCAAAATTTAAAGCTTAAACGCGCCCTAAAGCCCCATACACCCAAATCCCAATACATTAACTCAGCCATTCATCACAAAATTACTCTCAGGCTCTTTTCCCCCTTTTTATCTTCATCACAAAGGTGGAATCAATCATGAGGAGGAGTAGGTGGCTTGGTTGCTAAGATAGGAATAACCAGAAATGCCAATGATTCATATGAACCATCTGAACTTAAAGGGATCTGAAGATGATGGTTTAGGGTCAGGAAGGTTCACTGGGGGTGTCTGAAGATCCTCTGGAGGATTCACTGAAGATGAAGGGTAAGGAACCAGAGAAGTAATTTCTACTTCCTCTGTAGCAACCGGTGAAGACACAAGCACCTCCTCAGTGCGTGTAGGTGAGGCAATGGGAGTAGATATGTGCTCTAGCTGAACAGGTTGAGGTGGATTATCAGTGGTGATATGGATTGGCTCGGATATGTCAGGGTCAGGCATAGAGAATAAGATATTACAGGGTCCAATCTCAGAGGGTCTATGCTCAGTAGGTATAGAGGGTCCAGGTTCAGAGACAAGTATGGGCTCAGGAATAACAGAAGGACCAGGAATAAAGGAGCCAGATGCCATAGCATCAAGTTTAGCAACAATAAATCTCAAAAGCTCACCCTGGGCACGTTGTTTAGCTAACAACTCTTCATGTCTCTTATCCATCCTCTCCACAAGTTGTCTCATCTTCTTATTCATATGAGTTACCAACTCCACATTGGTATTCGCAATGTCGATATGAAAGCTCTTCAGAATGTTCTCCATGAATGTTTTCATTGCGGCACCAAAGAAAGATAGAGAAGATGTGTTGGCTAGAGCAGAAGACTGTGTGTCATCCATTCGACTAGTTGCAGTGTTAGTCTTCTTTTTCTTGGGACTTGCTTCTAGAGGAGTCTTTAGAGGAATCTTAATGTTCAACTTTCCAATTTGATTCCTCCCAACCGGTGTTATCCTCTCAATCGGCTCCTTACTCTCCAAGTACCAAATCTTATTCTTCTTAAGGAACAAGGAAATAAGTTGAGGATAAGGCATTGGAGTAGTAGGTTTTCCTTCATACCTATATCTCTTGATCTCAGAAAAGATATATTCTGTCAAGACCTTTTGTTCTTTGAGGATTAATGAGGTGAATTTTCTGAAGTCCCTCTCAATGAAATAAGTAAAGTTATTGGATTTTTTCACCATGGCTCTAGAATAGATATACCATAGGACTATATGAAAATCACTCATATCACTTGGATTGAAATTAAGGGATCCCATTACCTCACCAGGTCTTAGGATAGAAAACATCTGGTTTGAGTCATAATTAGGATAATCATCATCAGGAGGGTTCTCTATTCCTAACCAGGTATTGATTCTGGAAGGTGAAATTAGAATTCTCTGTCCTCTGACCTTATAAGTCATTTCTTCTTCCACAGACTTCCTAATAGGATCATTTATAGGTTCAAGGTTACAATAAAAATACCTGATGACTTTGATGCAAAATGGGAGTTTAACAGATAGACAAGGCATATAGGAATCAAGTTAGGGACTCAGGTCAAATTTCAATACCTCTTGAAGAACCTTGTAGTGAATGTAGTGCATCTTGCACACATTTCTTCTTGCAAAGTGACTCAGATACTTCTGAGATTCCTCGAGCTTGCTCACATTGAATTCTTTTGGAGGAAATGTGATTTCTTCTTCTTTCTCTTCTGGTTGCCTTGAAGATTGCCCTTTATTTGCTTCCTTAGATTGCAAAGCTTCTTCAAGCATGCCTACCATGACTTTGGTAAGCTTCTCATCAATCTTGGGCTTTTTCAGAGGTTTTGGAGAAAAAGTGGGTGTTTCGAATGAATCAGGAGGAGGAGGAGATGGCTCTTTTGTTGCTTTGCCTCTTCCTGGAGGTGAACTCTCTTGGTTTGAGCTCTTGTAGCAATGGGCTCCTTAATTACAACCTCTTTCACTATAGGCTTAGCTTGCGGCTTGGCTTTGGCTTTAGGTTTAGGAGATATCTTTAGTTTCTTGGTAGGTGGAGATGAAAGAGAATCAGAGGGTTGATATGGTTCAGAGGACTCAGAAGGAGTACTAAGATTAGGAGATTTAGTCCTCACCATTTTGGTTTGAGAGAAACAGAAATTTTTTGGAAATAGGGTCGACGGTTGCGAGAAATAGGGCAAAGATTTCTGAGCAATCTGGGAGTTTTTAGAAGTTAAAAATCAATGGGTTTTGACAGAAATGAGAAGGGAAAATGATTGTGAAATTTTTTTGTGAGAGTACTAGGAGTATCACTTGAAGCGATTTTGTGAGAAATGACTGAGTATCGACTAAAATAACCTTAAATCCCGACATCACTCGAGGGCTTACTCAAGTGATCATCATCTTCACTTGAGTAGCTACTCAAATGATCATACCAGAAATTTTAAAATGCAGTGAATTCAAGCGCGTACCTGGCATGAATAATATTGTAATTACCCATGTATATTCCCTCGATCATTTGATGGCTCTTTAGGACAAATTTAAGTTGAAACTCAGCAAATTTGAGATGTGCACCCAGGTCCACTCAAGGCCTTACTTGAGTGATGTTGAAGTTCACTCGAGCCCTCCCTCGGGTAATCTGTGTCTTCACCTTCTGACTATTCATTTCCAACCGTTGTGTCCTTTTATTTGAAATTAATGCTTCACTAGTACATTTCCAAGTTCATTACTCGAGTAATTCATCTATTACTTCAAGGCGTCACTCCAGTAATGCTCTTTACTTGAAGTTGTCCCTCCAGTAATGTTAATCCTCTGTTAACCTCTTTTTTTCATACTCCAAAACAGAATATCATGATCCTGCAAAACAAATTGCTAGAAACCTCGATACTTAAGTTAGTAATCATCAAAACATCAATGAATAACATCATCTAACATTTCGTAAACACTAAATAACTTACAATTCATTAGGATTTACCATTCCCGATTCTTGTCCAATATACAAAAATTTATCTTTTGCAAGAGGTTTTGTGAAGATACAAGCTAGTTGAAGATGAGTTGGAATGAATATCACTTTGACATCTTTCTTTTGGATATAATCTCTAATAAAGTGATGTCTAACATCAATATGCTTGGTTCAAGAATGTTGAACAGGATTCTTTGCCAAGCTTACCGTGCTAGTGTTGTTATAGTATATTAGTATCTCTTTCAAATAAATATCAAGATCCTGGAGTTGTTGCTTTAGCCATATTACTTGTGCACAACAACTTGATGTTGAAACATACTCAACTTCCGTTGACGAAAGAGACACTGTAGTTTGTTTCTTGCTAAACCATGACACAAGTGAGCCTCCAAGAAACTGGCCTTATCCACTAGTACTCTTTTTGTCTGTCTTGTATCCTCCATGATCAGAGTCTGAGTATGCAACTAGATACTCACTTCTTCCTTTGGGATACCAGAGACCCAATTCTGTCGTGTCAGCAAGATATCGGAAGATACGTTTAACAGTTTCAGCATGTGACTCTTTTGGTGCTGATTGATATCTTGCACACATACCCACACTAAATTGAATATCAGGCCTGCTTGCAATGAAATAGAGTAATGATCTAATCATTCCTCTATATTTTGTGATGTTGTAATCTTTTCTCTTGACATCCACATCAAGCAATGTGGTTGAGCTCATGGGTATGTCCATTCTATTTGCTTCATCCAATCCATACTTCTTCAATAGCTCTTTCAGATACTTCATTTGAGATATGAAAATTCCATTCTTTCTTTGTTTGATTTGCAAACCGAGAAAGAAATTCAATTCTCCCATCATTGACATCTCAAACTCCCCCTGTATTATCTCAGAAAATTCTTTGCACATGCTTTCGTTAGTAGCACCGAAAACTATATCATCAACATATATTTGCACAATTAAGATATCATCACGTTTTCAATTTGTAAAAAGTGTTGTATCTACTTTTCCTTGTACAAAACCTTAATCAATAAGAAATTTACTGAGCCTTTTGTACCATGCTCTAGGAGCTTGTTTTAAACCGTACAAAGCCTTTTTGAGTTTGAAAACATGGTCAGGTTTGGTTATATCTTCGAAGCCTGGAGGTCAATCTACATATACTTCTTCCATGATGTAGCCATTTAGAAATGCACTCTTTACATCCATTTGATAAATTTTGAATCCTTTAATGCATGCAAAGGCTAAGAGTACTCATATAGCTTCCAATCTAGCCACTAGAGCATACGTTTCCTCATAATCAATTCCTTCTTCCTGATTATAGCCTTTGGCCACCAATCTTGCCTTGTTTCTGACAATAATTATGGATTCATCAAGTTTGTTCTTGAATACCCATTTAGTTCCAATGATCGGATGATCCTTAGGTTGGGGTACCAATTCCCAAACTTGATTTCTTTAAAATTGGTTTAGTTCTTCTTGCATTGCTATAACTCAATTATTGTCTGATAGGGCTTCATCAATGTTAGAAGGTTCAATGTCAAAAATAAAAGCAGAAAAACTAACTTCATTGAAAATTTTATTTCTAGTTTTGACTCCTTTATTCACATCTCCTATGATTTGATTTAGAGGATGACTTTTATAGAATTTCCAGGCTCTAGGGTGTCCTAGTGACTGATCTTTTTCCTTGGTTTTTATCAACTTCTGGAATAAAAGATTTAGAAATATATTGACCATGTTCTTGATTTAAAACAACTTCCTACTCATCATCAATGGTTTTGTCAGAGGATTCAATTCATCAAATACAACATGAATTGATTCTTCAACAACACATGTTCTTTTATTGAAAATTCTGTATGCTTTACTTCGGTTAGAATAGTCTAGGAAAATTCCTTCATCTGATCTAGAATCAAATATTCCTAAGTTATCTTTACCATTATTATGAATGAAACACTTACAATATAAGATGTGTAAATAAGAAAGGTTTGGCTTCCTTCCTTTATATTGCTCGTATGGTTTCTTTCCAAGTTTTGTTCTAATGTAGGCTCTATTTGAAATATAGCATGATGTGCTCATTGCATCGGCCCAGAAAACTTGAGACACATTTTTTTCATTCAGCATTTCTCTAGTCATTTCAGTGAGTACTCTATTCTTACGTTCCACAACTCTGTTTTGTTGAGGTGTCCTTGGAGCAGAGAAATTGTGATCAATGCCATTAGTATCACAATATTCTTCAAAGGATTGATTTTCAAACTCTCCACCGTTATCTGTTCTGATACCTGCAATGGAAATGTCTTTCTCATTTTGCACTTTATTGGTAAAAACAATAAATTCTGCAAAGGTTTCATCCTTTGATGACAGAAAAATAATCCATGTAAATCTAGAGAAATCATCAACAATGAAAAATGAATATAAGTTGCCACCAAGGCTTTTAACTCTTGCTAGACCAACTAAATCCATATGTATCAATTGAAGTGGTCGATTTGTTGTAATTTCATTTTTCGATTTGAAAGACAATTTATTTTGTTTACATTTTTTACATGCGTCACAAATCAAATCATTTTTTAAATTTATTTTAGGTAATCCAAGAACTAAATCCTTTTTGAGTAGGTTGCCTAGTTGGTGCATGTTGACATAAGCTAGTCTCTTATGCCATAACCAACTTTCATCAGCATTACTCAGAAAACAATTTTCAGAATCACTTCTATTGATATCAAGAGTATAGCAGTTACCTTCCCTTTTTGCTCTGAGCTTTGTCTTGATGTTTTTCTTATCAAGTTGAAAGTGTTTCTTGTTGATAATTAGACATTCCTCTGAATCAAATATTACCCAGTTGTCTTTATCTACACTTTGACTTACACTCAACAAATTATGACACAAGCCTTCAATGTAATATACATCTTGGACGTGTATTCCTTTGTCATTTTTTATTTCACCAATTCCTGCTATCTTTCCGAATTGATTTCCTCCAAATTTTACCTTTCCTCCTTCCTTGTGTTGCAATGTGGTAAAATTTTTGAAATCATCGGTCATATGTCTAGAGCATCCACTGTCTATATACCATTTGTTGTTTTTGGATGCTTTAAGACATATCTGCAATCAAATACGATTAAGTCTTAGGTACCCAAATCTTTTTGGGTCTGTTTGGGTTAGTACATATGACTTTCTGACCATATGAACCTTTAGGTACCCATTTGTAAGTTCCTATCTTTCCTTCGTTCTTATAAATGCATGATGATGTATAATAGCCTTTTCTATTACAATAATTACCATATGCAAAAGGATTTGATGTATGTACAGAATGCTGAAAATAATTCAAATATGACTTCCCTCCTGCTTTCTTTCTTCCTTTTCTTCTATCTGATTTTGGATCATATCCAAAACCAGGTCGATCATTTACAAAACGTTGAGCTTTTAGAATCACATTTAGCATCTCACTTCCTTTAGCGAATTTTTCAAGAGTTTTTGTGAGATCAATGTTTTTCTTTTTCAAAGAAGAACAGTTTTCACAATCTTTCTCTAAATTTTCTTTTAGTTCTATTTCAAGAGCTTTATTTTTCTTTTTGAAAACAACTAGTTCTTTAACTACTTTGATGAATTCAGAATGTAAAGCATTATATTCGGAAAGTAATTCATCATAGGTAGGATCAAAATTAGTTACCTCTTCTTCTGTTTCTTCTTGAGCAACTAGACAGATATTGGCTACTTCCTCTTTATCGCTTTCTTCATCAAAAGAGCTATCTCCCCATAGGGAAGATACAAAGGCTTTCTTCTTGTTGTAGAATTTTCCTTTTTATCTTTTCTTTATTCTTCTGAATCAGTTCTTGACATTCTGATTTGAAATGTCCTAGCTTTCCACATTCATAGTAGATGATGTGTTCATTATTGCTTGTTCCTCCTTTCTGAAAGCTTTTGAATCCTTAGCCTTTCTTGTAAAACTTTCTTAATCATTTTATAATTAGGCCCATTTCGTCATTGTCAAGCTCTTTATCTTCATCTTGTTATTTTTCTTTTGCTTTCAATGCTATACCTCTTTTCTTCTTGTCACCAATATCATCTAATTCTCGTTTGAAATTTAACTTACTTTTATATTCAGAAAGGCTTCCGAATAGAAAAGCAACCAATCGCATTGATTCACCTTTTGTGTCCTCAACTGCAATGACATTTGCCTCCCAGTCTTTAGAAAGAATATTCACAATCTTTCGTACTTAGGTATGTTGATCATAGACTTTTCCAAGTACTGCAAGTTGATTAACAAGATAAGTATATCTAAGTTCAAATTTAGCTATCGACTCACCTGATTTCATTCGAAGTAAATCAAATTCAGTAACCAGAGTATTGATCCGGTTTTCTTTTATTCTCGAAGTTCCTTCGTGACCTATTTCCAAGGCTTCCCATATTTCTTTAGCTGTTGGGAGTGTGCAAATTCTGAAGTACTCATTTTAACTCAAGGCACTTTGAATCATTAGAATTGCCTTGTTGTTGAGTGTAATGAGTTTCTTATCATTCTCATCATATTTTGCTCGTGTCTTGGGAACTCTCTGTGAATCTATAATCTTTTCAAGTTTGTAGTTTCCACGCTCATTCACATCTAATAGCCCATATTCAATAGCCATTATGAAGACTCTAAACTTTGCTTTCCAAATTTAAGTGTTCGCCATTGAAACTTGGAGGTCTTGTGATAAAAGCTCCGTCGGGAAGAATTCCTTCACCCATGCTTGCCATTGGATCCTTCTTAGGCTGTCAAACCTTAACAAGAAGACTTACACTCTGATACCAAATGTTATTACAAGTGTTTCACCTAAGAAGGGGTGAATTGGGTGATACCAGAAATTTCGTTGCGTATAAGAAAATTGACAGAATATTTAAAGCAGTTGAGAGCAAAGAGAAATATCACTGAGGTGTACACCGGAAGTTATACTGGTTTGGCCACAACCACTTTGACCTACGTCCAGTCCTCAGAGTGTCTTTGAGAGTTTCACTATATTCTCCAAGATTCAGTGGGTTCTTGGCACCTCAGTACACAGCAAGTTCCTTCACCTGGACACTTCCTCCCCCTTACATGTTATAATCAAATCCCCAACTCAAGGTTCCACAACCTTAAGTTGTCTCAATAACAAATATTGAGTTTGTAATGAAAAACTCTCTCACAGAGTAAATATATAATCACTGAAGTACAATAAATGTTTATAAGACAACAAAGCACAAAGAGTATGTTGATCGATGTGTGATTGCTTATTCTCAGTTGTTGTTGTGTGCTCTTTGAATGCTCCATAAATATAGATGATTTGTAGTATCCGTTGGAAGCAATTCAAACATACCCGTTAGAGTCGCGAAGCAATGGTTGACTATTCTTCGAATTTGAAAACTATCTGTTTGCGGTAGGTACCGGTAGGTGAACCTTCAGACTTTTATTTGAATTTTCACATCTGGCATGATCTCTTTATTGTTTCTCTGTAAATATACTTAGAATACTAGTGCAATTAATAGTTAATCATACAGATAATAAATCAATGATCATTTGATTAAAAACATGATTTTTGGACTTCATTACTCGAGTGGCTACTCGAGTGATCATACTTGTTACTCGAGTAGTCCCTCGAGTAAACCTATAAAAAATATGGCGTGAGTAACTCAACATTTTTCACAAGATATTACTCGAGTAAGATATGGAGTAAGATATATCATAAACCTTGGAAATATCTAATTACTCAAGTGGTTACTCGAGTGACCATATCTATTCTTTACATATTACTCGGGTGCCTCCTCCAGTAAGCCTATTACTCGAGTGGCTACTCGAGTGGCCATTTCATCTTTTCATAAGTTACTCGAGTGAGCCATCGAGTAAAGTTCAAATAAGTTTGCAGATTACTCGATTACTCCCTCGGGTATTGTTATTCAAATCTTGACCTAGAGTTTGCCTACATGGTTACTCAAGTGATCCCTCGAGTAATGGATTAAATAACTCTACAGATTAATGGAGTACTCCCTAGAGTAATGTCTTTTTCTCACTTGGTAACTCAAATGGTTACTCGAGTAAAGTGTTGCATTTCTTGGCAGAGAGCTACTAGAAGATTTTTGACCTGGTTACTCGAGTGTCTACTCGAGTAATGTCTTTTCTCATGTGTTACTCGAATGGTTACTCGAGTAATGGTCTATATAACTTTGCAAATTACTCGAGTGGCTACTCGAGTAACTTCTTCCAAATTTTGACAGTGCCTCCGAAAACATTTTCTTTCAACATTACTCGAGTACCCACTCGAGTAATAGTATTTCTTACTTGAGTGGTCACTCAAGTAAACATAGACTACAGCCAGTGATGATCTTCCTTTGCTCTTCCTCTCAGATCTTCTTCATTACTCCAGTACTTACTTCAAGTAATGCTTTGTCTGCCATTTATTTACTTTTTTCAAATTCATTTTTTATCATATCCTCTTATATCATTAGTCCAATCTTTGTTATCATCAAAACATATGGGATCTAACAAAATGTGGTGGCAAACCTTATAGCACCAGGATGTACAATTTCTTCTAACAAGGTCTTTTCTGTAACCATGATAAGAAGACCATATGATTATAATCAAAGATAGAGATTTTGGATACCTGCTTTGCAAGATCACACACATAAGGCATAGAAGCAATATCTTTCAAAACAAGATTCAAAGAGTGAGCTGCACAGGGAGACCAATAAATGATTTTATACTTCTCTTTAATCAGTCTGCCGCCTGCTACATAGTTAGCAGCATTGTCAATCACCACATAGACTATATTCTCAAGGCCAACCCACTCACTAACTTTATTGAACAAAGAAAATAAAGTTTTTGCATCTTTAACTACATCTGAGGCATCAACTGATTTCACAAACACCATGCCTTGCACTGAATATACTAAGAAATTAATCAAAGTATGTTGTCGAACGTCAGTCTAGCTATCAACCATTAGTGTACAACCATTTTCTTTCCACTTAGCTTGATAACTATCAATCAATAACTGACACTCTTTTTTACGATCTTGCAACAAGATAATTCTATACTCATGAGTACTAGAGGCCTTAAACCCAGGACCAATGGCAGCAATAGCATCAATGGCATTTTGAAACAAAGGGCAATTCAATGCATTAAACGGAATACAATTCACATAAGCCCAGTCAGCAATAACAACCTTAGCATCATGTTATGCTTCTTGACTTGCCCAAGCACTTTTGATGCTTGGTTGAGCACCTGGAATTGTTCTAGTTGCAAAATACTTGTCAAGCTTCCCAACCCCAATTGCTTTTCTCTTTATGCCACTACTCTCATTGGATGTCCTAAGTAGATGTGAAGCTATTGGCTCTTCAATTTACATATCATCAATCTCTTCTACATTGTCACTAGCAATAGGTTTTTTCTTTGCACCCTCTATCAACGATTCTTTATTCTAGCACGTATATCATGAGACACTTTCTTTCAAGAAGACACCTGACCACTTACACCAGCTAGATGTTGCTTTAACCTATTAATTCCACCTCCCCTGTAACTTGATGCACATAAGAGGCAAGTAAAAACATTAACTCTCCCTTCTTTTTTGACAAACACATATTGCCAATCAGGATCAGTTTTTTTGACACTTCCTGTTGACTCTGTGGGATTAGAGACATTTAGGTTAAGGGGGTTGCTAGACTCTTCTGTAGGGGCAATGGTGGTAGGGGGATTATCACTTCCTTCACCACTTCTGACCTCTATGAGCAAATAAGGAAGCAAATCCAAATACAGGGTCTTTTCAGTCAACAAAAGAAAGCAAACAAAAAACACCTAGTTCGATCACAAGCAAGCTACAAATTAACATAAAAACAGTCTCAGCCACCCACAAGCAAGAAAACAATTAAATTGTAATGAGCATAAATTATTTTCCCCTAATTTAGGTTGTATCTTTAACTATCATTTTGACATTCATTTTGAAACAAGAATTCCCCTAATGTACACACATCTTAAAATGTCAAAATGTGTATCTTTAACTATCATTTTGACATTCATTTTCCCTTAATGTACACACATCTTATATCATTTTGACATTTTCAAAAACAAGAATTCCAAAATTCTCTTCAATAATTCAACGGATTTTCCAGCAAACATACTACACCGTAGATAGTATACTAGCACAAATTAGATCCATAGTGAAACATACTATGCAAAGCTTCATTACTAATTGCCATTCACTGTAAATTGCAGAGCCTAGGATTTTGCTTTTTCAAAATACGAATCCTAAGGGATCGGAGCATCTGTACAATTTTTAACTCAAGCAATATACTACTTCCTTTCACTTAAAAAAAAGAATACATACCGGAAAGAGCCACGGAAACCACCACCGCAACCACCGACGGTTATCACAACCGGAGCAGAAACAGAACTCAAATGCAAAGAACAGTCACGCCATCACAACCAGAGCTGAAATGATGAGCCAAAACACGGCGGCCAGACTACACACGCGCAGCCTTAATCAGATTTTTCAGGGACGAAATTCACCGGAATGATGGATTTGGGGATGGAATCAAGACACGGTGGAGTAGTAGACGAGCAGGGTCAAGACTGATTTGGGATTTGGGGGAGTGTGTCACTGAGTGGAGAAGAAGTAGAGACTCTAGGGTAGGGTAGAGGCGTGCGACTGTGCTATCAAGTTTCGACCGAGAAGGAGGAAGGAGAGGGAGTTGCTATTTTTAAATTTTTGACTTAAAAAAACTCAAAACAGCGTCGTTTCAGATGCTAGAGGGGGAAAAAATAACCCGGCCGACCTGCACAGCTCAGCGGGTCAGTCAAGTCACTACCGATTCAATCCGGGTAAAACCGGGCCACTATAGTAGCGACCAGGTGACCAAACTGGACCGGCCAACTGGCCGATTCGCCGGGTTCCAGTCTGAACCCATCGGTCCGGTCCGGGTTCCTCAACCATGGATATAAATGAGAAGACCAAGATGCTGCCTTGACAAAAATGTGTGCAATACCATCCGGGAGTTCGAAACTAGCTAGATGATTATGCTGGAAAACCATCCAAAGGTTGGTCTACGAGGAAAGTGAAGGATTTGGGGCGTACCTGAAATCCGATTAACTCACTGTATATCCATATATCGGAGCATTGATTCGAACTCTGATCACACTATACGACAGATTCACCATATGGATGAAGAGGAATAAAAAGAGAAATTTTTGAAAGTATTTCTTGAAATATTTCAACTAACTCCCACCAAAGGAGAATAATCCTATATATCAAGTGCGTACGGAAGTTATTATGATTTGAAATTTAAATCATAAGAATAAAACCCCTTCTTTTGATCCATACTTCTTCATAATTACATAATAACCCACCTAAACTAGGCTTAGACCAGGCATATTCCAACAGAAAGTTCTGCAAAGGATTTTCTTTGGGAGTGACCCAATCTTATAAGAATGCTGGTGATTTGCATCGGTAAAAAGAGGATCATCATTAATATATAACACAGTTTGTGATCATCTCTATAACAGCCTTCGGAATTTTACAATTTCAGCGAAAGAGGTGAACGGTGGCAAGATAATAAACTTAACGAAGTTAAATTTATGTTAGTTGAGAGGTGATAATTGTTTTATTTTCAATACATGAAGGCTAAAATTACACCTTTAAATAATTTGGAGTGCTTAGTACACCTCTAAAAATAGTTTGAAGTGCTCAGCGCACCTTTATCCATTTCATTTTGATTTAAGAGAGTACAGTAAAGTTTCATATTTTTTTAGGAGCTAACTAAAATTTTCCCATTAAAATATGACCAAATTGATTGGGCGTCCTTTATTTCTGACAAGATATACAATCTCATTGCCCGGGGGGAGGTGTTAGAACCGGCTATCACCCAAGAGGGGGGGTGAATTGGGTGTATAATAAAAACTTAATAACTTTAGAAATCTTTTCGTATCTTAACGAAAACAGTAAGTATGAAGGTTTATAAATCAACAGTTAGATTAAATAATATATGCTGGAAATATAAGAGTTTAGGGAAGAGAATATGCAAACTGTGATTTATCCTGGTTCGGTCCAATCTGTGATGGCCTACGTCCAGTCCCCAGGCTCCTCCTGAGATTTTCAAATCCACTATCTTCTTGTTTAATCCGGGCACAAGAAAAGCCTTTACAATCCCACAAGTTTAGCCGGGTACTTGTGAAACCTTTTACAAATCTCTCACTGAAATACTCCCCTTACGGCAAGTCTTACGAGCAGAGCAATTCCGAAGATCTTCCTCTCCTGCTTACTTATGCAAGTCTTACGAGCAGCAACGTTCTCTCCTGCTTACACCCCTGTAAGTCTTATGAGCAGCAACGTTCTCTACTGCTTGCACCTTGTAAGTCTTACGAGCAGAATGTCTTACGGCAATTCTCTCTACTGCTTCTCCGTAAGAAAATCAACCCTCTCAAGGTCCTTCTACCTTGAGATCAACTCAGAAATATAGATGAAAGTGTTTACAGACTCTCTCACAGAGTGGATATAATACTCACTGAAGTACAATACAAATGATCACTCTCTCAACGATAAGTAATATTGAAACTGGAAAACAGAGAGTGTATGAGTAGAATCAGAGGATTCACATTTCTATCATTTTTCTGGTAGTTGCTTGCTGTCTCTGTTTTTCTGCGTTTTTCACTGTTTCCTCTATCTTCCTCAGCTGCTCATCAAAGTTGAATGCTATCTCATTTATAGTTGATGAAGATGATGACCGTTGTGAACATTTGTCCGTTGGTGTCCGTTGGAGTTCCACTGCTTCATTTGACCGTTTGAGCATACTTGAAAAATCAAGGTACTATCCGTTGTGGAGCAAGGTGGAGTGTCTAGTTGGACAGCATGAAGATTCATTTTGAGCTGTACATCACGTTGTGGAGCGTTTTGTGTTTCCGACAGTTTTTCATGGTGTGTCAGTTGCTTGTCGTGGTAGGTAGTTGCTGTGTGTAATTTTGAATCTGCAACCTGAACGTTTAATATCCTGTTTCACACTACAAAAATACTTAATCATTAATATGATGAAGTATTAGTCATGAGTATGTTGGATCATTGGTCAGAAACTGGATTTCTTGCTTCTGGGACTCATCACGTTGAGTGAAGAATTTTCATACGTGACCTCCATTCTTGAAGATTCAACCCAAATATGTAAACTCCTGTTTTACACTTGAAATATATGTTAGATAATGTTTAGAAACAATAACAAGTGAAAACATAATGATTGTATAACGTTTAACCATGTTTGGATTGATGGCTATGAGGCTCTGTTTCGTTTCCTCGTTCTGTCAAGATTTCACTTCGAGTGCAATGTGGCTCACTTCGAGTGAAGTTGATATTTTCACGTTCTGACTTCCTCTCGGGCAAGCACTCGCTGTACTTCTCTCACGTCTGCTCGAGTGAAGTCTCGAATCACTCGAGCACAAAACGTCCTGCTCGAGTGCACCTTCAGTTTTCACGTACAGCTTCTTCTCGGGACGTCACTCGCACATCATTTTTTCAAGAGTGAGATTTTGTGCTCGCGAGTGATATGGTCCCTCACTCGAGCACACATACCTCTGCTCGAGTGAGACGCATATTCTCAAGGAATATGCTCTCAAAATCAACACTCGCATCAGGATTCCAGAGGGATGAATTTATCACTCGCAGGTGATATGAGCCTTCACTCGAGCACACACCTTCTGCTCGAGTGAGAAATCATCTAATGCTCGAGCATGAATCCTAGTGCTCGAGTGTTGCAACTTTCTTCACGTTTCATATGCTTCTGGACATCACTCGCACGACATTTTTCAGAGAGAAAGTTTTTGCACTCGCGGGTGATGTGGGGCCACTTTAGAAAAATTTGATTCATTTGATTCAAATGATGTATCATAAGAATGCTCTTATCATATGCATTCCAATGCAACAAGAATCAGCTCCAAACTCCTTGTATTCTGCAAGTTATGATCGAAGGAGTGTATATTTCGCTAGTCTGCACAAGCATCAACTTCCAGAAGGCATAGCTCCTAGAATATACGTTCAAATTAGGCAAATTAGCTATCCATGGAAAGCTCTTTGAGTCTACTTTCATTTGGCACTGGTCTCGTCTCAATCCGATCTGTGGTTTGTGAGTTATACTCAAAATACCGAACCTGTGTCAGAAAAAGACGGTGATTTCAATTTCATTTTCGACGAGTCATATCTTCTTCATTTGATCTTCTTTCAATGTGATTCTGGTGCCAATTTTACGTGTTGGGAGTCTTCTTTCATATGCCACCGGTTTCGGGTCAATCCGACGTGTGGTTTGAGAGATATGATCAAAATACCAGACCTCGCTCAGGCTGAACGTAAAACAGAGTAGAACAGAGTATTCTCCCGTGCTCGAGTGAAATCAGCTGTGCTCGAGCATGTTCTTCCTGTGCTCGAGCATAACACCTTGTGCTCGAGCATAACTCCCCTAGAAGTGCCAAAACTCATATATAAGTCATCTTAGCTTCATATTAACATATTCCAACCATTATTTGATCATAGAAACCTCCGATAACATTATAGACACTTCCAATATCACATCTAACAACTTGAATCTTGATATTCATGATAGATCTACCAAGTTCTTCATTCTTCAATATCTTTCTTCTTGGTTTTCTTCTTGATAATAATTCTCCATAACCAAAGCAAGCATCTCTTTGATTATCTTCAATTTCTTTCTTCTTCTTCTTCTTGTTCATTTTCATTAATTCAATCTTCTTCATTCTTTGCTTGACTAATCTACAGAATATGTAACATTAAATATAGTAGTTAGTCAAAGAAATACATTATATAAACTTTTTGCTCTTATCACTTAATATCTATATTTGACATCATCAAAACTAATCATATCTAACATTCTCCCCCTTTTTGATGATGACAAATCCTTTAAGAAAAATATGTTTGAATGAAGTGCAACATACATGTATAATGCAAAGTGCAAACATACATATACATATTATAATGCAAAGTGCAACATACATATTTTTCTTACATTTTTCTCCCCCTATTTGACATCAGCAAAAAGTTTGAAATATATAAATAAGTAAGGTTTGTGAAGAAGTAAATAAAGTAGAAATGACTTTAATCACAATGAATGAACCAAGAAAACAATTGACTCTCCCCTATGTGAAGGAACTGAAAATAGATTTGGAGAGATTTTCAAGAAAACTTTTACAATCAAGATAAATGAAATATATAAAATGTATTCTTGAAAAGTAAAAAGTGAAGGTTTAGAAATGCTCATGTAGATTTAGAAATTGATGAAGCGCTCCATGAAGTCCGTTGCTTCAATTCTTTGGCAATGCTGGTGCATGCTGTTGTGCTTTGTATAACTCTGATGTACACCACACTTCTGTTATGCAACTCAGATATATATTCATGTTGTTGCCAGGATTCTCCAATTGAGCTTCTGTTTAGTATGTTCAATGCTCAGTTATATTGCTTTGAATGTTGTAGCCAATATATATTCCTTGACTGAGCATTAGAAACATCCTCAAGATTGATAGTCTTCTTATAGTATGTTGAGGAATGCTATTGCACAAAACAAATTCTCCTGTCATAAATTTAAATCTTTCTTTGCAAAGAGAATTGTTAGTTCAATCAAGTAACAAACTATTCCTTTCCATATGATATATTAAAATTAAGATCATGAAAAGAACAATATAAGAATAACTCATCATCAAAACTAATCAAGACATGGTGAATACAGATGAGTATGTTGAAAGGATTTTATTTCAATAAAGGAGATGAGCTTTCAATATATAAAACACATGTGAATGTGAAGCTCCCCCTTAATTGATGCATGGTTTTAAAAATTATCAGGAAAACAGTTAATAACTCTCTTGGATTTGAGAAACCATTGAAAACTTTATACAGAAAATGATTTTGAAAGTATGAAGATTTAGAGAGAAATTAAATGGCAATGCTAATCAGAGGTTTTAAGAGATACAACCTAATATCACCTGAGTAGTCACTTGAGTGATTCTACTTGACCATTGCTTGATTGTTTACTCAAGTGATGCAACTCAAAGAATTTGAATTAAGCAAGAATACAATACCTCACTCGAGTAATATCGTAATCACTCGAGTCATAATCCTCTGTAGTCCATTGATACATCGTTGGCTAGTTACTTGTCTGAATATATGATCTGATGATGTAATCTCTGTTGCTACTAGAAGATACCAAATTGAGCTCGGAGTAAGGCTTTATGTGCATATTGGCTTAGTATGTGCCCCTTGCATAGCAAACATCATTGAGAACTTTTAATTTCACCATAGCACATAACACCCTTATTTTGTCATTCATCATCTCAGATAGAACTTTGAAGTTCTGGCTCACTAAGTCACACAGCTACTTCATCTTATCATTGACTGATGATCTCAGCATTGTTTGTAGTAAGCTTTGTGTGAAAGAATTAAAGCTCCTCTCTCAGAAAGCCTTAGACAAATGGACCAAAGCATGAAGAATCATGGAGGCCAACTCTAGCAAATTGTCGTCTCTCATTTATTGGCCTTATTCACCATAGCTCTAGTGTAGGTATAGCAGATAATCCAATGAAGATTTGACATAGAGCTAGGATAGTAGTTAAGAATCCTTATAGGCTCATCAAGCTTGATGATTCTGTGCATCTCAGCATCTTCCTCTGAACATCTTTGTTGGCTCCATATCATAGTGAAAATGTCTGATCACCTTGAAATGATAAGGAAGGTGGGTAGGCAACAAAGATTCATATTGGATAAATTTATTCTTGGCTCTGTGCTGCTTTGAAATAATCTCCGCTGGGTCTCCTAAGAGATCTTCCTTCTCTTTCTCTTTCTCTAATTGTATCACTAGCTAGTTATTTGCTAGTGATGGGATGTCATTTGAATAATATCATATATTCTGCTTCATCTCACGCTGCAACATTATCAATCATGCCTTTTCTGTTAGCCTCTGACTTTTGTATCCAAAATGAAAGCATCTTGATCAACTCCTGTAAAAGTATAAACATATGCTTTCTGGTACCCATCTTCTTTGGGTCCGTACAATATTAGACATAGAAACTCTTATGCTCTTAAGCAATTAATCATATGAAATTTCAGCAAAGAGTATCATAAACCAAAATATAATTCTTTTCCCAATCAAGTCATTATAAAGCATAACGAACAAGTAATACCAAGAATGATGATTTCAAAGATCAATGACAATTTTTAAATATATTTTAAATAGAAATTATGTCATTGATAATATTTTCATGCAATAGATGTAAGTTGGATCAAAGAGAGTAGAGAATCTATCCATAATGACCAACTTTTATGAAATGATAAATCATGAATGAAAACAAATTTTCAAGAATGATAATGAGATATGCAAATTGTTTCAAAATCTCAAATGTTCTTTCGAATCATAAATATGCATCATGACATTAAGATTTTGAATGCATGAAAACTCATTTATGAAGCTTGTTAAATACAAATGCTTATGCCAAAAACAATGGAAGTCATCAGTTGTAAAATATATAAATCAGAAAGCTTCACTAAGGAATTCAACTAAGATAACATGTTAATTATAAGAGTTAACATGTTGGAGAATTTTCTCAAGAACAAAAGTCATATGAAGAATGAATTAGCCAAAATGGTTTATCTTGACATATATAAGAATGATGACTTTATTAGATCAAGAGATAACCTCGCCTCTTAGAGTTGCGTCTTAAAATGGATAAATATTTGAAGCAGCAAAACTTAAAGTGCAAGATTCTAGTTACTCAAAAATGGATGAAGACAAATGGTAATGCATTTGAGTAACAATATGAGTATAAGAATTTATGGATGATGAAGCACATACTCATTGATCAAAATGACTAGAGTTTTAGAATATCCCGGTAAGTTATTCCACAATAATGGTTAATGCATTAAGATTCAATGCACTAATGAACATTTATAATGCTTGGAATAACATGGCCAACTAATGATTTATGCATTAGGCACAAGGCTTTCACATATAGAATTCTTTTCTAGGGAATACACTTGAAACTCATATAGATAGTTAACTTGTTAGACATAAGATCTAACTTGTTACAAAATAAAAATTGAGGAGTTCAAGTAGTAACAGGTTTAAGATTAAGAAACAAATATGTGAATGATGAGGAAAACTCTAGGGATGGATTTGAAGCATTTCTGACTTTCAGTATACATAAATATTAACTTCCAATTTTGAAACCGATTTGAATGCAAACAAGATATGAATAATTTTCAAATAATGTGTATGCATTTTTATAACAATATGAATTTGAAATCCAAGTAAATTTATGAAATGTGCATTTCAAAATTTCCAATTCATAGAAAAATTATGCATAATTTAGAATCTAGGTACATTTTTGAAATATGCATTTCGAAACTTAAATACATAGAAAGATTATGCACAATTTAACTTTCAGTCCATTTAGCAATCTAGAAACAATTTAAAACCCATAAATGAATGATTGCTAATGGTATGCAATAATGAGCAAGTTATTCATTACCCAAATAAATAATTTATATAAGCGTAATATCAGGTAAGAATAAAGAAGACAGTACCGTGCTCAAGTAATCTCGTAATTACTTGAGAAATTATCCTTTGGAATTCATTTGTGCATAATTCCTTTATTGCAAACTAGGCACTTGCAGTGTTGCCTTAAGTAGTGCCTCCTTTTGTTTTCATATTTAAGATGTAGCCTCAAGGTCCAACTTCACCAAGATTTAAGTGAAATTATAGTTTTGGGATGAAGCTCTTCCTTTCTTCTTCCTACAAAACCTTATAAATATTTTTCTTCCTTTGGTATCCAATTTTACTTGGATCCACTCATGGTTACCTTGTAGGAATCATAATTCACATGCTCTAATAATATAATTAATTTGAAACAATTGAACATAATGAATAAAACATGTTTTTATGCATAAGTGAAATATTTTCTTTTCAAATCATTATACATGCATAAAGAATTAACCTTTTAAGCATTACAATACCTTTATAAATAAATCTATTTAAATGGATTTTTAAGAAATGCGAAAACATAATTTAAAAATCATTTGCAATGCTTATTCCTAAGATTCCAAAATATAAAACCTCAACAAATATTACAAACAACAGCATAGGAGGTTTTATCATTGTGTACCTTTGCCTTAGAGATTTGGAGGATTGCTTTTGCTTACCCATTGCATCTTTCTATGATGTTGATACTTTGAATATCTTGCTTTGGCTGCTGGCAACCTTCTCGTAAAATATATAGACTTCAGGAGTCTTTTATTTGATATTTCAGAGATCCTCCTTTTCTTGTTCTCCTCAAGATAGTTGAATGGTATTCCATGGTAGTTCATTCTTGAAGTGGAACGTACTCCTTTTCTCCATTGCCTTTCTTCGTAGTTAAACTTTGCCGTTCCAGCAATGGGTGATTCAAGAGTTCTCCTAATTGGTGTGAATCTCCATTTAGGTGTATGAGAAGCTCTTGGCTTCTTTTTCATCTTCTCCTTACCCTTATGTCCATTTCTTTTCGGATCATCCTGCATACATAAAGTACTAGATGGACATTTTGGTACCCACTTATACTTGGGTCCTTGATTGTTAGTATTAAGCCTTACATGTTTCTTCGGTACCCAAATATACTTATTTCTCACATGGGAATTTCTTCTAATATAGCATGTATGAGAAATATGACCGGATTTGCCACAATAATTGCAAATTGTATCAAGATATACATTATGGGATATCATGCAAGTATTATGACGATCATGAGAGTAGAAATTCGAATGGATTTGATTTGAACTTTCTTTCTTCCCAACAAACTTTCCAGCATATTTGAAACCATTTTTGCTTTTCTCAATAGAATCAACAATTGGTTGAGAAACAAACTTTTGTAAACTCTGAAAATCATTTTTATGAAAATCACACAAAGAATTGGAACTTTTTACCTTAAGTTCATCTTGAGCTACGGAGAGTGATTTTTCATGTTCGTCCATAATGAACTCTTTTCGGGAATCCTCTTCTTCTTGTCTATCCATGTTGACTGTATGGAAGTGTTCTATGATTTCTTCATCTTCATCATTAACTTCCAATTGTTCATGCATAGTAGATGCGTAGCGCGTGGTTTCACATGAACTGTCAACACTTTCAACTTCAACACAATTGTTAGAAGCATACATAGAATCAAGAGTGTCCCAAATATGTTTAGCATTAGAACAAAATCTAATTTTCTCAAAATCATTTTCGGTTAAAGCACTATACAGAATTTTCATTGCTCTAATGTTCAACGAAAACATTTTCTTTTCACTTTCTGTCCAATCCTTTCTTGGTTTTAAATCAAAAACATTTGTAAAAACATTCCACATATCAAAATCAAAAGCTTTTATAAAACTAGTCATTCTAGCTTTCCAAAACCAAAAATCAATATCTTTCAAAAGAGGTGGAATTGTATAATCAAAACCTTCTGAAAGTATTAAACACCCAAAATTAGCCATTGTAACTCTTGAGACGGTTAAGTCCTTTAAGCAAGAGCCCGGGCTCTGATACCAAATGTTAGAACCGGCTATCACCCAAGAGGGGGGGTGAATTGGGTGTATAATAAAAACTTAATAACTTTAGAAATCTTTTCGTATCTTAACGAAAACAGTAAGTATGAAGGTTTATAAATCAACAGTTAGATTAAATAATATATGCTGGAAATATAAGAGTTTAGGGAAGAGAATATGCAAACTGTGATTTATCCTGGTTCGGTCCAATCTGTGATGGCCTACGTCCAGTCCCCAGGCTCCTCCTGAGATTTTCAAATCCACTATCTTCTTGTTTAATCCGGGCACAAGAAAAGCCTTTACAATCCCACAAGTTTAGCCGGGTACTTGTGAAACCTTTTACAAATCTCTCACTGAAATACTCCCCTTACGGCAAGTCTTACGAGCAGAGCAATTCCGAAGATCTTCCTCTCCTGCTTACTTATGCAAGTCTTACGAGCAGCAACGTTCTCTCCTGCTTACACCCCTGTAAGTCTTATGAGCAGCAACGTTCTCTACTGCTTGCACCTTGTAAGTCTTACGAGCAGAATGTCTTACGGCAATTCTCTCTACTGCTTCTCCGTAAGAAAATCAACCCTCTCAAGGTCCTTCTACCTTGAGATCAACTCAGAAATATAGATGAAAGTGTTTACAGACTCTCTCACAGAGTGGATATAATACTCACTGAAGTACAATACAAATGATCACTCTCTCAACGATAAGTAATATTGAAACTGGAAAACAGAGAGTGTATGAGTAGAATCAGAGGATTCACATTTCTATCATTTTTCTGGTAGTTGCTTGCTGTCTCTGTTTTTCTGCGTTTTTCACTGTTTCCTCTATCTTCCTCAGCTGCTCATCAAAGTTGAATGCTATCTCATTTATAGTTGATGAAGATGATGACCGTTGTGAACATTTGTCCGTTGGTGTCCGTTGGAGTTCCACTGCTTCATTTGACCGTTTGAGCATACTTGAAAAATCAAGGTACTATCCGTTGTGGAGCAAGGTGGAGTGTCTAGTTGGACAGCATGAAGATTCATTTTGAGCTGTACATCACGTTGTGGAGCGTTTTGTGTTTCCGACAGTTTTTCATGGTGTGTCAGTTGCTTGTCGTGGTAGGTAGTTGCTGTGTGTAATTTTGAATCTGCAACCTGAACGTTTAATATCCTGTTTCACACTACAAAAATACTTAATCATTAATATGATGAAGTATTAGTCATGAGTATGTTGGATCATTGGTCAGAAACTGGATTTCTTGCTTCTGGGACTCATCACGTTGAGTGAAGAATTTTCATACGTGACCTCCATTCTTGAAGATTCAACCCAAATATGTAAACTCCTGTTTTACACTTGAAATATATGTTAGATAATGTTTAGAAACAATAACAAGTGAAAACATAATGATTGTATAACGTTTAACCATGTTTGGATTGATGGCTATGAGGCTCTGTTTCGTTTCCTCGTTCTGTCAAGATTTCACTTCGAGTGCAATGTGGCTCACTTCGAGTGAAGTTGATATTTTCACGTTCTGACTTCCTCTCGGGCAAGCACTCGCTGTACTTCTCTCACGTCTGCTCGAGTGAAGTCTCGAATCACTCGAGCACAAAACGTCCTGCTCGAGTGCACCTTCAGTTTTCACGTACAGCTTCTTCTCGGGACGTCACTCGCACATCATTTTTTCAAGAGTGAGATTTTGTGCTCGCGAGTGATATGGTCCCTCACTCGAGCACACATACCTCTGCTCGAGTGAGACGCATATTCTCAAGGAATATGCTCTCAAAATCAACACTCGCATCAGGATTCCAGAGGGATGAATTTATCACTCGCAGGTGATATGAGCCTTCACTCGAGCACACACCTTCTGCTCGAGTGAGAAATCATCTAATGCTCGAGCATGAATCCTAGTGCTCGAGTGTTGCAACTTTCTTCACGTTTCATATGCTTCTGGACATCACTCGCACGACATTTTTCAGAGAGAAAGTTTTTGCACTCGCGGGTGATGTGGGGCCACTTTAGAAAAATTTGATTCATTTGATTCAAATGATGTATCATAAGAATGCTCTTATCATATGCATTCCAATGCAACAAGAATCAGCTCCAAACTCCTTGTATTCTGCAAGTTATGATCGAAGGAGTGTATATTTCGCTAGTCTGCACAAGCATCAACTTCCAGAAGGCATAGCTCCTAGAATATACGTTCCAATTAGGCAAATTAGCTATCCATGGAAAGCTCTTTGAGTCTACTTTCATTTGGCACTGGTCTCGTCTCAATCCGATCTGTGGTTTGTGAGTTATACTCAAAATACCGAACCTGTGTCAGAAAAAGACGGTGATTTCAATTTCATTTTCGACGAGTCATATCTTCTTCATTTGATCTTCTTTCAATGTGATTCTGGTGCCAATTTTACGTGTTGGGAGTCTTCTTTCATATGCCACCGGTTTCAGGTCAATCCGACGTGTGGTTTGAGAGATATGATCAAAATACCAGACCTCGCTCAGGCTGAACGTAAAACAGAGTAGAACAGAGTATTCTCCCGTGCTCGAGTGAAATCAGCTGTGCTCGAGCATGTTCTTCCTGTGCTCGAGCATAACACCTTGTGCTCGAGCATAACTCCCCTAGAAGTGCCAAAACTCATATATAAGTCATCTTAGCTTCATATTAACATATTCCAACCATTATTTGATCATAGAAACCTCCGATAACATTATAGACACTTCCAATATCACATCTAACAACTTGAATCTTGATATTCATGATAGATCTACCAAGTTCTTCATTCTTCAATATCTTTCTTCTTGGTTTTCTTCTTGATAATAATTCTCCATAACCAAAGCAAGCATCTCTTTGATTATCTTCAATTTCTTTCTTCTTCTTCTTCTTGTTCATTTTCATTAATTCAATCTTCTTCATTCTTTGCTTGACTAATCTACAGAATATGTAACATTAAATATAGTAGTTAGTCAAAGAAATACATTATATAAACTTTTTGCTCTTATCACTTAATATCTATATTTGACATCATCAAAACTAATCATATCTAACAGGAGGGAACTTTGATACTCTTTGGGCAAGAAATGACTGATTCAGTTATACACCAGCAAGAACCTTGATACTTTTTTTAGCTCAAATCAATACGTCATTAACAGTTATCCTAAGACTTGTCAATCTTTATTTTTTTGGATTTTTTTAAAAAAGAGAGGTAGAAGAAGACTATAGCTTATAATCATAATTTAATTATTTTACTGGTATATATGCAAATCACTGAATCAGTCATTTCTTGCCCAAAGAGTGTCAAAGTTCTCAGGAGTGAAACGTCATTAATTAAGAAAAAATTAAAAAGAGTTAAAATAATTGTTGATCTTGAATGAATTTTAGTTTTGATTCTCGTAGTTTTATATCATTAGTTTTGGTAACCAAAACTTGTAGGTATCATTTGTTAAACTTTGACCAAATCTTTATTGAGTTATAGGAATCAAAACCAATAATTTAAAACTATGATGACTAAAACTAAAATGCGATCACATTATAAGAAATAATAATATTAACCCTGATAAAAATTAAGTAAAAAAGAAATAGGAAGCCGTGTTTTAGTGCTCATTTAAGATAGCTTATTTTTAGGCAATAAGTGCTTATAAATCATGATTTACAATATACGAGATAAGTATGTGAGAGGAGTTTTATCCAAATGGTGAATGACTTATTATGATTCTGACTTATTAAAAATGACTTAATAAAAAAGTCAGTTTTTGTAATTTGATTTTATGTTTGGATGAGTGGTTGAATAAGTGATTTTCCATAAGTCAAAACATATTTGGATTGGTGATTGTATAAGTGCTTTTTTAAAAGCAAAAACTTGTTTGGATTAGCGATTACATTAGTGCTTCTATGTTAATTATAACAAAACAAGAAATTTAAAATTAAGAATTAGTTGAAAAATGGAAGTTAGAAAATATGATACCAAAATACATAATTTAACATAAAAATATTACATAACTAATTAGATCACATGTCCCGTACAAGTCGATCTCTAATCATGTCACGAATGTGATTCATACGGGTTGAAGATGTCCCAACATCATTGGATGAGGAAGCCGCATCATCTAAAGTATTATTACCTTCATAAGCTACATTGCCATGTTCAGCTGCACGAAAATTAACGTCACTCTGAGTATTTCTCCTAATAAAGTTATGAATGGCCATAGTTGTGCAAACTAAGCGAACTTGCGTTTCGTAGTTGTATTTGCGCATCTTTTACAATAATTCAAATCTATTTTTCCACACTCCAAAAGCCCTTTCAATAGTTGACCTTAAACTGGAATGATAGTAATTGAAGGTCTCTTTAGCATTTGCCAAACCAGCTGAAATTCTGGTAAGCGATAATGCTCACATCTGTAAGGACCAAGATACCCAACTGGTGTGGGTTAGCCAACATCGACCAAATAATATTTGCCTAATAAATGCTCATATAATTTTGAAGGGTGTGAAATTAAGCAAAGTACGCACTGAAAGTAATTCAACTGAATGGGAAGAAAATATACCTGTAGGTAGATGAAGGAAATTCATAGATGGATTTGAGACAATAGCTTGAAACACACAAGCGTCATGTGTAAAACCTTCTCAATCCGCCAACACGAACGTAAAGCACATATCCCAATCACATACAGCCATTACATTATGTGTTGTATATCCCTTTCTCCCAATATATTTTTCCCGGTTCGGACCAGTGATCACACACTTGATATGAGTTCCATCTATTGCTCTAATGGCATCCTTAAAGTAGGGATAATATCGAGGATTGTTAAGTATTTTTGGGTGGCATCCAGTGAATTTAGGATCAGAGGGTTTGATATTTTCTCACACTAGAATAATACAAGCCTGTAGAACCATGTGCAATAGCCGACTAACAGTTTCCCCTTGAATGCTGAAACAGCTCTTGGACCACCCTATTGCCGATGCCGTGGCCAACTGTGAGCAAAAACATCGCAACCATTTCTTTGACTTCAACGTTCTTAGAATTTCGTAACCCATGTTCGACCAATTTACTACACAATTGGTAGAACACATGTTTTTCAACTCTAAACATGTCATGACAATGTGTTTCATGCTCTGCCAATATTTCTTGGACCCATAAATAACCGATGTGTTTACTTGTTTTATGAGGTTCTTTGCACATGAATGGAACCTAATATTGACACAACAACGTAGTTAATTGTTCATACTCTGTTTGCTCTTCATCTATAAGAGCTAGTATATGAGAGTCGTCGTCTTCATCCTCCATCTAATTTGCCATTGCTAATGTAACCTGTGCGTTGGATTAAAATATATATATATATATATATATATATCATGAAGGAATTCAGTCAAAGTTGTAATATATGTCATAAAAGGAACATTGAATTAAAACATACATAGCATAAAAGTATTTCAGTTGAAGTTGCACTATTGGGCCACTAATAATAGAAAAACCAGTATGTATACAATACTATATAATCACTAAACTAATATGCCATAAAGTTCAGATCAGGATGATGTCGGCCACGGAAAACCATATCGATAGTGGCATAACCATAAATCATAGCCACTCAATCAAGGGTCGTAACCATATAACGCAACCACGCAATCAAGGAATCCTTGTTCCGTTTAACAAGTGAGAAAAATGTGTCCTGACTAGTCTTATCCATTATCAGCCTGATACAGCAGACTTGAAATTCCTCAACCTGTTGCCACTCTTCCAACTCAAGTAGGTCTGCAATAGTGGTATCAATACTCCTTTCTTGAATTTCACTGATGGTTGCAGCTCTGTTCTTCGATGCTTCTACTATTACACTAACCGCATCCACAATTTGCTTTACAGCTGGCATCTTCTGCTTCTTTGTCTTCCCTGAGCAATCAACTCATTTCCTCTTTCCCTGACTTCCAAAATTAGTTGGAATAGAGGATGTGGTTGGATTAGAGGGTGGCGTTTGGGTTGATAACCCAATGCCTGCTAGCTCATTTTTCACTCCTATGCTAACTGCTGGGTTAACTCCAAAAAGGTCGTCTTTGCTATCCCCTGAACCTTCCTCTTCATCCATAATAGGTCGATAGACATCTTCTTGCTCTGCATCCTATGTCTGTGTGTCTATGAAAGATAGTGCAGAGAAATCCTCGCCTGTTGCCACGACGTCCTTGAATATAAGACTCAATTCTCTTTCATTCTTGAGGCCTGAACGGCGAAACTTTCTATACACCAAATTCTCCTACATACAGACAAGTAACAAAATCATTAGCTATATTACAAAAGAAGATGATTGAGGCAACTGAATTACTATTTTACAATGTTATAAGTAATTGTAGCATTACAACCTGACATTTGTGCCTCCACCACTCGGGCGAAGCAACGACATTTTCAGTTCCAGGCTCTCGGCCTACACCAGTCTCTTTTGTTAATGCATCCCAAGTCCTTAAATCCTTTCGTAACATATCAAACTTATTTTTTTACTGTTTCTTCTCGTACACTTTCCCAGTTTTCTCATTGAATGTAGCGACAATAGCGTCCCAACCATATTTCAAAAAAGACAACCCTCGCCGTTCTGTTTTTAAAATTTGGTCAACCATGGCATGGACAAATATTTCAGTGGATGGGTTATCCGATAGTGCTCTGTCATTCATCTTTCTATGGAAAAGTTTGGCATAACATTTATCAACAAATTCCCCAAATTAACCACATAAACCCTATATTCCACTACACATACCACTAATCCGGCGACACTAGTATTAAAACATCTTGATGAAATTCAAGTAGATGCAAAGGTAAACACGACATATTAAAAATTACAGACATTGTCTTTTTTAATAAAACTGAATAATGCATTAAACACAAGTAACAATTACAACATCATTAGTACTAAAGTACCAGGACTCCTTTCATCAACTACCACCTCTAAGCACTAAGTTGTGGGGATATTATATTGATCAAAGGTACAAGAGCTAGCTAATTAACAGGAAGTTCATGAAATTGCCAAAAGAAAAAAAACAAGAAGTTCATGAGAAATTTGAGCTAACACCTGTGCATTTGTTAGCGTCAATATGAGGGTGATTAACTATAAACACTATATTAACTGTATATCCTTAATTGAATAGCAACCAACAAATTAAAGGGAGTAAATACAATATAGGGTAAATATATCACAGTCTCATATATAGTAACAAAGTCGACCGAGAATCAAAACTGTTAACACGCAGCAATAAAGACACTGCAGAGACATTTCCACTAAGACCCAAGTTCTAAGCTAACACACAGCAACAGAGACACTAGCAGAGACATACATCAATTCGAAACTCTAGCCAAAAATGAATGTCGAGCAGGACAAATGCATGAATAGAGATAGGAGATCAGAGTATATAAAGAAACAATGCAAAACAAACCTTACCACTCACAAGAAGACTCCACCGGACCTCATACCCACCAATAGAGACAGGAGATCAGAGTGTCATCGCACAAGGTCGAGCCGACGACAAGTGACAGTAGATCTACAACCTTCTGACCCAGAAGGAAAGATCAAAGTGTCGACGCACAAGATCACCAAACTGCTTACCAAGCACAGATCTGCCACATGTAGACCGAGAACCTTCCCGCCAGCCTTCACAACGCCCATCAGGGTCGAAGATGAGGACCACCTTCCTGCCAATTGTAATGCCCCAAATTTTGATTAAGGGCTAATCATGATTTTTGTGGATAATTATGAATTTAATTGGCATTATTATGTGTTTTATGGCAATATTAATTTAGTATGTCATAATTAGTGGAAAAATAGAAGAATGGAATTATTGGCCATAAGTTAGTGATTAAGGGAAAATTAATTACTAACTAAGAGAAAATGAGAAGTGTGATTAAATGGTTAATGGAGGAATTAAAGTGGCTAATAGGTAATTTAATTTGAGGAGAACTAATGAAGAGGTGACATGTGTCAAGGTGGGAGTATGAGAGAGCATGGAAAAAAGTCAAAAAGAAAGGAATAAAATATTTTTTTTCTTCCTCTTCCTCCATTTTAGTTGTAGCATGGGGGAGGGAGTAAGATCATCATTTCATCTCTCTCCATACTCCATCTCTTCCTCACTTTCTCTCTCCCATTCATCCTCCATGGCTGCCAAGTGAGAGGAAGAAGAGCTTGTGATATGGGTGAGTAAATGGCCTCCTTTACTCAAATTCTGTTCTTTAATATTGCTCCATGATTTATGGGCTTCATTTTGATGTTTATAGTCTGCCTATTGGTGTTAGTTTGAGCTCCCATGAAATTTTGGAGATTAGAGTATCAAAGAACCTCTTTGGTAAAGTGAAAGAGGTAAGCGAGACTAATCTATCTATCTAAGTTTTATGCCAAATAGTCTAGTTTAGAATTTCTAGAAATTGTGACCTTTAATCCAAAAATGAGAGTCATTGGGCTTTTGGCATGTTTTTGGTATAGTAAGGGTATGTTGGTATGAGTTTTAGATAGATTGATTGATTTAGGATTAAAATGGTATGCTTGTATGATTTTGGAAATATGGATGATTATATTGCCCAAAACTAAAGCATGATAATGGAGTAAGATTTGGATAATTCTGATGATTCCATTGAATTCCTGGGATATTTTTGTGTGGGAGTAGCTTTGGTAGAAGTTTCGGGTCCATTGGGATCATTTGGGAAAGTGTTAGGAAATGTAGTTAGTTTTGCTGCGTTTTCTAGTTTCTGATAGAATCAATCGAGTGATTGGGGTTCACTTGAGTGCAAGATGAATAACACTCGAGTGGTGATGAGTTACACTCGAGTGCGGTAGTACATACTTCCTTTCTACTCTCTGTGTTCTTATTGCACTTCCGTGGTCACAAGCAAGTGTTGCCTCACTTGTGAGTGTGGTGGAACATCACTCGAGTGAGCTTCCTATCATTTGAGTGAGGGTTTATTTGACACCAAGGACTTGCCTCTCAGGTTGTCACTCACGGTTGTAGCGCAAGAGTGTGCCTTTTCACTCGCGGGTATGTGGTATTCACTCGAGTGCAATGGGCTGTGCTCGAGTGATCCTGATCCTTGAGAACTTTTGTGCTCTCGGGTCTTCACTTTCGGGACTTCACTCTCTAGTGCCCGATTTGTTCCTTGTGCTCTCGGGTATTCACTAGCTATTGTTCACTCTCTAGTACCCGAGTGTAGACCGTACCTTCACTCGAGTATCCGTACAATATCACTGGAGTGAGGCTATCTTTACTCGAGTGTCACAGTGTAAAATGTCAGTTTTGAGCTTTTAAAAGGGGATCTTTGGGGATAGTCTTCCAACTCTTTAGAGCTATTGATAGAGTTGTACATGGGTACTAAAAGAGAAATAATGATAACTAAATTAAGTGTTAAGAAGCCAATGAGAATTGAAATAGAGAATTGACACTTCCTCACTTACTATGAATATAGGATTTGACATTTGCCCTACTCGGGTATGAATATAGATAGGATTTGACATTTTCCCTACTCGGGAGAGACCGACGCTAGGACACACACGGAAGGATCAAGGTAGTGACTCTTCTCTCATGTTGTGTATGATGTTTTGGTATGCATGACTTGTCATTGGGTTTTGTGAATTGTGTATAGCATGGTCTATTACAGTTTGAGCAATGCAGCATGAGCCATTTAGGGATTGACGCTGGTCATTTCTAGCTCGGCTGTTGTAGTGCCATTGTAATCAACATGGATCTTTATGAATCCGACCCGTGGGGTGAGCATTTTTTAATCCAACCATAGGCTGTGTGTTTGTATCTTACTTGTATGGCTTGCGTTATGAAATGCTTTATATGAATCCCAGCTGTGGTGAAATATATTGTGTGGATGGTTGTGATGCAATGCAGTGTGAACAATTCAGCGTAAGCAAATGTAAGGGTGACATGAGTGATACATGCCCTTGCCGCTGTAACTGTCGTTGTAGTTGCCATGTATGTGTAATGATTTGCTTTCATGCCTTATTGTTGTGTATACTATGATTGATTTGACACTACGGGGATTCTTTAGAATCTTACTCTCCCAAATATAAACTTTTAGATAGGGAAGAAGGATCGAAGGGAAAGCGGGTGACGAAGAGCGGCTAGAGCTCAGTTGTAGGAGTTCGTTTTGACTATGTGGTTGTTGGTTATCATGTAAAATCTATTGGATATCTCTTTTTGGATCAATTGTATATATTGGGATATATTGTATAGTTTTGTGTAATCCCCAAGTAAAAGGAAAGAAGTTATAGGCATTATGCCTTGTAAGAACCCTTTTATGAATTAATGGATCCTGAGTGTGTCGAGAATTTATGTTGTACTCTTATATGTATGAATGAAATCAACCTGTATAGGCCATTTATGTTTTGAAATGTGGATATGCGACCGTTGAGAACAGGTTTTGTAAAAGTTTTTGAAAACCCCAATTTTGGGAAATTTAGTTTCTTAAAGTCCCAAATCGTCTATGGTCTCTAATTCTACCTTAATTACATGTTTATAAAGTAAATCTCAGCCTTAATAGTGAAGGGAATTACACTGATCACCAAAAACCATCGACCACACAGCATAACAAGACGATCGAAACACAAGCAGAGCAACGATCCAGCTTCCACGCCTTTAGCTGGGAGCCGAGGGAGGGAAGATCTGGACGAAAATCGAGTTTCTGAACTCAAAATGAACTTGTTGCACTTTCGGACAAAGTGAGAGGAGAAGAATGAGAACAACGAATAAGAGATGAGTTTCGGAGGAAGAGAGACGAGAAGAAAGAGAAGGAAATAATAAATAACCTGGGACAACATTAAATTCACTAACGGTATTAAAGCGCTCTAATAATAAGCTCCATCTGCCCGCTTTTTCAATAAGCCCCTTATTTCAATCTAGTTCCATTTTGAAAAAGCTAAACCAAACAGAGCAAATAAAATCACATATTCATTCGGGGTTTTATTCTTTGAAAACGGGCTTATGTGGCCCAAAACGTGGAACCAAACACACAGTAAATCATCCACAACATTGCTAATAAAGGTTGATCAAGTTAACAAAGGGTGAGGTTGGGTCATAACTATGGCCCTATTTGGTACGTATGTGGCACTAAATTTCGATGGATTGGGATTATGACTGAGATTAGATTGGGATTAGGACTAAGATTGATGCTTTAAAAATATATTTGGTACAAAGTAATAGTTAAAGGAAATAATTTCATTAATCTTATTTAATAAATAGTCATTAATTATAAAAAGACCCAAATACTCATGCCCTAAATCCCAAACTTAGTCTACACTCTAGCTTAGATGCAAACTCCACCTTCACCGTCCGTCGTAGATGGTTTCTAGAATTCGACGTCTATCACAGATGGGTCTTCGACTTTGATAGGTGGTTCTAATAATGTACTACTATTTTCTAGGATAGAGTTACGATGTTCATTTATCTATAATCATTTTCCAAGTTTGCACGAGGAGGTAATGACTTGCTGTTGATGATCTTATTTCAAGGTTATATGACAAATGTTTATAGTTATTGTACTGTATTTATTTTCTTTCAAAATTTTAACTTGTTCTTCAAAATGAAACTTTATTTCCTCTTTTAAATGCTTTTTATTTTTATGAGGAGTTTCTGCTATAATATCTGAACTTTATAAATTTACTCATATTTTTCAGGATATCATTAGAAAAACAGATGTTGAAATTTTCACAGGATCTGGTGTTAAAGAATCTCAAGATTTTAAGAGAGAAGTTATAGAAAAAGGCTTGCTTGCAAAAAGGGAAATTAATTTCGAGATAGAATTATTTGGTTCAAAGACATTCTTGATTTATGTTGTTTTCAGCAAGACAGGGGAGACCCTAGGAATAAACTACATGGGAATGGATGTCACAGATCAGGTAAGTGATTTTGCATTTAGTCACACTTTCGTTGTTTTGTATGCTAAGAAGAAAATTAATTTTATGGGCAAACTACAAGTGAGAAAAAGGGAAAGGATGAGGAATATTCAGGAAGAAATTGAGGTTCAGAAAGTGAAGTATGAGGGATTATGTCGTTGGCGAGAAAAGAGAGAGAGAGAGAGAGAGAGAGAGAGAGAGAGAGAGAGAGAGAGTGATTATATGAGAGGGATGGATTCTAGGTTAAAATCAGGGGGATTATTTTTTTATTTAGTCAATACGTTTACGCCTTTAGTCAATATATTTCCTTATTTAGTCAATACATTTCAATATAAGTATACCTTTACAAATGCCATTATTGAAATGGTGAATCCCTTTACAAATATTGTCATTCACTATATAAGTATAGTCAATAAGTAAGACATTACATTTTTATAATTATGAATGTTTTCAACCATGCACGTTCCAAATATGGTAAATATTTATTCAAGTGTTGTCAATTGCATTATCAAAGTTGTCAATGGCATGTGGCCAAATCAATTTTAAAATAAATAATGTAATAAATTGATTAATTATTTTATAATTCTAAAATTTGAATTATTAAAATAAATATTTCTACAAAATAGAATAAAAATCTAATAAGTTATTTTTTATTTTTATAATTATCAATATTGTGAATCACGTTACAAGTATAGTAAATATATATTGTAGTGTTGTCAATTGATTTATAGAAGTTGTTAATTGCATATGGCCAAATCTTAAGTGTTAACTTATATTTATTTGTACATACATATAATATTGTTAGTTGGTGGCTTAATGGTCACCTTTATTTCGTGACCCCCAAAGGGTTGAGGGTTCAAACCCTCCCTCCAACACCTTTGGTACAACTGGAAAACTATTTTAGGGTGTTGGCACACTTTATCTCTAATTAGTTAGATTAGTACTCCTCTTGTCTCTTATTATAAGATCCTGATTTTTAAATTGGCTTGTCTCCTTTTATAAGATCTACTTTGAGTTTGTTTGAACATTGAATATATTTTTACCTATTTTACCCTTAATCAATATACTCATTCATTATCATTTTCACATACAATCTCTCTCATCTTTTTCTCACTCTTAGGGTCTCATAGCCCAATAACAATTCTAATTTTAATTGTTTATGATTTTTAACTAATTTTAATTATTCTCAGTCTCCCCCATACATTCATATTTATGACTTTTAATTAATTTTAACAGTTTTTTAACCAAACAATTCAATTATAAGGATCTTATAATAAAGGACAGAATGAGTAGAATTGAAGAACACAACTCATGCTAATTGTGAATTTGGTTAAACTGGTGAGTTTACACATTGAGTTTATTGTTGTTTTACATTTCAAACTTATAAAATCATGTTAACTATTCACTCTTAAACTCGTGTTAACATTTTCGATTCAATCATGCTCAGTGGATTTATATATAAATTTTTAGAAATTTCTTTAAGTATAATGAATTATGAATGTTGATAGGTTTAATTTCAATTATTTGGATTTAAAATATATTTAAATCAAAATTATTGCCATTTTATATTTTGATTATTTAATTATATATTATTATAGTACCTATTTACCAATAAAATAAACTCTTACAAGTTTACAGTTCAAGTTCATCAGATAAGTTTATGTCACTATTATGAGTTTGTTTAAACTCATTGGTTTAAATCATTTGCTTCAAACAATATTTACTTTAAAATGGAAAAAGGAAATATAAATAATCCATATTAAGCATAAAAATAACTTCTAGCTATATCAATATATTCATTTTTTAAATATTGACCATCATGAACATACTTTGGGAAAATTGTGAAAAAATATCTCATTGGAAACTTATTTGTCAAATGGGACCTTCGGGTGCAGAATATCTTCCGGATGTGCAAAATATCTTCCTCTGTGTACAAAACATCATCTTCCTTGTGTACAATATTCTTCCCTATCCGTATGCAAAAATATTCCATCTATGTGCAGATATCTTTTCAGGTCTCATTTAACAATTAGCTTGTCGATGAGGTCTTTTTTAGTAATTCCCCCTTCGTTTTTTTTAGAGAGTTCATCAACCCTATTTTGATCATATTCTAATTAAGTCTAACATGCAATTCAATTCACGTATATAATTCCAGTCATACCGAAGGAGACCAAATCAGAAATCAAATCGGCAGAATCAATAATTAATCAGTTACTTAAATTATCTATGCCGTTTATTTCCCTTCCTCACCATCCATCCTCAAACCTCTCTATTTAAGGGCTCTCAAATTCAAAAGACATGGCACTGACAAAACCAAGCCTTCTTTACCTCAGAGTAGCAATCAATCAGATTCGTGTGTTTTCAAAGAGAGACAAGTTATTATACAGAATAAGTGATTATGGCACTGAGAGGTAGCACACACTTCTTGGCTTTGGCTTTGTTTATGGTGATTGGAATTAACATGTTATGCAACTTTCATGGGGTCACTGCACAATTTTGCCAAGGAACTGCTCTTTCTGAGATCAAGGCTATATGCGACAAGTCCGTCACGCCATCCGGTCCGGAGGTTCCTCCGTCGTCGGGGTGCTGCTCCACAATGAAACTCGCCGACCTCCCCTGCCTCTGTAAGCAGTTTACTAAAGAGGTCGAGAAAGTTATGAGTCCAAAGAAAGTGGTCGATGTTGCTAGGACTTGTGGAGTGTCTGTTCCGGCTGGATTACAATGTGGAAGTATGCTCTCTCTCTCTCTCTCTCTCTCTATGTGTGTGTATATATATATTTCTTTTTTGCTAAAATTTTAAATTCTAATTTTTTTATTTTTTTAATTAAAATTATAATATTTTTTAGGTTAGTAACTTGAAATTATCTTGATTATTATTAATTTGAGTCTTTAATTTAAGAGCGACCTAACTAATTTGGGACTAAATCTATAATAAGTGAATTGAGGTATTATATTTGAGACTAAATCAAACTCTTAACTAACTCTTATATTAATAATTGAAATAAATATCATTATAAAATATTTAACTTATGCGTATAATATTTCTAACGGTGTTAAATACAATTTCAGGTTATAAGGTTCCACCACCACATGCCTAATCTGATACAACATTCAAGGATCAATGGCTCCAAAAACAACATATATAGAGTGTATCTGCTTTATATGCTTTTGTATTTTCTCGTTTAAGTTATTATGTATTTAATCAAGGCATTATAAATACTAAAATAATATATATATATATATATATATATATATATATATATATATATATATATATATATATGTTTAATCTTAATGACAATTTCGTAACTACTATTCTGTTCACTTCTCCTTCATTCTTTTTTATTTCTTTTAAACTGGATTCAAAATTCAAATTATTTAAATCTACTTAATTAAAATATGACCAAATTGACTATAACTAGGTTGATAATTTTTTGAATTTGATGTATAGAAAAGATTTTATAAATTTTTAAAAAATCAATATAAAAATTTTCATAGATTAATATATTCAAATTCAAATAAGGAAATCCCCATCTATAATCACAGTTTAAATTTAATTATTACAAGCGATTCCCAATGAACCATCGCTATATCAACAAGTTTATGTCAATTGATTTTTATTAAATTGGACGATCGGAATCCTCTCATAATTTTTTCCCCCCTTTTTCCTCTCCTCATCCTATCTCTCTTTTCAGAACAAAACTTGCGTCCTGAGGCGATGAATCTGTCAAGATATACGAATCCCATCCTATTTGTGAGGTACATATCCGACATGATTCATTTTTTAATTCCATTTATCCTAAATTTTGTTGTGATTCTTTTTAAAAAGTTATATTTGATTTTTTTTTTTTTTGGTCTTGAGTAGTACTTCATTGTTTTAAAAAAAAAAATTGACTTCTTCCATTAATATATTTTTCATTTAAAATTTTGATCAATTTTTGCAGGATGTTTTAGCGGCCGATCTGGGTACCTAGGCGCACCGCGTGTGATACTCATAAAAAAAATTGATCAATTTCATAATAATTGTCACTTTACGAATTAATAGAGTCATGATTTCTTTTTTACTATTTTATTCATTATTAAATCTTATTAATGAATACAAAGAAAATATGTAGGAGATAATCAAGGAATCTAAATAAATGAATTTAAATCAAATATAATCATATTCCTTTTATTTAAATTATTTAATAGTATCTGTTATTTTCGACACACGAATGTATGTATAAATATTTTTTCGGGGAAAAAATTGAAACATGAAGAGTAATGCAATTTATGCAAATCATCCACATAGGGAGTATATGGACAGTAAATATATTATTTCAATTTTCAAATAAATGCCATTACCAAGGTAATGGCATTTATTGTAAATATCAAGCGATTAATTTTGTTGCGTTGGCCAAGAAAAACATAATTTTGTTGCAAATCCTAAAATCTTAATTGTAAATATCAAGCGATTAATTGCAAGTATGTTGTAAATTGAAAAAATGTTCTCGTGGTTTGTGGAAACTCAGTTGCAAATTGTGAAAACTTATTTGCAAATCTCATAGATATAGTCATATAGTTGAAAATTGAAGAACCCTAGTTATGAAAATATCCCACAATTAATAACTTATTTGAGATTAATTTTGTGTATTTTTCAATTAAATTAAATTTTGATATTTGAAATTAAAATTCCGTTGTTTATATATATATATATATATATTTTTTTTGTTGCAATTTACAACCTATTTAACATTTACAACTAATTTTTTGATACCCTAGCATAAAAGTTACCAAATTTATAAAACACTTCTTCTTTACTTACTTTTATTTTTTTCTCAATTCAATGGTAGTCTTCGTGTGTCACTCTTTCTTTACTTTAAGTCAGTCATTCAACTCAGTTCATCAACTGCAAATTATATTTAAACTATTCCATCTAGTTTGATTGATTTTTATACATCAATTCAAACAATAAATACTGTAAATTGGAACAAATCAATGTAAAAAATCCATATTAAGTATAAAAGCAACTTCTCTGTCAATATGTTTAATTTGTTTTTGAAATAACGACCATGAAGACATTAACTTTCTTAGGGAATTCAATTCTATTTTAATCATGTTCTAATTGAGTCTAACATTCAATTCAATGATCAATCCACGTATTTAGTTCCACTAATATCAAAGCAAATTCAAATAGAAACAAATCCGCGTAATTAATAAATTAAAAACAGTTGCCTAGAATTTAATAAAAATTAGAGAGAGAAATACCACTTAAACTTCAAAATCCCAAATCAGTGATTCCCTACTAAAATAAGTTATTAGTTGCTATACTCTTGTAGATAACAAGACTCATTTAGGATTTTGAAGTTCAAGTGGTATTCTCTTATCTTCTACCTTAAAAACTAGACATACACATATAATTATATTATCATCATCATCATCATCATCAACATCATCATCATCATACTTGGCAAATGGTATTTAAGTATTTTTTCCTTATTTTTAAATATTTGTTTTTCTAATGGTGTCATTTTAATTTTATTTTTTTTATTTTTTTTTGTCAGTACATTTTCCTATTTTTTACACGTAGAGTAGCATGAGTGTGTATAAAAAAATAATCATAATTATGTAAAAGAGAAAATGCATGGAGTCTACAAGCTAAAATTTTAATTAGTGCATGGTTGACTTACTCTGATTACTTAACTATTGTTTGTAACATTTCTAGTTTTCATTCAAAAGACTAAGATAATCTTATGAAGAAAATATTTAATTAGCGATAAATATAATTTAGTGAATAATGTTTTAAATAAGGAAAATAAATCTAAAATTAATTAAAAAATTAAATTTAAATTAAGTCAAATAAAAATATAATTAAACAATTATTATTATTGAATTTTTTAAGAGAATGTAAAATAATAAAGTTAGTAAAGGCTAAACGAAAGTATTTAATTTTAATTTTAATTATGTGTGTATAAGTAAATAAATAATAAAATAAAAGAAATTAAGAAGTCCCACATCAACTAAAAAAGTAGAAAAATGAGCTCTCAGAGCCTATATAGGAGTAGTGAAGTGAACATAAGGTGCAATTTTTCTATTTTCGCATACAACTAAGGTAGTCCGGTAAAATGTCATTTCTATTTTTGTGAACCGTTGGATTGGGCTAAAATTTGGTTAGCCCATCCAAGACATCTAATCCGTCAATTGCAATGATTGGATTAGAAATTACTATCATGAGTTACAAGTTACAAAGCCCAGAAGACGAATGAGTTTTTGGAACATGGAGAACAAACCCTAGAGGAAAAAATCAATGTTTCTAGCTAATTCCACCGTTGGATCATCACAAAATTTTGTGAACCTGTTTGAGGAACCTAGTCTGGCAAAACCAACGGTGGGATCTTCGATTTGATGTGTTGGAATTTGAGTAATGTATCACATATTGAATCTATCATTTGAAAAATAGGAATTATGTCTTAGATTTAGGAGTTTTCTAGATGTTCTAAAGGTTAAAATCCTAAATTGAAATCATATAAGCCTTAGACAAGGCTAGTTTAATGCTCCAATAGTCCCAATTGTCAAATTTAATGTAGTTCTAATATAATGTTTTCTACTTGTAGGAAATTCTGATTAACTCGATGGAAGAGAAATTATAAACATCTAGTGCTGCTAAAAAAACTTTGTATTTCTTAAGTTTCTCATTACTTGAAGCTTTGGGATAAGGATTTTCCTAAGTTCGAACTTAAAAAATACCAGGTAACGTGGTCTTATCTATCTTATTTATAGGTGCTGCTCGTGGGTTTTCCTGAAAAACCCCACAAGCCTAGAATGAGTAGAACTTGTATGAACCTTGCTATTTTATGACCAATAACACCTTGTGGGACCTTTGTGGAGTTTTTTAGAAAAACCCATGAGCATCACCAATAAATAAGATAAATAGAAACACATTACCTGGTATTTTTTAAGTTCCAACTAAAAAAAATCCGTATCCTAAAGCTTAGAGTAACTAGAAGCTTAATTACTGCAAAATCTTTGAACAACACTAGATGTTTATAATTTCTCCCTTATTGAGTTACTCAGAATTTCCTACAAGTAGGAAATGTTATATTATAACTATATTAGATGAGAATTGGGACCATTGGAGCATTGGACTAGCTTTGTCTAACGTTTCTAATAAGATCTCAATTTGTGATTTTAATCTTTAGAACCTTTAGAAAGCTCCTAAATCTAGGACATATTTCTTATTTTTCAAATGACGTATTAATGCGTGATACATTACTCTTACTCCAAGATATCAAATCGAAGATCCCACCATTGGTTTTTCCGAACAAGGTGTCTCAAACAAGTTCACAAAATTTTGCAACGATCTAATGGTGGAATTATCTGTAAACATTGATTTTTTCCTTTAAGGTTTGTTCTCAACGTTTCAGAAATTCATTCATCTTCCAGGCTTTGTAACTTGTAACCCATGACACTAATTTCTAATTCAATCATTGCAATTGACGGATTGAATGTCTTGGATGGACTGATCAAATTTCAGCCCGATCCAATGGTTCACAAAAATAGAAATGGCATTTTATCGAGTGTGCCATGCTCGTATACGAAAATAGAAAAGTTACACTTTAAGTCCACCTCACTACTCCTATATGAAGGTACTATAAAAGCTATTAGGATCGGTAGGCACAGCGAAAGAATCTTAAAAATGTTCATCGATCCTAATCGAGGATCTATCAATGGCGTTTAAACTAAGTTGGAAGGATTCATACCTTTTGATGATTCAGGATTTTTACGATCTCTAGGAGCCAACACGTCAGGTCCGCTCCCTCTACCTGTATCCACACGAATGCTCTCCAACCGAGACTACGTGCTAGCCCTCAAATGTCTCCTAGGGTTTCCCTTGTGGCTCTCAATTCTAATGTGTATCTCAGTATGTCTGCTCTATCAAGTTTATAACCTAAAAGGGCTATTTTCAAATTTCAAAATAAATCATCATTAATTTCAAAATTAATTAACTATTAATTATCTTGATGAGCTAATTAAATAAATTCAGTTTAAATTAAATATGTCCAACAGTTTTAATTTAACGTATTTATTTAATTCAAATAAAGAGCCATTAGATTTAAGTTATCTTCATACATTAAATCTGAAATACCATATCTCTATCATGTTAGTTATTAGATTTAATTTATCTTAATAAATTAAATTTAAAACTAACAAACTATAATAATATTATATAATATATATACACATATATATAATATGTATTTCGAAAATATATATCTATATAATATTATTAACGAATTTTTATATTACATATATACATATATATATAAATATAAAATTCGTCCACCCTAATTAAACATTATCTCGTGTTGGGCCATTCTTGTGTGCGACCCTGTAGGCCCATATAAAGTTGGCAATGGGCCAATAACTATATTAACCTACAAGTCGCAGGCAGCCTCTAGCAAGACATCACGACTACCCAATTCATATGAGGATCGTTAACACGATGCAACTTGTCATACAACCAAGTCACGTCCCTTTTATCACACGATATATTGGTCAAAGATGAGGCATGGACAATGTCATCCTCTTCTTTCTGACTATTACTTTCTCAATTCCTGAGTAGTCTGACAATAGAAATGGAAACTCCTTTCCATTGTAGTATGGTCATACATTTCTCAGACTTACTCATCGAGGGGCCCAGTAATATCTCTCTACTAATGTGAGGGACAAATTCCATCTTGATCATTCATATTCCTCTGCATGAAAAACCACCAAGCCCAATTGTAGCCTTTATCATCACCCGGTCAAAGGTGACTTTTGACTAGTTCAAAGCTTAGCAACTCTCATGTAGGAATCCATGATGACCTCAGGTCAAAGGGCATTGTGACATGGTTATACATGAGAAAAGCTTATGACTTGATCCATGTAGCTTTCTCATAGTGGGTCAGTCTAGCACCTTGTACTCTTACAAGTGCCTAAGACTTTGATTCGTATTTCCATATCTTATCAAAGTCATAGTGATCTTGTTTCATCTCTGCTCCCGTATAGATGACCGACCAGGGACATTTTAGGACAATATTTATGAATTATCCAAGGATACAATTATCACAGTTAACATGCAAATAATATGATAACAGAATGGAGAAATTTCATTAAATTAATAATGTTCAAAGTACAATGATATGCCATTTAGGCACAATTTCCAATATCCTCCCACTTGCCCTAGGTACAATCATTAATTTGTCTAATTCCCATTGTCCTAACATGACACTCATGCTTTGCCTGTGTAAGCGGTTTAGTAAGAGGATCAGCAACATTATCTTCTCCTGCTACTTTGCATATCTTTATATCACCTCTATCATTGATTTCTCTAATAAGATGAAATCGCCTGAGTATATGCTTGGTCCTTTGATATGACCTAGGCTCTTTGGTGTATGCAATAGCATCGCTATTGTCACAACAAATCTATTGGATTTGAGATGGTAGGTACCACCCCTAGTTCAGTAATGAACTTTTTGATCCAAACGGCTTCTTTAGTTGCATCCGATGCTGCTATATACTCAGCTTTAGTTGCAGAATCTGCTACAGTGCTCTGCTTGGAGCTCTTCCAGGTTACTGCTCCACCATTCAGGAGGAATACGTATCCAGATTGCGATTTAAGGTCGTCTTGGTCAGTTTGGAAACTTGCATCTGTGTAACCGGTTACGCAGAGCTCATCATCCAATCCACCATAAACCAAAAAAAAGTCCTTAGTCCTTCTTAAGTACTTTAGGATATTCTTGACAGCAGTCCAATGACCCTTATTAGGATCTTGTTGGTATCTGCTGGTCATACTTAAGGCAAATGAGACATTCGATCGAGTACATAACATGGCATAAATGATGGATCCAATGGCTAAGGCATATGGAACCTTACTCATGCAATCTCGTTGATGAGGTGTACTAGGACACAAATCCTTACTAAGATGGATGCCATGAGACATGGACATGTGACCCCTTTTTGAATCCTGCATACTGAACCTATGAAGTATCTTGTCTATGTATGTGCTCTGACTTAGGCCTATTAGTCTTTTGGATCTATCCCTATAGATCCTAATCCCTAGAATATAGGTGGCTTCACCTAAGTTTTTCATTAAAAAGGACTTTCCTAACCAAGAGTTGACACTATGCAAAGTAGGAATATCATTCCCAATGAGTAGGATGTCATCTACATAAAGCACTAGAAATACAACTATGCTCCCACTAACCTTCTTGTAAACTCAAGGTTTATTGATGCTTTGAATGAATCCAAACTCTTTGACTACTTCATCAAAATGATGATTCCAACTCCGAGATTATTTCTTCAATCCATAAATGGATCTTTGAAGCTTGTAAATTTTACCAGAGTCCTCTGGATGCACAAAACCTTCAGGTTGTGTCATGTTCACATCCTCAAGCAGCTTTCCATTAAGGAAGGTTGTTTTGACATCCATCTTCCATATTTCATAGTCATAATATGTTGCAATGGTAAGAAGGATTCTGATTGATTTGGCCATTGCAATTGGGGAAAAGGTTTCATCATAGTCTACACCATGAGTTTGAGTGAATCCTTTTGCAACCAGTCATGCCTTGAAGACATTTACATTGCCATCCATGTCAGTTTTCTCTTTGAAAACCCATTTGCACCTGATGGTTTTTACACCTTCAGGTGGATCGACTAAGGTCTATACCTGATTGTCGTACATGGATTGCATTTCAGACTTCATGGCATTTAGCCATTTCTCCGAGTTTGGTCCCACTGTGGCTTCTCGATAGGTGGTGGGCTCATTTTGCTCAATGAGCAACACATCACGGCCTTCAGTAATTAGAAATCCATATCTCTGAGGCTGATGCCGTGTCCTATCAGATCTTTGTGGACCTTATGTTACTTGAGGAGGCTCAGCAACTTGTTGTGAGTCTTCTCTAATTTCCATCTGTGGTTCTGTACTATCTTGTGACTCTCGAATTTCTTCGAGATGTACCTTACTCCCACTGGTTGTTTAGAGACAAACTCTCTTTCTAGAAACTTACCATTTCGAATAACAAACACTTTATTATCGGTGGGATTGTAGACATAGTATCCTTTCGTTTCTTTAGGATACCCCATGAAAAGGCACTTTGTGAATCTGGGCATTAATTTATCAAAGGCTTGTTTCTTAACATATACCTCACATCCCCAAATCTTGAGAAAAGATAAACTTGGTTTCTTTCTAGTCCATATCTCATATGGTGTCTTTTCAGTTGCCTTAGATGGAACATGATTTAGTGTAAACGTAGCTATCTCTAGGGCATATCCCCAAAAGGATGGTGGAAAGTCTATTTGACTCATCATAGATCGAACCATATCTAATAATGTTCGATTCCTCCGTTCAGAAACGCCATTCCATTGTGGTGTTCCTGGAGGAGTCAATTGTAAGATTATCCCATAACTCCTAAGATGGTCAATGAATTCTTGGCTCAAATATTCACTACCTCGATCAGATCGAAGTGCTTTAATTGTTTTACCAAGTTGGTTTTGTACTTCATTTTGGAATATTTTGAACATTTCCAAAGATTCAGATTTATGTTTTATTAGATAGATATAGCTATATCTACTAAAGTCATCTATAAATGTAATAAAGTAGACATAACCTCCTCTGCTAGCTATATTTAATGGTCCACATATATCTGTATGTATGAGGCCCAATAATTCAGTGGCCTTCTCACTGTGCCCAATGAAAGGTGACTTCGTCATCTTTCCTAATAAGCAAGATTTGCATGTATTATATGATTCAAAATCAAATGAGTTTAGAAATCCATCTTGATGGAGTTTCAAAATGCGTTTCTCATTTATATGGCCTAGACGACAATGCCATAGGTAGGTCAGATTCAAATCGTTTGATTTTATCCTCTTAGTAGTTACGTTATAGATATTCCCATTATTAGGATGTTCCAAATTTAATATATAATGACCAACATGCAAATCACCATCAGCATAGAAAATGTCATTACGATAAATAGAACATTTACCATTCCTAGTAATGGAAGTATAACCTTCCTTATCCAAATAAGAAAGAGAAATAATGTTACTACTCAAAGCAGGAACATAATAGCAATTGTTCAAAACTAACAAAAGCCCACTGGGCAGAACTAATTCATAAGTGCCTACGGCTAAAGCATTAACTCTTGCTCTGTTTCCAACTCGTAGGTCCACCTCGCCCTTCTTCGGCTTTCTACTATCCTTTAGACCCTGTACATTTATACAAATGTGAGAACCACATGCAGTATCTAATACCCATGTAAAGGAAATAGAAAAATGAATGTCTATAACATAAATACCTGAAGTGATAGCCTCACTATCATTCTTGTTCTTTTTCAAATCTTCCAAGTAGAGTTTGCAATTCCTCTTCCAATGACCGGGTTTATTGCAGAAGTAGCAGACTCCTTCCTTTGGAGGCTTTTCCTTCTTGGGTATAGGCTTGGTTTCGGGCTTGTTTGACTCTTTGGTCTTACCACCTGAGCCATTACCCTTCTATTTGCCCTTCCCTTTCTTTTTCATACCCTTTCCTTTCTGAACCATCAAAACTGTATTGGGCTTTTTCTTAATGCTTTGCTCAACAGTTTTGAGCATCCCATGCAGCTCAGAAATTCATTTCTCCATGTTGTTCATGTTGTAGTTCATACAAAACTGGTCATAACTCTCCGGGAGTGAGTTGAGTATCAAATCCATAGCTAACTCCTGGCTCATGGGAAATCCAAGCCTCTCAAGGTGATCAATATAGCCTTTCATCTTTAACACATGAGTACTAATTGATGCACCTTCAGCCATCTTGCAGGAATGTAAGGCCTTTGTGGCCTCATACCTTTCTTGCCTTGCATGTTACTGGAACATTTCCTTAAGATGGACAATCATCTCATGAGCCTCCATGAGTTTCATATCTCTTTGGAGCTCTGGAACCATAGTGGCAAGCATCAGGCAACCTACATCCACAGAGTCCTCCTTATGCTTTGTGTAAGCATCTCTCTGAGCTCTTGGAGCATTGGTTGCAGGCTCCTTAGGAATGGGTTGATCTAGGACATAAGCCTTTCTTTCCTGCTTGAGAACAATTCTCAAGTTCTTGAACAAGTCAAGAAAGTTTGTCCCATTAAGTTTGTCCTTCTTAAGGATCGATCACAATGATAGTGTAGTAGTATTACTAGTCATGATTATACAATTAAAATATGCAAAGTTAGTTAGTAATCTCCCACTAAGTTAACAACCCTTAAAATAATAATTAGTGGGCTAAGATCCATATTTGGCTTAAACTTAAGTCAGCTTTGGCAAGATGCTTAAATTGAAGTTATTTAGGTAGGTAACCTATTTACCAATTACATCGCATGTAACTCTTAGATGTTTATGGGATTCGACCATCATATGATCCCGTATGTTTAATCTCATCTAATGCCTTGAGATGCAAAACTGTTTTGTTAATCTCAATTAAGTCCAAACAATAATGAATATTATGAGCAGCACCATTACTCATGCTTGTCTCATCAAGATAACTCAAGTGCATCCACTTTGGTGGTTTTCACAATTGAGTGATCTAGGTTTTGACAAGTATTCATTAATTGACGACATTATGACTTAAGATTTGATTCAGAGGGCTTAATTAATTAGTTTTGTTTATATGGATGCAATCGTGGTCGTATCTCATACAGATAAATACATATAAATGCAAAAGTATTCATTCAATGCTCTAATCAAAAGCATAATTTAAATGTGACATAACATGGCTTACCTAACCTAAAATCCTCTCAAGCTAATGAGAGGACTTCTCTAAATAAGAAAAGAAATACATTGAGAGAAACCTCGTTTAAACATTTGAGGGGAGTAAGATGAGAAGATGATGTACATCGAGAGTATTTAGAGAAAGGCACGGTACGCAGGCCGTATTTAAATATTACAACCCTTTGTAAAATTCTAAAGCCATGTTGTTCACCATACCCAAACAAGTATAAATAATAAACCATAGTAAGAATTCATACAATATGAAAAGCAATAAATGTCGTGATCAGATTATATTACACTACGCAAAGGTGGTCACGGCGGTCCCACTAGTTCGGACCCAATTTCTCAAAAAAAAAAGAACAATGGCCCAGAACGCTTATGATCCATATTGTCTTCCCTATAATTCGGATCCCTATTACCCGAATAGATATCCGAACCTAGACCCAATTTGATTGCGGCCAACTACGATCTCAGGTACCCTACCTGATTTCATGCTTGTTTGAAAACGAAAGTCACATACATGTTTCAAGATATACATGTTCGGAATCGATTTCATGCTTGTTTCAAAACGAGAATCACATACATGTTTCAAAACTGAAAATGAAACAATTTCAAGATTCAATTTAAACGAAAATGAAAATCAGTAGAATGACAAGATCACATCTTTCTAAATAATTTCGTTTCATATTAACCAAATCACATGCATATTCGAATGTTTCTTATAAACATACGTACACATCCCATATATATCACATGTATAAGAAAACTAAATTTAAACGCACAATTGACCTGGCTCTAATGCCACTGTTAGGATCGGCAGGCACAGCGGAAGAATTTTAAAAATTTTCACCGATCCTAATTAAGGATCTATCAATGGCGTTTAAACCAAGTTGGAAGGATTCATACCTTTTGATGATCCAGGATTTTTACGATCTCTAGGAGCCAACACGTCAGGTCCGCTCCCTCTATCGGTATCCACACGAATGCTCTCCAACCGAACTGCGTGCTAGCGCCTCTAATGTCTCCTAGGGTTTCCCTTGCAGCTCTCAATTCTAATATGTATCTCAGTATATCTGCTCTATCAAGTTTATAACCTATGAGGGCTATTTTCAAATTTCAAAATTAATCATCATTAATTTTGAAATTAATTAACTATTAATTTGCACCTTCAACAGCTTCCTTGCTTAACTCGATCGCTGAGATCCATAGAATCACTAAATCAGAATGATGAGCAAATAAGCAAGATCAAAATGAACATAAACACTATGAAACCGTAAAATTATATATCAAATCGAATGAGCCCTCTCTTGGACCATCCTTTCCAAAGCGATCCACAAATCGCCACAGCTTTCACTGTCGCTTCGGCCACTCCTGAAAGAGCTATTTATTTTTCTTATTTGAATTTGGGATTGTTGAAAGTTCAAAATGATTGACCAACAAAAGCACAAGTATATTGAATTGAAAATGGGAGAAAATCATGGCGAACTTGAAATGGTAACTAGAATTGATTCGAAAACGTACTTGTCTTGCAATTTTGGTAGGGTCCTAAAACAAAGTTGACTTTTTTTTGGAGAGATTAAGGAAGCATTATTAATCATATCTTATGTTATATATCATTAGATTATATATTAATTTATTAGTTAAACTAATTAATTTGAGGAAAAAAATAGGGAAAATTCCAAAAAACTACATTGGAAATATCAAAAGGACAAATCAGTACATTGAAAATGGGAAAAGACGGATCAGGTGGGCCAATGTTTTTCCAATTCTTCCCAGTATATAAATTTTTGAAAAATTCAGAACATTATTGCCTCTAATAAGAAATATCTCTGCTTAGAAAAAAATAAGAAAATGTTTTGATTGATTTTTTTTACATTTTTATACTCTTAAAATAGTTTTATAAAATTGTTTTTGAAAATAAGTTTTAAAATAAAAAATATATATATATATATATATATTTGGAGATATCAAGGGAGTTCAGAGACAGCAAGCAGTCGACCCCACTGACAGGAGCTAGTGTGAACACAATGAGCAAACTGAGACAAAGTGTGTGTTTGGATATCATTAGAAAAGCATTTTTTGAGATGAAATCGTTCGGTAGAAAACCACCCAAATACATGAAAAAAGTTTATAATTACTTTTTTTTTTTATATAAAACTATAGTTTTGAAATCTAAAAGTTAAAACCATGGTTTTAAAAAATCTCTTCTTTTAGATTTTGGCTATCTAGAGAGTGGAATGTACTCCTTAGGTATGTTCCTAGGGAGCACAATGCTCAGGCTGACTGTTTGGCTAAGTTGTCGCACAGTAGTGTCGATAGTTTTGTCATCTTTGATAACCACCACCTCCGCTTGTGGTAGGTGGTGGTGGATGAGTGTTTCTCGATGCTGTCTGGTTCAGACGTTCCTCTGTATTAATCTTCATCTAGATTAATGATATCCAGTTTTAAGTCAAAAAAAAAATCTCTTCTTTTTTTTCACTTTTTCTTTTTATCCTCCCAACTAGTCAACCACCCCTTTCTCTTTCCTCTTTTTTTTCTCTTTCCTTGTTTCAGCAATTATTGTGCTTTTCCTCAAAACCATACTTCTGTTTTGCTGAATTATGCTCGCTGCAGAGAGAAAAAAAAAGGAAAAGGGGAAGAAAGAAATAAAAAAATCAAAATTAACTTTTTACATGTACGGAAATGACAAAGGAAAAAAATAAAAATAAATATATAGAGAGAAATATTTTTAAAAAATAAAGAAATAAAAAAAATTAAGAACTGGAATAATTTAATGCACATAAAAAATTTATTTCATTTTTTGTATTTATTATAAATTTTATGTTAAATAATACATGAAATATCATTTTATCTTTCATATGTAATTATTACAAAAGTTAATGTCCTTTTTAGTAATTTGACCATGGAAAAAAGTAATTTTAATTATAATACCCAAACACTATCATTCTATCAAAATCACTTTTTTTCCTTGAATCTATTCTTCAAAATCACTTTTATCACTTTTTTTTCCAGAAGCTATTCTCCAAAAGTTAATCCAAAACACACTCTAAGGGTGTGTTCTTATTAGCTTTTGGAGAATAGCTTCTGGAGGAAAAATGGAGAATAGCTTTTAGAGAATAGATTATGAGAAAAAAGTGATTTTGAGGTAATGAGAGTGTTTGGATGTTATAATCAGAATAGCTTTTTCCATGGTCAAATTACTAAAAAGGACATTAACTTTTGTGATAATTACATATAAAGATAAGATTATATTTTATATATTTTTAAGGGTTAAGGTCCAAATTTAACAAAACCATTAAATTTCACCTAACGACGTTAAATTTTAAGAGAAGAAAACTCCTGACGGCATTAAAAATGATGCATCTTAACTCATTATTTAACATTAAATTTCATAATTAATACAAAAAATGAGTCAAATTTGTCTATATGTAATGTTAATTAACTTAACCAATTTTTTTAATATAACCAAATTAGATAAATAGGTCTTATATTAAGAATAGGAGTGGCCATTAAAATTTTAAAATTAAAACAGAGTACCCAAATAACACAGAAATTCAAAAAAAAAAAAGATGAGAGAGAGAGTGAGTGGAGTGGGGTCCACACAAGGAAAAAGTGGAAAAAAATAAATTATGTCAAAACCTTGGTTTTGGCCCTAAAACCAAGGTTTTGAATAAAAAAAGGATTATGCAATTTTTTGGGGTGTTCGGATAACTTTTCTCCAAAACCAAGGTTTTAGCAAAAAAACACTTTTGGAGAAGTATCTGAACACACTATAAGACACCCATGTTATAAGTACTTGTCATATTCACTGGCACAGCTACAAGAGACACGTAACATTACACGACCGTGTTTTCTCCTACTATTTTTGAACCAACTAGCAATAATCAACTAGATTGGCCCAGTGGCATACATTATACACTTTCACCAATAAAGTTGTAGTTTAATAGCATGAAAGTTCTAATATAAGTGAGAAATCACGAGTTCAATCTCCCTTATTGTTAGTGTCTGTCTCTCAAATTGGGGAAAAAAATTACACATATTCATGAGCGTGTGGTGTGTTGGTAAGTTTGTGGTGGGTTTTTTTTAATTAAAAAAAACTACCAGCAACGGTAGACTGAATTTAACCCTAGAGAATGCAGTGTATTTTACACTACCTTACGTCAAATACGCTCAAATTATTTAGCTTTTTTCATTTGTTTCCCATTAGAATTTACCTTTTTCCAATAAAGCAATCCCTCAATCATACAAACACATGGGACCTTCAGGACAACAATTATGGGGCTAAAGCTTCAACTTGGTAACAACACCAAGAATGGTAATGCCGATGCAAATGATATGGAATGAACGCTAGGGGGAAAATTCAAGAAAACACAAGATATTTTTTTGGGAACCTGTTCAAATTTAACACAGGCCTATTATAAAAGAAAAAGAAGAAAACCCTTAAGTTACAATTACAATGGACAATATTATTAGTGATAAACATCAGAAACACTGCCTGCTTCTCACCAATTCTGCACGGTGGCTAAATGAAGCACTAACATCAGTATTACAGAAAACTACAATGTGAAAAAACATGTAAACCCACTACCTATGACGGTTAAGCATTTCTGGTGCCAGATTCATGAAAGCCAATTATTATACCAGGTAATTTTTTAACCCTTCAATCTCTTGGGCAGGCCAGCCAGAGGGAACTAAGAGCACGAAGTCAAGAGAAGTAGTAATGCATAGCAAGAAGGGCCTGAGCTGATTGGCGAGTTGTCAATATACAGTGCATTTGTTGCAGTTTTTGCTGTCGCAAATTGTCAGCCTAATAAACACGACATAAATGAAGCCTAGAGTGAGAAAAATACAACTTCCAACTAGCCAGTTGCATGCCAATGATCTCTAAAGCTGGAAAAAAAAGCAAACAAAAAAGTTGATGCTAAATTGCCAGTAGTTCAGAAACAAACACTGCTAAAAACTAGAAAGTCAAATTTGACCACTTCCTCCCTTGCCCCACGCAGAATCTTATTATAAAAGGGGTTAAAGTGCATTTTTGCCCCAAAATTACTTCCAGAGGAGCTATGAGCACTTGAAAGAAAATTTTGGAACAAAGTACATAACACAATTTTTTAAACCCAGTGCAACGTTGTACCTTTTTAACAATCAATAGTTAGTATAGGTTGGGGGACCTATTTGGACCCAACATTCACTTCTTAAAAAGGGGCAGCATTACACCAGTTTTGAAAGATTATGTGCTAAATTGCCCTACAATTTCTTTAGAGTGCTCTATTTCCTCCAAAAATACTTTTGCTCAAGACAATGTGACATGCACTCCAACCCTCTAAAGAAAAACAATCATTTATATTATCCCCGCACACTTAAATTTTTACTAGTTTTGAAATCCATGAGGAAGGCAAGATTGGCATAAAACATTCCCAAACTAGATGAGAAAACTGTACCTATCACATACTATCAAAATAAATTTACCTGTTGAATGAAACCCTCAAGTGTGCCTAGCTTTCCCATGGCCATAGCCATTTGGCCCATGTAATTGGCCACGTTCCCTGATGAACCAGAAGATCCAAGAGATCCACTAGATATTGTCTCCGCTAGGGATTGTTGTAAAGCTTCTATACCCTGAGATAATGCATCTTCTGCTTGTTGAGAGGATTGCTGCAAGTTGGTAATGCCAACCAGCTGCTGCTCTGTGAGATGTTCCAATTGAGTTATCAGGAGCTGCAATAGAAGTCATGGCACCCAACTCAGACCTCAGAAATAAATATTCTGTGTCAAAACTAATAAATTATAAGAATTCTGGTATGCATGATGGAAAAGGCATAATATTTAAAGCTCTATCATATGCTTCATTTTCAACCAGCCAGCTTCTTTCTAGCCCTTAATTTACTTGAATTCAAATGGAAAAGAACTCAGGAAAAATATTCCAAACGTAATCAGGAATGCAGCATGAATTCATGAATAAGGGAGTTAGCTAAGTATGCGATACATAAAGCATATACTCAGTAGATTCATATATTGACATTATAGTATACTATACCAATACTCTCGGATAACTATAAACTGTGCCCACCCATATCAAATTTCCTCAATGGTTCTGCTGATCAACCTTACTCCCATTTCCATCCCCAAAGATTATGAAAAACAAGTAAAACCTAAAACGTTTTATGGGGAAGCACGAGAATCCCTTAGAATTGAGATGGACTAGAGTTTCCCCATCAAGAATTAGTGGCAGCATATGGAAGTAAATAAAGAATCTAGAGAAACTAACAACAACTATTGAAGTCCTATGTAAAATATCGAGTCATTAATTAGATACTTAATTAACCATAAATAAGGCAGCAGCAACAAATTTATATGCTAGAAGGCAGCCCAACAAAGTTCAATAACTACTTCCTTTTTAGAAAATGCCAAGACTGAGTAAGATGCACCTATCTTATGATAGTTGAAACTTGAAAGGACCTAAATATGTGTCTCACTCTTTCCTTAACCAAGTGAGCCATAAGAACTATAAAGAAAAGGGGCAGAATAAGCTCACCTTGAGGAGTTCAGATGATCGAAAGCCACCAAGCCATAAAAAAACATCTCTCCGCAGGTGTTTTCTACATGCCGGACAAATGGAAAACATCAGCCTTAGCAGGAATACCTTTCAGCCTAAAAATCTCATCATAGTGAGCCAATATGTTATCAACAATCATGCGAAGTTCTGTACCACCAGCATGAGAAGGTCTGTAAGACAATATGATGAAAATTATTGATCAGTTGGTGCAAATTATGCTACTATTTTTCCAAATATTTCAATAATCAAAATTAAAGAAGGCACAACATATCACAGAAAGGCTACCATTTCCACTCACTACATTTGTTTGATCGCCCGAGCTTGATATAAAAATCCCCTACGAAAGGAACAAGAGATTTTGGTTTATATTAGACGTGACTGGCCAAAAACTGTGTCAAACAAAGAACAAGTAGGGGTACGCAGAGCTTAAGACTGCTGATCCATTTTACATGCAAAGAATAATAAACATTATTTTTGGAAATAAAAGATTAAATATATGTCACCTGCTGCCTAGCTCATTAAAGCTCTTGCTCTAGTTGGGTCAACTTCAAGCGACTGCTTTCCAGCTGTTGGACATAGGCCTATTAAGAGAAGCAAAAAGATGAATTTCACAAATGTGATTCTGCTATAAAGCCTACATCATAAGGGAATCATTTGATTCTACTACCATCATCACTGAAAAAGCTAGGTACGTGATTATATGAGGTTGAATAACTTAATCTAACATGATAAAGGTGTAGGTGAACATTATACAAGAAACATCCAAGCATCCAGCTCACTTCCAATATCATACTGGATGTGAGAAAAATAGAACAGCATAAGGATAATATGCTCATGCCTATAAGAAAAAGGTATAGCAAATGCATATCATAGTTTCTTTCTCAATTGGCTTTTTCTCGCTTCCTCCCAATTCTGAACAAGCCTGCGGAGAGTCTGCCATAATTAAATGAAGCAAGCATCAAATCAAATATACAATTAAGAATTATAGCTATTAATCATACAATATGATTTAGATATATAACCTTCTGATCTGTTTTATCCTTTGATCTGTCACTGGAACCTATCCTTATCAATTGAAGTTTGAAACTGCATTTAAAAAAAGAAAAACAAAAAATGAATAGCCTGCTAAAAAAATACCCTTGTTTGAATTCTAACAAAGTTGAAAGTTTGTTAGATGATAATCAGGGAAACTCGCCTTATCAAAAGTTGTATGGGTAATTACTTTAAATGTATTTAAAACTGACTCTAAATCACATAACCAGAAAAACCATCATAGAAGAAAGCAGGGAAAGGGTGAAAAACAAGACTAAACCTTCTAACAAGACTATAGAAAATAAACTAATCAGAATATACTAGTAGAAATATGAATCTTCCCCCAACAGTATGATATGGTTCTGTAATTCCTGACAGAATCGTGTAGAAGAAATAGGAAATATAGGTAGAACAAGGAGGGAAGAAGAGAGATGAGAGGAAAGAATCTAGACAGAAGAGAGAGAAGAGAAGAGAGACACAAGAATTATGAATATTCTCTTATTTGGATTAATCACAAGCACAACAACTGAACTATAATGAGTATCCTCTAGGCTTTATTTAGGCAGCCTAGATAGCCCATGCCAATGCCCCCTATTCCTTAATGAGGTTTATGAGCCTATTGCCTTATTCATTAATGGCAATTATGTAATTATCCCCTAATTCTAATTAAATCCCTAACTAAACTAAATCCTTAACTATATAATTGGGGATTAGGGATTTACATTACATATTCATATCAATACCCCCCCATTTTGACATCGTTGCCCTCAAGGATGTGCTATACCAAAATCTGGAAACTGCTCTTGGAAACGAAAAAGCGGCATCCAAGAGGCTTCTTTATCTGGCAAGCCTTTCCACTGCACAAGGACTTCAATGATGAACCTTTTACACCTCTTCACAGACCTTTTATGGAGTATCTTTGCTGGAAATAAAGAAGGTAGAGGTTCAGGGAAATCAGGAGGTGGATGCCTGGGCTTCACAGCAGGGTTAGGGTATAGTTTAAGCAAAGAAACATGAAAAGTAGGATGAACCCTTGATTTTGGAGGTAGCTCCAATCGATAAGCCACTAGTCCTACTTTTTCCACCACCTGATAGGGTCCAAAATACATTGGAGCCAACTTCTGGGAGCTCCTTACAGCTGCTGAAATTTGGTGATAGGGTTGCAGCTTCAGAAAAACCCACTGACCAATCATAAACTCTCAGTCAAATCTGTGCATGTCAACCTTTTGCTTCATCCTATTAGAGGCACAGTGTAAATAGTGCTTAAGCATAGCCAATACCTGTTCCCTAGCCTCAAATGTGCGATCTACAACTTTTAGGATAGAATTATGAGGTAAATAGGGGCAATGCAAAGGGGGTTTTTGACCATACAAAAGTTCATAAGGAGACGCTTTAGTTGATGTATAGAAAGATGTATTGTACCACCATTTCACTTGAGATAACCATTTACTCCATTCCTTGCGCTTTTCCCAACACATGCACCTTAAGTATGTCTCCAAACAGCTATTGAGCACTTTAGATTGCCCATCTGTTTGAGGGTGATAAGCTGAAGATAACTTCTGTTGTATCCCCAAAACCCTTAGAAATTCTTTCCAAAAATTGCTTATGAAGATAGGGTCCTTATTACTAATAAATTCGGTAGGTGCCCCATGTAGTTAGTAAATCTGATCTAGAAAAATCTGAGCTAAAGAGGTTGCTGTATAGGGATGAGAAAGGCTCACAAAATGAGCATATTTACTTAATCTATCAATCATAACCTAAATTACCTCCTTCCCATTGGATTTAGGAAGTCCCTCAATGAAATCCATAATAATTGATTCCCATATACGACTAGGGATAGGAAGAGCCTGCAATAGACCAGGGGAGGCAGTAGTCTCATGCTTACATTTAGCACAAGTGTCACAACTCTTCACGTAGGCTGTAATATCATCTACCATCTTGCACCACCAAAAGAGATACTTGATCCTATGATATGTGGCTTGAATACCCGAGTGTCCTCCTTGAGGACTTGAGTGCAACCACTCTAAAATTTTCTTCTTTAGAGCTGAATCATTTCCCACTACAAGCTTACCCTTTCTTCTTAATAATCCATCACTCCAAGTAAAATGAGAAAGGGGTTTCTTACTAGTTTGCACCTTAGGGAGTAGTTGTAGCAGGTACTCATTTATCTCCCAACTTTGTTTAATATGCTACAATAATTCAGGGGAGGAAGTGTCTAGGATCATTTGCATCAGCTGCAATTTAGGTATCCTAGAGAGTGCATCAACCACTGAATTGTCTTGCCCCTTTTTATACTGAATTTCATAGTTAAACCTAGCTAGTTTAGCCACCCATAGCATCTAAAATGAAGTTTTAAGCTACTGTCCCAATAGGTATTTAAGACTCTGCTGATTAGTACGTATAATAAAGGGTTGCCTCTCTAAGTATTAATGCCAATATAGAACTGCCAAAACCACAGCCATAAGCTCCTTCTCATAAACAGACAGCTGCTGGTGTTTATGAGATAAGCCTTTGCTAAAATAGGCTAGAGTCTTTCCGTCTTGCATTAGAACAGCCCCAATTCATATGCCACATGCATCAGCCTCAACCACAAATGGTTTGGAAAAATCTAGGAGAGACAGAACTGGTGCTGAAGTGAGGGCCTTTTTAAGATTATTAAAGGCATCAGTAGCTTCTTGAGTCCACACAAACCCATTTTTCTTAAGTAGAGATGTAAGGGGCCTTGCTATAGTGCCAAAATCCTTAATAAAATGTCTATAGTAGCCAGCAAGTCCCAAAAAAGCCCTAAGTTGCTTAATGGTAGTGGGTAGAGGCCATTCATCAACAACTTGGATTTTAGTGGGGTCTGTAAACACTGTTCCAGCACCAATGATGTGTCCCAAGTATTCCACATTTGCTGCAACAAAATGCACTTGGACATCTTGACATAAAATTGATTGTTTCTAAAAATATTAAGTACTTCCTCCAAGTGTGCAGCATGCTCAACAAGAGTAGAGCTATAGATTAAAATGTCATCAAAAAAGACTAGGACAAACTTACGTAGATGCACCCTAAATAGGTCATTCATAGTTCCTTGAAATGTAGCTGGCGTATTTATCAACCCAAATGGCATTACTAGCCATTCATAATGTCCAGAATGTGATTTAAAAGCCGTTTTGTATATATCTTCAAGTTCCATTCTGATTTGGTGGTAGCCAGCCCTTAAATCCAGCTTAGTAAACCATCTAGCAGTCCCCAATTCTTCAAATAACTCATCTATGAGTGGTATAAGGTATTGGTTCTTTATTGTAGCCATGTTAAGCTCACAAAAGTCAATGCACATTCTCCATATGCCATCTTTTTTCTTTACTAGAACAATAGGAGCTAAAAAAGGGGGAGGAGCTGGGTTGGATAACCCCAGCTTACAGCAGCTTCTCAATTAATTTCTCAATAACATCCCTTTGAGCTGCTGGGTAACGGTAAGGTTTTAAGCTGATAGGATTTGTGCCCTTTTTAAGCACTATAGGGTGATTATGGCCTTCCCTAAATGGTAGAAGACCTTTAGGTTCCTTAAAAAGGTCTTGGAACTTGCTCAAAATCCACTGGATATCCCGTGGTATGCTGCTTGAAGTTTTAGAAATAGCATGACAGAAGGTACCTTCAGGTTGCTTGTGCACTAACCGAAGGAGAAATAGTTGATCATGCTGAATAGAGTGAATTTCTGGTTTATTGGGGTGTGCTAGCTGCCAAGAATTTGGAGAAACAGCCTGCCAACTTCCTAAGATCACCCTTATACCAGAAATACATAGATAAGGAATCATAATCCCAAAAGGCGCTTTCAATGCTTTTCAACCATTACAATCCTAGAACAATATCATAGGTGTTCAATTCTAGAATTCTGAAATCAAACTGAAATTCTAGCCCTTGCATCTTCCATTTAAACCCTTTCCAGACCTATATACCTTTAATTTTCTGCCTCCAGCTACTTCCACTAAAGGGAGGCTTGAATTTTCACCCTTCCAACCAAGTTTCTTTGCCAACTTGAAAGTCTAGGAAGTCATGGGTACTGCCACTGTCAATAAGGAGCTGAATTAGTCGTTTCCTAACTTGTCCCTACACTCTCATTGATGTAGCTCTATCAGCCCCTTCAATTGCATGTAGAGATATGCTAGGCTGAAATTCCTCTATATCTTGATCAGTAAGATAGCCCCCTTGTTGATCTTCTTCACTGTCCTGATCATTATCAATGTAGTGCAACTAACTTTTCTGCCTTTGAGTGTACTTGTGATCACGTGAGAAAGGACCATGGCAGTAAAAACATAGGTTCTTTAACCTATATTTAGTTTCCTCTTCTGGTGTGAGGGGTTTGAAGGTTCAGTTAGGGTTCTTGGGTACCAATGCTAGAGTCTTTGAATCGTTCTTGGAAGTATAATCAATTGCTGAGGGTTTATTTGTTACCAATGCAACACAGTATGGTGCATTTGCTGCTATATTAGTAGAACGATTGAGGTTGGATGCATAAGAAGCAGAACCAGCGTTTCTTAATTCTTTATTGCTGGGATTCTTGGAAGTATTATTATCAGAAACTTTAGGATTCTGATTTTGGAAAATGATCTCTTGCATTCTTGCGATTTTCCTGGCTTCAATCAAGGTTCTTGGGTTCAAGATTCTTACCAGACCAACTAATTCTTTCTTTAATGATGAAATATAGATGTCCATAAGATAATCTTCAGGCAGATTCAATTTGGCAGAAAGGAAATCGAAAGGAGCATTGAAATCAGATAAAGAACCTGTTTGGCGCAAATGGGTCAGATCACTCATGGGGGTTTCAAATAGAGGTCCAAATGTGTCTTGCAGCAAAACTGCATACTCATCCCAAGAAGGTAACCGATTCCTCAGCCGGTACTCCAAGGCTCTATGCCATTGGAATGATTTGTCATCAAGGTGCAAAGAGGCCATTTTCACCTTACTTTCTTCCGGGGTCTCATCCAAATCAAAGTAGCGTTCACATTTTAACAACCAAGTCAGAATATCCTCACCATTATACCGAGGGAAGTCCATTTTTGTGAACTGAGTAGGCTTGTGATAATGATGACTACCACCTCTCCTATCATTATTCCGGTTAGGAAGCAGTCTTTCCCCATTCCTAGGGTCATTCTGGTTTATCAAAACTCCTTGAACATCACAGCGCAAGGCTTCTATGGAGGCAGTGAATCCGGCCGTGAGTTCTTGAATGCTGGCAGTAACTGCTGCCATTTGTTGCTCCAAGGTGTGAATTCGTTGATCCTGCATTATGTTCTGTTTCTTTCTTGATTTCTTGTCTCTACCATGCAGCAAGAAGAGTATGGCAGAGGATCTTGATCTCTGATACCACTGATGTGGTTCTGTAATTCTTGATAGAACCGTGTAGAAGAAATAGGAAATATAGGTAGAAAGAGAAGGGAAGAAGAGAGATGAGAGGAGAGAATCTAGACAGAAGAGAGAGAAGGGAACCGAGAGAGAGAAGAGAAGAAAGACACAAGAATTCTGAATATTCTCTGATTTGGATTAATCACAAGCACAACAACTGAACTACAATGAGTATCCTCTAGGCTTTATATAGGCAGCCTAGATAGCCCATGCCAATGCCCCCTATTCCTTAATGAGGTGCATGAGCCTATTGCCTTATTCATTAATAGCAATTCTGTAATTATCCCCTAATTCTAATTAAATCCCTAACTAAACTAAATCCCTAACTATATAATTAGAGATTAGGGATTTACATTACATATTCATATCACAATAACACACACACATATATGCCCATGTGTGTGTTAGTGTGACTTTAACATATTCTTCTTTCTTATCCTCAGTGCTGAATCACCACAGCGTTTATGATGAAATAATACTTCAAGATCATTTCAACAAACAAAACAATTCATCTAAAGATGAGCTGAAGCTTGAAAATCGACATCAACGGAGATAAAAGTATGATACAATGCTCATATAAATATTGTTCCATGTGAACTTATCTAAATTAAATACAAGATACACTTACTTTTACTCAAGTTAGCAGCATCCACTCAGCAATATCCAACTGATTGATCAAATGCTCTAAAGTCAGACACACAAAAAGAATCAATAGTGCTTCCCTCGGTAAAGCTGAAATGTTAAAAACAGTTTGTCAGATTGAGGTGAAAAAAATAATAAATATGTTCCTTTTCAGACAGCATGCAAAACATAAGTCATCTAAAACTCAGACAAATGCAAAAATACAACTAGAATTTAACATTAGCTTTCCCAACACAAACTTCTGTTCCATCTCAAAATTGCAGTTCAGTCTATCATCCGAGATGGTCATTTACAAATTCACCATTGCCTTGCACTTACACCATTATTCTACCATAACTCTCATACACTTAATCAAATAATCTGTAAGTGCATCCATCCATAAATGCCATGTTCGAAGCACAAAGCACAAAATATGATACTGTTAATGACATTTTAAAAATACCATTAAAGGCTTTTTCTAAATTCATAATAACATAACTTATATAGTATCATCCAATTCATTTCATTCACTGCACTACAGTAAAGAAAACCCCAGTAACACAAGATTTTTCAATCCCCAATAATCTTAAAATCTAAAGGACTTATAAATCAAAATAAAACCACCAGAATCCTCAACAAAACAAAAGGTGAATGCATTTGCACTCCTAAAATTAACAAATATACGTGAATTCGTCTATTAATGTCTCTTTCTTGGCTTTAAAAGCTTCATGACAAAGATGCTCATTATCCTTAGTCCAAAAATAAAGAGGGAATAAATAAGCAAGTTAGTCATTGGCATGTCGTACACGAAAGTGACCCCTTTACAATACAGCAAGTCTAAGTATGTTTTACACTAGTTGTAGTTATAGCATATATATCACCAAAGCAAATTACCTAACGGTTATAGTTAGAATCTCCCCCTATGCCTCCTCCTATGCTCTCTTGCCGCTACCACCACTACTACTACCACCATCGAATTCTCTGCTTATGGTGGTAGTTCGGATTAAATTTAACTTCCTTATACCTATTCTTGAACCACGGGTCTCGGAGGATCTCGTCGATGGTGATTTGAGTTTCCAGCTTGGTGTCTAAGAGGCGGGAAAGAAAACGCCGTAGGTCAGGTGACGTCCATAATGAACACTGACATTTTTTATTTTTTTTTTGGTTGAAAACACCAACATTCGCCTCTATATATCTTCTTGTACATGGCAATGAGGTTTGGGTTGTTGAATGGAAGGTATCCAGCTATCAATACGAAGAGGATAAACACCACAAGACCACACATCCACCTTCGCTCCATCATAGCCTTGCTTGGCCAAAAACTCTGGTGTGACGTAAGCTAGCGTGCCATAAAGTGCATGGAGCAACCCATCGGGTTGGATCTAATCTTTTACGGCACTAAATTCAAAGTCCAAAACTTTTAGATTCTTGTTCTCATCGTGCAAGATATTCTCGAGTTTGAAGTCACGATGGAACACGCCATGGAAGTGGCAATAGCGGCGGATATCAACTGTTGGAAATACTTCCAGCTATGGTCCTCGCTGAAGCATCCCTTGAGATCTTAGCAAGCAATTCGCCACCCTCAACAAACTCCATGACAAAGTAGATCTTTGTCTTGGTGGCTAAGGCCTCGTGGAGCTTGAGAATATTGGGGTGACTAAGGCGACTCATGATGGTAATTTCACGCTTGGTATTAGACATGAGGTCGGTGCCACATATCTTATTAATGTTAATGACCCCGTTTTGGCCATTCTAGACATTGTGAGCAAAATATACCTTGGCAAAGGCCCCACAGCCTAGAATCCTTCCGAACTCATATTTTCCAAACAGGGTGTTGTTCTCCAGCATGCATTCGATCTCTAGCATGAGTTATTACTACTAGAGATCGAGCTCTAAAAATTTTGTCTAATCAAACTCTAATTCTCAACTCATGGCAGTGATGTTCTTGATGGAAGTAGCTTTAGTACCGGTGGTGGCCATAGAGATGATGATCGGTGTTATAGAGAAATTCTCAGAAAAATTAGGGGTAGTTTGGTAAAAAGACAACATTTCAAAATTTCACATTCCTCCTTCCCTTCTGACCTATGTGTCATATCCAAGTTTAATAGACTATTTGAGGTTTTCCTAATACAGATTGTATTTATCTGACTTTTTTCCAAAAATAAAACCTAACAAAAGATCTCTTTTGAAATAAGAGTACCGTTTTTGCGTCTGCTCGATGGTGGTGAATCCAAGGCGTTGATGAAAGGTATGTGTATAATCAAGTAGTGGTGCTTAGTGGGTGGCAGTCTATAAGTTCTATTAATTTCACGGGGCTGTTTTGCTGGTTGGTGTCTGTAGGTTTTTTTGCATCTATGGATTTCTCCATTCTTGCTTCTTCGACCATAAGTGGTTGGTCTTTAGCCTACAAGAGGGATAGGTCCTTTGGAATGGGTTCTTCAAGCCACCAACCCTTACTTTGGCATTATTGCTAGCGATGGTGACTTTCTCTCTGCAAACTCTGATGAAAAAGATGGTAACCGTGCTTGTGATGGGTTTTTCAAACCACCAACCCTTACTTTGGCATTATTGCTAGCGATGGTGACTTTCTCTCTGCAAACTCTGACGAAAAAGATGGTAACCGTGCTTGTGAACTTTTCAGCTATGACTTCCTTAATACTGTTCTTTAGGTTTATGCTTTTGGACTGTTAGTTGTTTGGCTTTATTTTGATGGACCTCTTATATTGTTCTTTGTATTTTCCTGTCTTTATATTAATGAAAAATCATATTATATGGCAAAATAATAATAATAATAATAATAATAATAATAATAATAATAAGAGTAAATTTTAAGTGCTTCATAAGTTTCGTGGGAACAGATGTGATCATTTGGTTCATCCACAGATAAGGTTCACAACATCCATCATCCATGTACACAAAGTGTCACCTAAATAAATAATGGTAACGGCAAAAAAAAAAAAACAAAAAGTTATTGTGCATTTTGAGCAACAAAGTTATCCCCCAAGATTAAAATTTTTAATTTAAATTTAAATTTTTGAAGATAACTTATTACCATTTGATATCTAAATATTTTTTTGAACTTAGATATATAGTTAGAAGCATTAAAGAACTAAAACTTTTCTTAAATGGAAAAAAGTGATTGTAAGAGAAGATATTTAATTTTATATGCTTAATAAGTGTTAATAATATCAATAACAAGAATTCGTTATCGAATAAATAATATTTATAAAAAAATTCACATTTTTAATTTAATTAAAAAAATTTAATCTAATAAATATAGTCTCAGTGCACCTAAATATAAGACCCAGTCAAATTTTTTGAAGATGATAAGGAAGCTAAATAAATTAATTAATCATAATTGTATGTCACTAAATTATATTTCACTCTATAAATAAGACAAATTAATTTTAAAAAAATAAATATAAAAAATTTAAATTTATTTAATCAACTTCTTTAATTTCTTAAAGAAAAATTAACTGGTCTTATTTTTAGGACTAAACATTTTTTAGTAAAACAGAAAATGGGTACAGATGATAAAAAACAAGTACCCATAGAAGTACAGAACCAATGGTGAGAAAAGCAAATTCGGGAAAGCCAAAAGAGAAAAGAATGAACATGACAGTGAAAAACAAAATGGAGGTCTACCAGAGACACAAAAATTATACTCGGGAGAAGCAAAAAGAAAGCAATCAGCTTCTAGAATCTTCTAGTGAAACTGTTCCACTTCTACCGAAAACCTCCCTTCCTTCTCAAGATCGGTGTTCAGCATTGGTAGAGCAGCAATATCGACGTGCTCAATCTGGAGACCTTCAACGGCCCCCTTGCTTAGCTCGGTCGCCAACATTATCTATCCAAACTCCACAAATCAAAACCAAACAATAAAAAAATCAAACAGAACAAGCAAAGAAACATAGAAGTGTGTGCACGTAAACATATTAGAGACCATTCGATTCATTCTTCAAAGAACATTTTGATTACAACGAAATGGAAGAACAACATGAGATAATGCGCTAGTTTCTAGAAAGAATCCTAATAACGCAAATGGAAAATGGTAATACGGAGTAATTAACCAACTTGAAGGAGGCCTCTGTTGTATGAGCCTTTATAGAGTGAACTGCAACCTTCAACGGCACCGCCGCACCGAGCGCCCCTGTGAGCGGCATCCTTCCTTGCAAGTGTGACGAGACTCGACAAACACTTCGAAGCATGAAAAGATCGAAAGATATATATTGGGGGTGTTAAAAAATAGCCATAAATTTTTTTTTAAAAGCACTATCAGAAATATTTTTTAATATAAAAGTAACCAGAAACTTAAAAAAAAAAAAGTAAAAGTGACATTTCCGTTAAAACTAACTAACGACCATTAATTCTAGTATAAAAGTATCAAAATAATCTATTTAAAAAAGAGGTTAAGAGGCAAAAATACCCATAAAATGTTTTCAAAAAGTTCAAAAATACCCATAAGCTTTTTTCAAAAGTACGTCCACCACTATAAACGTTTTTTTAAATAGGGGTGTTTTGGTACTTTTGTATTGGAGTTAACAGCTGTTACTTAGTTTTAGCGGAAGTGTCACTTTTACCCCCTTATAAAAGTTCATAGTTACTTTTGTATCCAAAAAAAGTTACGATGATAGATGCATTTTTAAAAAAAAATTTATGGATATTTTTACCCTTTAGCCCTTGAATAAATAGAGTGTCAGAAGGGTGAAGGTTGTCTCATGGGTGCGTGTTCCTTTTATTTATTTATTTATTTTCCCCGGAGAGCGCGCGGTTTAGTACCATACTTTTTTAAATACTACAGTATATACGTAAGTATGTTGGCCAAAATATATTTATACTATACATATAAGCAAAGTGGCTAATTAGAGGGTTGGGTTCTTTGAATTTTGGTGTAACGACGTAGGGACGGACCTAAGTTTATATTAAAAAGAAAAATACTAACAAATGGGGCTGCAGTAGCCCAAATATTGTGCTTTTTTATTTAGGGCCCGTTTGGTTTGATTTCATTACACTCTGTAATGTAGTGTAATGCGATATAATGGTAATGCAATGCAATATTAATTATAAGGTTAGTATTTGGTTTGATTTTTAAGTAAAGTGCAATGAGCTATTATTTTAACAATTATTTAAAATTAATATATCACACAAAGTCTATTTTACCCTTAATATAATCTTTGTAGAAAAAATAGTTAAGAGCCATCCCAGTGCCTCATCATAACTTTCACGCTATCTCGCCGATGATCGTCCAATGGCGATGGCTGTGGTGGTGGAGGATGGTAAAGGTGCTACGACTGCTACGATGGCAGGTGGTGATAGCGACAATAGTGGAGGAAGAGGTAGTGGTGGCGGCAACAGCAGTGAAGGAGGAGGTACTAGTGGGGGGCGGTGGCAATGGTAGAGGTGGCGGCAACAGGGTTTGGTGGAGGAGGAGGAGGAGGTAATGGCGGCGGAGGGGGTGGAGGAGGAGGAGGAGACGGTGGTGGCAACGAGGGGCGGTGGAGGAAGTGGTAGAGGTAGCGGCGGTGGAGGAGGAGTGGCGGTGGAGATTATGGCAAGTGAAATGATATAAGTGAAACAAAGACACGTGAAATTAAATGGTAAATTAGAATTTTTTTTAATTATGAAATGGGATGGTAATGAGGATTCATAGGGGAGGAGGTCTGAATATGGATTACCAATTTTTTGGTAATCATCATTATCATGATAAACCCTAATACCGTGCTAAAGAGCAACCAAACACTCTCCTCTTGGTAATGTAATCATGATTACCATTGCAGATAAGTAATGTGATTGAACCAAACGGACTCTTAATTTTTTTCCTGTAAATAATATAGAGTATTATTTTTTTCACTATAAAAAAAAATTCGTTCCTAAAATTGATTAATGCGCATGAATTGATTGAGTGCTTTTGAATTAAATTTTTTTAGGGTTGGGTTTCAAACTTCCATTGGCATGAATTTCCTCATTACAACCTGCAAGAGGCCCAAAAGAGACACAGAAAAAGAACCAGAACGAAAAGAACCACTTGCGTTTAATTTTAATACTTAAACTAAATTAGGACTTGGCGCCTTAACTCCTTAATTTTAACTCATTTTGTTCAATTATATTTCATATATAAAGAATTAGGGTTAAGGTGTAAAAATACATATGAGATTTTTTTAAAAGTGGGTCCAATACTAAATACTCCCTCCAGTCCTAATTATAGGACATAGTTACCTAATTTTAGAAAAATTAAGGATAATAGTTAAATTAATTAATCATATTTAATTTCCTAAAATACCTTTACCCACAACAAACCCATCTGTCGTTGCAAACCCATTTCCCCGACTATTACGTGCCTGTCTCATGTACCTTTTCAGCTCCATTCAGGCCCAAACAAAATTTCCACGCCTATCCAGGAAGCGAGGGAACTGCTCTTCTCAGGTTGGGACGCATAGTTGCATTATACTTCTAGAGAGGCGATTAGATGCGCCGATTTTTTGGCCAGGGATGCTCACCAGATAGTGGGGGGTCTTGTAGTGTTACCTCTGGTGCATCCGGGGTGTCGGGGGTACATGCGGGATGATATGACTGGTGGTCATGTAGTCTAATGTATTTCTTATTCCAAGCTTAGTCTTGGCCGCTTTGTATTAAAAAAAAAAATTTTCCATGCCCAATCTCCTTGTCCTATCAAATTTTCTACACACGGTCCATACTATTCCCACGCACCTTCCTCTCATGTTCCCACATCACATCATATGAAGCGTAGTTAATAAACTAAGATACACGTAATTTGTAAACATTACTGCTTACTATAAAATTATTTTATTAAAAAAATTAAAAAAACAGTAGAATTGAGATATATGTAGCATTAATGAGTTACAAGCATTACTCACTTTATAGAACACATAGGTGTATTATTAAATTATTATTGTGTTTAATTATTATTGAGAAAATATCAATAGGGGTAGTTTGGGAATAAATTGAAAAAAATTAGAACTTTGTCCTATAATTAGGACCAAGATCAACTCTCAAATATTGTCTTATAATTAAGACCGGAGGGAGTACTTTTTTGAAGGGCAAAAGTAATTGTGATCCTCTAAAATAGGTAAAAAAATACACATTCACCATTTGTTTGAATTTTTTAAAGTTAAGTTGCAAAAATAAACATGAGAATTTTCCAAAAGTGCGCCTTACACATGCTTTTTTGAGGGTTAAAAGCAAATATGAATTTCCAAAACATGTGCAAAAATACATATTTGACGGCTTATTTGAATTTTTTTTTTCCTGAAAATGGTGATATGGAGGATGACATGAATGATTAAGAAACAACTTAAAATTATAATTTGCTAACTGGGTAAATGAAATTAATTTACATCTAACTCTTTATCTCCACCTCATCACTTTATCTCCATCTAACACTTCCTCTCATCCCCTTCCCCTCTCTTCCAAAAGAAGTGATGAGATGGAGATAAAGGGTTAAGTGGAAATTAATTTCTCTTACCCAGTGAGCAAATTATTATTCCAAGTTAGAGAAATACTTATATACTTTAAGAGTACTGCGTTATCTAAACTCTATCAAATGAAAACATAACAACTCATATAATTTTAATCCTAGTTGGCTTATGACTCATTTAAAAACAATTCAAATGTTATCTTATTTTTAAGAAAAAACATCTTAATCTAGAAAAATAAAATTAAATGATCAATTAATATTTTTCTTTAAAAAAAAAATTTTAATTTTTCCAAGTGAGGCATCAGCTAACTAGGATTAAATTTATTTGAGTTGTTATGTTTTCATTGGATAGAGTCTAGATGATGTGATACTCCTAGAGTATGTAAGTATTTCTGTCAAAGTTGTTTCTTAATTATCCACATCATCCTTAATGTTATCATTTTCATTCAATAAATTCAAACAAACTGTCAATTAATAGTCAATGTGTATTTTTACGTCTATTTTGTAAGTTTATAGTTACTTTTGCCCTTAAAAAAACATTTATGTTGGATGAAACTTTTAAAATATCTCATACGTATTTTTACACTATAACCCTTAAAAAAATTTCAAACAAACAGACAACTAACGGTGAACATATATTTTTGAACATATTTTAAAAGTTCATAGTTATTTTTTCTTCTCAAAAAAATATTTGATATTGGGCGTAATTTTTTAAAAATCTCATTTATTTTTACTCCTTAACCTTAAAGAATATTATATTTTATATTTGTGATATACAAAACTGCTTATAAATATTGCTCACTAAAGGACAGTAAAAACATTATTTTAAACCCAAAAAAATTCATTTCATGCTCAAGTTGAGGAATAAAATTAGGAAAAATGAGAAAAGTCTCGTGTTGAAAATTTTATTTAGAAGAATAAAGACCTATCATAATATTGGTTAGAATAAAATTATGCCATGTGGACATAATCAACAAGGAGCTATATCACCCAATTTTAATAGGAAAAATCCCTAGTAAAGAACTTTAAAAATCCTAAAATACAAAAAACTATTTGAATATTCATAATCCCATAAAGATGTTAGGCTTAAATTGCCTTTTTTAAAATTATAATGAAATGACCAAATTGCCCTTAGATATATTTTCTTTAAAAAAATAGCCTCACCTGCCGACCACTGTTGGTGACTATCCCTTACTAGCTGTCGGAGTTTCCGGTGAAGGAGATGAAGGATGATGATCATTCTTCCTTGCACATACTGCCCAGCGAAAATGAGGGTAGAGAGGAGAGAGAAAATGAATAAAATACACCATATTTGACTTTCTCCTCTTCTCTCATCATACCCACTTTTAACACATGTCTCATTTCTATTGGCTCTCACAAAATAAGTCACCAATTAGCCATTCTAATCCTTCCATTAGCCATTTAATCACCCTTCTCATTTTTTCTCTTATCTAGTAATTAATTTCTCTATTAATCACTAACTAATTGCCCAACAATTTCATTCTTTTAATTTCCACTAATCATAGCATATTAATTAATATTACTGCCAAAACCTATAATTATTCCACTTTAATTCAATAATTATCCTCAATAATTATCATTAGCCCTTAATTGAAATTTGGGGTGTTACATCCGACATCAAAAACTTCCTTCTCGTGAGACGAATGAGCAATTACTTCCTCACCATGCCATATCTATCTTGTGTACCAAAGATTTATTCCATCACAAAGTAAGTGATCTCTTATATTATCAATATCCCATCGAGTCTCATCTAAACACTTGACACATGGACACAAATACTTCCCATTTTTACTAGGCTCATTCATTTTAGCAAATTCAATAAACTTTTTTACCGCATTCTTATATTCTTCACTAGTTTTCAATGCATTCATCCAACTGTTATCCATTTTATTACCATTTGATCCATTTTCAACAACACTCAACTTTACCATTATGCCAATTAAAAAATTGACAAAATTTAAAGACAAGGAAAATTGCAAAGTTCTATTTAGGAGTCTTTATACATTGAAAAATTTAAAGAAATAAGCTAAACACTTTATACAAATCATGGAACCCAAAAACAGAAACATTATGAAGTTAGCCAATAACTAGACTGCAAACTATTTCAATAAGCAATCACCAAAAAAATAAATCACTACCAAAAGTTTAACATTATGATAATTAAAAAAATTGACAAAACTTATCAATGTGACAGACTAGTAGCAAGAAACTTCAGTGCAAATCATATGGTGTTACTAATCTATAATATTGAAAAAACTTCAATATTAGGCAAGAACAAGCACAAAAATCAGACAAAGCATCCACAAGAATAATGCTATGAAACATAAAATATGAGGAAATGTAAAGCATATTTACAATGGTCATTTTATCATGTAAACAAGAAAAAAAAAATCCCAGCAATCTTCCTTATTTCTCCTTGACGTCTACAACCTTCCTCTCAACTTTCAATTCTTAAAAAAAAAAAAAAAAAATCTAATTTAGCAGCAACCAATGATTCAGTGCAGCAAAAGCTTATGATATTTAAATTGATGTAATAGATTGAAAAATGTTGACGGCTGAATCTATTTTCACTAATGGTTTGTAATTTGTTTTTTAGGTTACTGTGTCCGACAAGCAATAGATGTAGTTAACCATTGGGCCGATGTTGCAATGAAATTTCAAATGTTTGTTAATGTTTGTCACTCTTCAATTGTTGATGTTTCAAAAAAACATACAGCCTTCATAAGTTTAAAGTTGTCTTTTTTTAATTTGTAAGATATATACTTTAATAGTTTGACATGTCTTATGATCAGCATATACACATATATGATTCAAGAAAACGATTATGAGGCTAATAATTTTTTTATTTTTATAATAAATATATTTTATTCCATTTTTTCCAAAAATAATTTTATTTTGCACTTTGTCACACCAACCATTAACAAATTATGTGGGACCTAATAAAAACTAAAAAAAAAAATTATAGAAGTAAGTAAAAATCAAGTAAATTATAATGACTTTTAATAAAAGATAAAATTACATAAATCTATTACTGAAAAATCAGATAAGTGCAAAAGAGACCCAACAAACAAACAAGAAACACAACAATCGTTACTTATTTCAATATCCAAAAGAAAATGAAATACATCCCATAAACTTTCCTTGATTAAATCATGCTTATAAATATGGTAATTAATATAAAATTATGACAAGTAGTAAAAATATAATTCACTCGTTCGAAGACTCCCCAAAACAATCACTCTTGCATATCCGCCTAAATGCCTAACCAAAAGAACCACATCTTCACTCCAATATAATTATTTTACTTTATATATTTCAACATAAAAATCCTCCTCAAAACTCAAGATAATTATGTTAAATTATTTTCTTCACTAGATTCCATAGCCACATAATTGTAGAATAAAAAGCCAACTCTGATATGCTCCAACAATGTTATTATACACTAACAGTCCTAAAAGATATCTTTCATTATCCTTATTTAAACATGCTATCAGATTTGTTTTACCAAGCAAACCTCATGATTTCTATGTCACTATGATGCATATAACCTTTTTTTTTTCCATAGTTTAAACATTGAGATTATGTGACCTCCAACATTTCGTCTAGCACTTTATATACACCCCTAATATTTTCAAAACAATAAACAAACTTACTCATTTTGAATTTCCTAATATCCTTCTTTCCTACATTACCATGATCAGTTATAAAGTTTTCGAATTCCATATTTAGGGAAGATTTAAATCACACTCAATTCAAATAAAATATAATTTCTTATTCACCATGTAAAGGTACCGTAGAAACTCGTATCAAATAAAATCTCCATTCTTTCAAACATTTCACTGAGTACCCAGCAGAGTCTCAATATTAACTTCCAAAACAACACATTTGAATTTCATAGACCAAACAATTCATCGATAATCAAAGTTTAAGCCACGAATAACAATTCAGTGATACCCATTCTAGCAGCTAATGTATCTCAATGTCATGATATCGTTTACAAAATCTGAAAAAGCATGAAAGAAGGACCTAGAGAATAATGTCCACGAAACACATGAATCTGTTAAGTTGTGCAGTGTTGAGAAAGAATAAATCAGAATTGAAATCTCAAAGGAGGACATGAAGCACCCAACCAAGTAAAATCAAAGTGCGCCCTGGCTTACCTTGTCCGGACTGAGAAGAGGGAAAATAGAGAGGAATGACCGAGCTGCAAAACCAACAGGAATGGAGGATTGAGAATTAAGAGAGAGAATGAAGCACAACCTAGGAGAGCAATCTATGAGCAAGAGAACTCTCGTCGTACTAATCTTTGTAGGCAGAGGTCTCATCTAGGATCAGAGAGGAGGCGCGAAACAAATTTTGTGCAAGAGGCAGAGGCATGCAATGGAGAAATGGGGACTCGCAGTGCACAGAAGCTGCATTCATCTGAGTTGGTAGCTTTTCTGACATATCTGCCGACTGGTTTGACTTGTTTTAGAGGAGCAAGGAACCATTAAAGATGCCAGTCATTGAAACACTCTTTTCAACAACTGGTTTTAAAAAACTAGTAGTTGAAAATGAAGACATATTTACAATACATGCCACCACCTGTTTTAACTACTGTTTTTTTTTTTGACAATAGTCGTTAATTCATGTCGTTAAATCAACTATATATAGTTGTGTCCTTTTATTGTTAGCACTTATTAATGGATTTTGACTCATGATCCACATCATTCATTACATTATATGTTATATAATAAATAAAGATATTACCAATGTTAACTTCATTTTGATCCCATTGGATTCCATCCATAACATGATTTATTGAGATCTAATTTATATTCACACATTTCAGGTACCTGAGTCTCTTCTGGGGCTACTACATTCTCTTCTGGAGGTATCTCTTCTGGAGATAATAACTCTTCAGGAGAGGCTCTTTTAGAGCTATTAATTTTTCTTGATTATTCTCGACTTAGCCATCTATAGTTTTAGCTCCTTTTCTCTTTGAGGATTTTTATCTTTAGAACCGATTGGTCTTCCATACTTCAAGCATGCTTTAAATTCATCCACTATAAGTTGTCCTTTAGGGACATTAATTCTAATAGGAGTATTAATGTAACATCCTTGTTTTTAGAATATAATTATAATTTAAAGATAATTATAAATTTAGTAATAACTTTTTGAAAAATAAAAGGATTCAACAAATAATAATAATAAAATAAAAATAAATAAATAATAATAATAATAAAATAATATATATAAATATATAAATATATATATATATATAACTGTGGGTGCCAATTTGGCCCCACAGTTGAAAAATGAGGGAGGCACCCCTTCATTCATAAATCGGCGCCTTACGGCGCCAATTATTGGAGGTGGAGGAGGGAGGTATTATAAATACCCTATCTCCCTTCTCACTTCATGCAGATCGTCTGCGTGGAGTGATTGTGCAAAAGCTGTATGGTGTGATACTAATAAGAGTATTTTCATATATTTGGGGATCAATAAGGTACTCAAATTATTTTTTGATCACAACACTTCTTTTGTTAAAATGTTCCAAATAATTTTCTTTTTCTTATTATAGTAATTTTATGTGGATTAGAGAAAATTTTAAGATTAGGATTTTGGACAAATTTGAGTTTTGTTAATATAAGGCTATAGGAATATAGAGGAGGATTAATAGTTAATTTTAATCATGTTACTTTTTATGTAGTTGGTATATAATTTTATAATGAATTTTCTATATAATTAATCTATGAATAATTATATATTAGGCTCTTTATCCGATTAAATTTGGATTAAATAATTTATTTGGTTTGTTGGAGGTATTATGGAAATTCTGATCGGTTTAGTTTGGTAAATTTTGTTGTATAAGAAATTATAAATTATAATTTGATATTAAGAATTAGATTTTTTTATATGATTTTAATTATGTGGGAGTTTCAAATATTGTTTAATAATTAGACTATATTCATATAAATTAGAAAAAGAGATTTAGTTATTTTAGAAGGTTGATATTGATGATTATATAATAATAGATATGTTAAAGGTGAAAGTTTAATTTATAAAAATTAAGTGGTTGACGAGAGAGAATGATATAGAGGTTGTTTAAGGATTGTTAAGGAAGTTAGAATATTTAAGGATAATAATAGTAGAGGAAAATTGGAGATGAATTGTGTAAATTATTTATTTTAGTATTTATTGGGGTTAATTGTTACTTAAATTGATAATGTAGAGTTTTCTTAGAATCGGTAATTGTTCGTATTTGGTACTCAAGTTAAGGTTAAGCTTGGAATTGAGGTAACCGGGGTTAATTTATTTTATATGCTTGTTTTGGACTGTAAGGTGTTTTCTAAACCTTACTTTCATCTATACCACTTGTATGTGTTTTGAAAGATTATGTGTATGTTTGAATATGAAACTAGTTTAGTGAAGCAATGTATTTTCAAAATTGTATATATGAGCATAGATATTATTAAAATTGTTACTGTTGTGATGGTTATGATGTTTGAGATGGAATGTTGTAGAAGAATGATAATTTATAAATGTTTCGAGAATTATATTGATATATTGTTTTTCTGTTATGGGATATGGTGGATTGTGTGAAAGAGATATGGTGAAACTGTGCCCATCGGCTCTCTCATTCCTGGCCCGGATTTTGAGTTGAGTGTTTCGGGCGGACACCTCCCTGTTACGGTATATTGGTGGTGGCATGGGAGGGGCAGTATTCTTGAAGTGATTAGCCAACCTTTGGCCGGGTATACTAGCACTGATAGGTTGTACCACGTCCAGAAGCTATAAGGAGGAGCAGGATGGATGAGTGGGGATGATTCTAGTTGTTGAACATATTATATAAAGTTTAATTATTGAGAATATTATTAATATTATGTTAGTTAAAGCTGCTTCACTGATTTACAATCTTTTCTTGCATATTTTGTAAATTAATTTTTGGTTACTGAGACTTTATGTCTCACCCCATCGTTATAAATATTTTTCAGGCAAGACCTCTAATTTGGCTAGAGGCCAAGGGGAGCAACCAGAGGCATAAACATTGAGAATCCTGTAGGCACTACAAAAAAAAAGGTATTTTGTAGCGGTGCAATTGTAACGGTTATATTAAACCGCTACCAATTATAGTATTTGTAGCGGTTTTTACCTAAACCGCTACAAATTTGTAGCGGCAAGGTTTTTTGTAGCGGTTAAGTTCAAAAAACCGCTACAAATTTGGCGCTAAATTCCCGCTAAAACTTGTAGCGGTGATTTTGTAGCGGTTTCTGTGCATTAACCGCTACAATATTCCCGCCAGTTGGCGCGCCAACAGTGTAGCGGTTACAACCACAGAACCGCTACAAAGTACCAAAGGTCAGAATTTTGTAGCGGTTCTGCCCCTATAACCGCTACAGAATTTCAAGAGTCTCGCCATTTGTAGCGGTTCTGAGCAAGAACCGCTACAGAATTTCAAACGTTGTGGACTTTTGTAGTGGTTATTGTAGAACCGCTACAAATTTAATTTTTCGTAGCGGTTAGTGTAGCGGTTATTTGAATAACCACTACTAAAATCCGGCCTATTTATACCCCCCGTGTCCTTCATTTCCTCCTTTTGCTCATTTTGTTTCCTGAGGTTTCTCTGAGTGATTTCTTCGAGATTTGAGCGTTCAGACGTCCGTATAGCAGTTTTTGCTCAGTATTTCTCAGTATTTACATTTGAGGTACGTATATAACACGTATTTTATTTATATTTATATTTATATTATATTTTTTATAATAATGTGACTAATTTTTTTTGTAATTTGTACAGTGGATATAGCTTCAGGACAGGATAAGGGGAAGGCCCCTGAGGTCCCCAGACCGATTTTACGGGGTGGCAGCAGCCGGGCAGGGGGCAGAGGGAGGGGGCAGCGCGCAGGCAGGGGTACCGCGGCATCTCAGCCCATCCCCCCACAGGCACCGCAGACGATCCCACAGGCGACGACCGTACCAGAGGTGCCTGAGGTGGAGAGGCCAGATATTAGCGTTGAGGACTTCCTCAACGAGGAGGAGTTCGAGATCCCGATGGGGTTCAGGGAGATGGAGCAGTTCCTCGATGAGGAGGACGCTCGGGACCAGAACAACCCACGAGGGTCGTCTTCGCGGTCCACTGGGTTTGAGGTGCAGGTCGAAGGTAAATTAATTTTTTAATTTAGTAAATTATTTATTTAAATTAGAAATGTTAACTTTGAATTACAATTTATCTAACGTGCGGTAAACTGTGCAGACGAGCAGGGGAACGTTTCGACGAGGAGGCTAGACGTGGCCGGTTTGAACCAGATGGACCAGAGCCTCCGAGTTATAGTGCCGTGGAATGAGGGCACTGACCAGCCGATCCACAATGGGGGTCACCTGCTCAACCTCTTCTTGAACGACCTGGGCTCGAATTGGATGCGGTTTCCCTTTTACTTCCAAACGTGGAGGCACGTTCTGAAGGGGCCGAAGGACCTGGCTTGGGAGGAGGTGGTTCAGGTAATTAAAATTATTTAATTAATATTTTTTGTAATTAATTCTATTTAATTAATATTTTATTTATTATGTTTTTTGTAATTATTAATTCTTTTCAGCTGCGGTTTGCCGTCCGGGCCAACCGGAAGAGGTACGCCCTCATGAAGATGGGTGACGCCTGGAGGAACCGTCTCTTCCATAAGGTGGATAAGGACGGGACGATGCCTTTGGAGCAGCTGGCCGAGAGCGTCCCGGACGGCGTGCCGCCGAACGAATGGGCGCCTTTCGTCCAGTGGAGGAGGAGTGCTGAGACGCAGGTAATGTATTTATTAGATTTTTGATATATAATTTTGTAATTGTTAAATATTAAATTATAATTTCAATTTAATTTGTATTTAATTTTAAATTATTATACATTTAATATATTTTTTCCAGGAGCTTTCTCAGAGGAACACCGAGATTCGGGCGCAGCAGACGATCCACCATGTAACACCCTGCCTTTAATCACGTAATTATAATTCGCTATTAGGTAATTAAATTAAATTAGAGACCGTCAAATAATTCAAAACCCATAAAATGTTCCCTTTAGTCGTAGGGACTTTACGAAATTTTTAAAACTTCATTCCTCTTCCGGTCTCAAGTTCAATTATCGAATATAATCACCTGTGCAGTTTATCTACATTTACGTATGACAGAGTGCGTAACCAAAAGCCCGGCAACCCCCCGGGTTCATCTATATACACATAGAGTTCTATCTCCTGATTAGGGGATTACAAAACCAAGTATTCCAACTATTTACAACTCAAAACGTTATACAGTAATCTCTTGTCCAAAATGAACAGCCAACATAATCCATACTATGTCCCTAGGAGACTTTAACCACTCCGGGTCACGCGCTTCTCCTTGGAGCCACTCGCCCTGTCTGAAAGGTTACTTCAAGGAAAGAATGAGATTCAAAAGAATCCCAGTAGTAACAAAACATTTATACCACATATCAGCACACAACATGTAAGCAAATCATTAACAGCAGCAGCACATATCACACTCCACCCTCATCCCCTTTCTCCGCCGGGAAGGCACACAGTCCTAACCCGAATCGTTGCTAGCTACTCAGGGACTATTGGCGTGGCAGTGCATAAACATAGCCTGATAACTCATACAGCTATCCGGCTCTCGCAAATGGCCCATCGGCCTCACAAATAGCCTTTCGGCTCACATATCACATATATCACACTTCATTCTCATCCCCTTTCTCCGCCGGGAAGGCACACTGCCTAAACCCAAACCGTTGTTAGCTACTCAGGGACTATTGGAATGACAGTGCTAACACAAATCCACAAAGATCACAGCTTACGAATCCATCCTCAATCAACGATATCACACACATGCAATGCATCATATTTGGTACAAAAGAAAAGTCACTACCTGATCCTTTCCTGACGGTTGCTGGCACAGTAGGCTCACGAGGATAGCAGATGTCAAATCCTATAATCAAATAGGGACATTTGGTTAATTTCCTTTTCCAAGTTCTTAATTCAATAACACTCTAAGTTGGTATTCATTTGAACTCTTTAGATGGCTGTTATATGCCTAAACATATACCTAAAGGGTTGGGATAACTATCCCCAAAGATCCCTCTTTAGAAAGCTATTCACTGATTTTGGGTCCCCTCACTCGAGCACAGAAGGCCGTGCTCGAGCATGACCCCTTTTCTCACTCGAGCACACATGCGAGTGAGACGCAGGAAGTGCTTGCCCGAGAGCAACTCCCGCGACAAACCTACACTCTCACTCGAGCACAAGAGGCTGTGCTTGAGCAGAGACCTCGCCAGCACTCGAGCACCACGGAAGTGAGGCCTGCGAGTGACAACCCGAGAGCATCTCTCCACTTCTTCCTCTACCTTCTCTCGAGCACAAACACCTGTGCTCGAGCACTGATCCCCAGTGCTCGCGAGCACAAGGAAGTGAGGTCCAGCGAGTGTCCACCCGAGAGCAACCCAACTCCCAGGTGACAGATTCACTCGAGCACAAACTCCAGTGCTCGAGTGATCTCCCAATGCTCGCGAGTGCCAGCGCACTCTTGGCAATCCACCCACGAGTGATCACCCGAGACGCTCACCCCCAGTGATTTCATGCACCCTCACTCGAGCACAAACATGCTCACTCGAGCACGTTCATCCTGTGCTCGAGTGAGTTCTTCCCTCACTCGAGAAATCCTGACAGATGCCCAAAACGCCGAACTGATATGGTTTTCCCAGAATTTACCAATTGATTACCAATGGTCCTAAAACTCATTCCATAACTCATTCTCACTTATTTCAACACAAGGAACCCATTGGCAACCACAAACAACCCAAATCCAACCCATTCTACACATTCTCTCTCTAGATCATCAAACCACTCAAAACCTCATTCTAACAATCTCCCTTATTCCACTTCAAATCAAATTCTAATCACTCCCAAGTGTCAAAACTGACCAAATGAACAGTGACACTCTAACCAAACTCTACCCTTCATTTAAAATCATAATTAGGTCAAATTTCCAGAATTTTCATTGATTAGGCAAACATCTTGACATATATATCAAAATGCATTACAAGCCTACCTCTACAACTTGCTGAAATCAACACCTTGATTCCACCAACTTTCAGATTTGTCCCACAATCAAACACCACCAATGGAAATTCTGAAATCATAGAAACCAAGCTCTCAACCTCTTGGTCAACATTAATGAAAGGTAGCTAAGCATATAGGACCATTTACCTTGACAAAATTCAAGCCCTTAATTCCTCTTTCTTGCTTTGTTCGCTGGAAATGGAGAGCATAGAGAGAGAATGATGATGATCAGCTTCTTTCCTTATTCCCATGCACTCATAACCGACTTGAGAGGGAGAGAGAAGAGTTTGAATATTTGACTCATCCAATGGTTCTCATTTAGCCACTTGTCACCATCCCCCTCTTCCCTTACATGTGCTCACCTAGACTCACATGCACAAGATCACATCTCTTGTTCATTCAATCTCATCCATTGATCTTGATTACTAAAGAGTTTTTCTCCCCAGTAACTGACCAATCACTCGGTAAATTTACCGTTTTACCCCTGATTAGTACATTACTCATTAAATCATCACTAATGATCTTGATTTCACATTACGCAATATATACTTCAAATATGCTTAATTAACATTAATTACATCATTTGAAGTTATTATCCCTTGATTACAATCCAGGTATTACAATTCTCCCCCCGAAAATTTAATTTCGTCCTCGAAATTGTTACACTGCTTGAGCCATAAACTCCGGATATCTTCTTCGTATATCTTCCTCCGCTTCCCAAGTTGCTTCTCTCGGAGTCATTCCCTTCCAGACCACCTTCACATATGGAATGCTTCGGTGTCTGAGCCGTCGCTCCTCTCGGTCAATGATCTGCTCTGGCTCCACCGCATATGTAAAGTTATCTTGTAACTCAATTTCCTCATATTCCACTACATGAGACGGATCTGGTTGGTACTTCTTCAGTTGGGAAACGTGAAACACGTCATGGAGTCTGCTCAAGTTCGGAGGTAGAGCTATTCAGTATGCAACAGGCCCAATCCTCTCAAGGATCTCAAAAGGACCTATGTATCTTGGGCTTAGCTTCTTTCTCTTGATCGCTCGCCCAACACCCGTGACAGGAGATACTCTCAGAAAAATGTGATCTCCAACCTCAAATTCTAGAGGTCGTCTTCTCTTGTCAGCGTAGCTTTTTTGTCGGCTCTGCGCTGCAAGTAACCTCTTTCGAATGATCTGAATCTGTGCTGAGGTTTGATCAACAAGATCCGGTCCGTAAAGCTTCCTTTCAGATAGCTCGTGCCAGCACAATGGTGATTGACACCGTCTTCCATACAACGCTTCATACGGAGCCATCTGAATGCTCGCATGATAGCTATTGTTGTAGGCGAATTCCGCAAGTGGAAGAAAGCGATCCCAACTTCCTTTAAAGTCGAGAACACAGGCTCGCAACATATCTTCCAGTGTCTGGATTGTTCTCTCTGACTGTCCATCTGTCTGTGGATGATAAGCCGTACTGAACCTCAATTGAGTTCCCAAGGCTTCATGCAACGCTTTCCAGAATCTTGAAGTAAATCGAGGATCTCGATCAGAAATGATATTCTTCGGTGTACCATGGAGCTTCACAATCTCACGAATGTAAATCTCTGCTAGTTTATCAGGAGAATAACCAATATTGATTGGTATGAAGTGGGCTGACTTCGTTAGTCGATCTACAATAACCCAGATCGCATCATAGTTTCTGATCTACAATAATTTCTTTTAGAATACTTCTTTCCTTTCTATAAAATTTATTCTAATCATTTTTTTTAGATATATCATAACTGTATCTCATTTTCATACACAATTATATTATATTAGATAACATAATAATTCCTTATTACCTACCTATCCTTAATATTACTATAAATATAAATTTTATACTACTCCTATTCAATTACATATTTCCTTTTTATTTATTAATAAGTTAAACTATTGAATAATAAACTAATTGAAAAATATAAAATAATAACAAAATAAAGTATTTAATTTAATATTGAAAAAACAGAAAAAAAATAATTATATATTTTTTAAAAAATTTTAAATATTTGTAGCGTTTATGAAACCGCTACTAAATAACGCGCTTTTTTCGGCTCAATTTAAATTTTTTGGAGCCAATTTTGAATTTCATGAAATTAGTAGCGGTAACAGAAAAAAAATAATTATATATTTTTTAAAAAATTTTAAATATTTGTAGCGTTTATGAAACCGCTACTAAATAACGCGCTTTTTTCGGCTCAATTTAAATTTTTTGGAGCCAATTTTGAATTTCATGAAATTAGTAGCGGTTTTTGAAAACCGCTACTAATTTCATGAAATTTAAAATTAGTAGCGGTTTTTAGGAACCGCTACTAATTTCAGGAGATTCAAAATTAGTAGCAGTTTGTTAACCGCTACAAAATAAAAAAAAATGTCATTTTATTCGCGCCAACAAATTTTCAATTTTTTATATTTGTAGCGGTTTCATAACCGCTACAAAATTAAAAATTCTTTTTTTAGCTCTTAATATAATTTCTTACATTTGTAGCGGTTGTATAACCGCTACAAATATCTCTGGATGTTGTATAACCGCTACAAATTATATAGCGGTTATTTTGATTGAGTAGCGGTTTTATAGAACCACTACAAAACTGCTTGCAACGCACGATTTAGTAGCGGTTTTATTAACCGCTACTAACATAGTTTGTAGCGGTTAGAACCGCTACTAATACCCATTTTTAACCGCTACTAAATCATGTTTTTTTTTGTAGTGAGGCCTCTTGTGGTATTGGTGTTTTATTATTCTCTATATTGCCATTATAGGACATATTATGTTTTCGGAAATATCATATTTACTGTTTGGATAACTGTTTTAAAATATTTGTTTAACTTTTTTAGGTGTGAGGTTTTATGTTCGTATTCTAAGATTTTGGTGAACCCACAATCATATCTGTGATGGAAAAATTATTTTGTATGAAATCTTTATTGTGGGATTCAATGTCATAAAAATCGTGGGCCGTAAGTTCTTCTGTTGTTATGTTTGCCCTGAGTAATGAATATCTTTGTAGTGGGTTTGTGAGCGAGTTTGTGCCTTGAACTCTGATATGTTTTAAATGGGAAATTATTTTCGATTATCACTGGTTAACCAGATTTTGTAAAATCATTACAGTTAATTGTTGTTAGGAGAAAGGGTCGTTTCAATTAACAGCTAGGATATGTGACTTTGTCACTTTCTTTAGGTTAGTAAATGCTTTTGGCATTTGATTGGCTAAGTTCTAGAAATGAATTATCTTTTAAACTTCTAGTTCACATTGTTTTGTTCGAAGATCTAATTGAGCTAATGATAATTCATTCCAGCTAATCTCTTTACCCAACTGCTCATTTTGTCTCCCTAATTTTGGGAACAGTGATGCATCAAAATAACAATCAGCAAAAAGTGTCGTAAATAAATCTCTTGTAAATTGTTCTAACTGTTTTATAATCGAAGGAGATTCATACCTAACATATATTCTCATCCTCCTTTAAGAACCCACTTTCGTGCGTTGTAGTGGTGCTACAAGCACATATACTGCACACCTAAAAATTTTAAGATGGGAAATACTAGGTTCCTTACCAAAAACCATTTGTAAGGAGGAAAGGTTTAAGTAACTTGTTAGCTTGATGTGTATGAACATTCATGTATGCAAAATGGCATGACCCCAAGTAGAAATTAAGAGATTACATAGTATAAGTAAAGGTCTTGCAATTAATTGCAACCGTTTAACCAATGATTCTACAAGTCCATTTTGTGTATGAGTATGAGCTACAGGATGTTCAACAGGAATTTCAATGAACATACAATATTCATTAAAAACTTGTGAAGCAAATACACCATCATTATCAAGACCATTTTCTTGATAGGATAATTAGGGTAATATGCTCTTAGTCTAATCAATTAAGCAAACAACCTTGCAAATGCTAGGTTGTGAAAAGATAATAAGTAAACATGTGACCATTTAATTTATGCAAACCATATAGTACCTAAATAGTTCACATGGTGAGTGTATTGGCCCACAAATATCTCCTTGTATCCATTCTAAAAATGTGAGAGATTCACTTTTTATTTTACTTGGTGAGGGCCAAATAATCAACTTTTCCTTGGAACATGTAATACATAAGAAATCATGGAATTGTGGTATTTGTTTATACTTTAGGATATGACCACAAGAATTCTAAATTAATTTTCACATCATGGTTATAGCAAGATGGCCTAATCAGACATGCCAAACATTAAATTTATCAGTAAACTCTTTGTTTATATTCGTAAACTTCTGGTTTGTATTGGGAAACTTCTATTTTTTGCATTATTGTTAGTCAACTCTTGGTTCACAATAGCATATATTTTAATTGTGCTTATAAATGTATAATACAAGCAAAAGAAAAAAAGGAAACCTTTTTAATATGCATTTTTTACCATAAACTAAATTTGTGATATGAAGATATTCCTGATTATTTTCAGTTGTTATTTCTATATGGTATCTATTTCTGCAGATATCATTGAAACTTAATAAGTTTCTTTTAGACTTGGTAGAGTAAAGTGCATTATCAATATATAATTTTGTTCCTTCAAGTGACAAAACATTAGCTCTTCCGGAGCCTTAATCCAATTTATACTCCCTGATATAATCTGAATATTGGCCTCTTGCATTGCCAAGGAAAAAAATATTTAGCATTTTTTATTATGATGTGGGTTGTTTCACTATCAACAAAACATAAATCTTTAGGATTGACATCAATAAAACATATTCTTCATTTAAAGAAAAACACACCAAAGTAGCAACTTTAAACACACTAAATTATAGTAGTTCAAATAGATGAAGATAATTTACACTAAGAAATCAACAACATAGAAATGAGTAGTATTCATGTCATCATACTCAAAATTATCAGGTATATCAACATAATTTACTTCAATCTTTCCCCACTTTGTGTGGGAATTTGAACCATCATGAATACGACCACAACTACACTTATGACTATAGCCACGTCTACGTCCATGTTCACAGCCACAATTAGATTCATTCATCACTATATTCACTTTTGGGAATGTAGTCGAGCTTGTTGGACAGGATTCATGATTTTTCAACAAAAGCTCATTGTTTTGTTTGGCCATATGGAGGAAAGAAATTAATTTAGCATATTTCTTAAAGTTGGTTTACAGTATTGCTATTGTAGGAGCAAATTGAATGCATTTATCCATAATGAGCCTTTGGAAGGATAACCATCTTCTAGTGGGAGTACCTTTCTTTTAAATTGTTACAAAGAAAAGTGGGTCTTTTATGGTCATATATTGAGTTTTGAGACCTTCATGCAAATGGTGGAATAGAAAAATTATGGATCAAGCAAGGTAAATAGTTCTTTCTAGTAATGACAAGAGCCACAATTTCAAATTTTATACTCCCTTCGGTCCTAATTATAAGACAAAGTTGACTTTTTTTGAGAAATTAAGGAAGCCAATTAAATTACTTTATAGTGTTTATATTTTTAGTATCCTTACATTATATACTAGTTTAGTAGTCAAATTAATTAGTTTGGAGAAAAAAATAAAAATATAAAGACTCTAAAATAATTTAATTAGCTTCCTTAATTTCTCTAAAAAAGTCAACTTTGTCTTATAACTAGGACCGGAGGGAGTAATATATAGCATGGTTCAGAGTAATGCAATAAAAGGAAACTCTTAAAATATGAACTATGAAAATGCAATATAATAATACAAATGATAATAATAGGAAATCTGTAAAGACAATAAATAATTCATAAAGTAAAATATTACAACAAAATTAAAAACTCTATGGCTTCAGACCATTTAGTTCTCATAGATTCAAGCCAATTAATCTCAATATGAGAAATTAGAATCATATAGCTTCTGGCCTTTTATCTTCAAGACAAAATATGTAGTTTCTGGCCTTTTATCTTCAAGATAAATAAAATTATATTTCTTCTAGGGATAAATAAAATTATATGGCTTCTAGCTTTTTATCTTTAGGATAATTAAAATTATATGGATTCTGGCCTTTTTTCTTCATGATAAATAAATGTTATATATGGTTTTTGGTCGTATAATAAAATAGAAGATTAACAGGTATATGGCTTCTGGCCATATAATAGGGAATCAAATGAATATGGCTTCTAGCCATATTGTAAGAGAGAAAAAGGTATATGTTTCTAGCCATATAATATCAAAATAGGAATCAAAGTGTTATGACTTTGGTCATATATTCTGAAAAAAGGAAATTAAAAGAATATGGCTTCTGGTCATAAATAAGATAGAAGATGAAAAAGTATATGGCTTCAGCTATATAATAGGAAATCAAAACAATATGACTTCTAGTCATATAATTTTAATAAAGGAAATTAGAGAAATTATGGCTTCTGACCATATAATTTCAGAATAGGAAATTAAAGTGATATGACTTCTAGCCATATAATTTTATAATAGAAAATTAAAGCGATATGATTTCTAGTCATATAATATTAGAATATGACATTAGAAGTTTATGACTTCTAGCCATACAAAAATAACAATATTCATAATATAGAAGAACTCGCAAAGAAGATTAAAAATAAGATAGAAAACAATAAAAAAATCCAATATAAGCCATAGAACCTGATATTTATAACAATCAGTAAAAGTATTTCTTTAATTATATATAAGAGCTTAGATTATTCCAAATAGATCAAATAAAATAAGGAAAAAGAAAGTAGAGGAAATCATTAAAATAACTAGAAAGAAGTATACTTTCGTTAGAGCTTTCGTACTGATAACGTATTATAAAATAAAAGAAAAGATGAGAAGAGTAGAAAGCAAGAAAGAGAAATTCTCATCCACTATTCATTGTTGTATGCACTTCATAACATATGCCTTCTATTTATAAGCACAGCTCTCTAATCTACAATTAATGTGATTCCAAAATCATGGGAAATAATAAGAGAGAATAGGAAACAAGTACAATGGGAGAATAGGAAATAATGGGGATATAAACATGGGAAAGTCCTATAAAAAGACAGTTGAATTAATAAAATTCTAATTTGAGTTACTGAACTTAATAAATTATACATTAGGTTATATGACACAATTTGGGATTAAAAAATTGGGCCAAATTATATTTATACCCTTTAATTGATATACCCAAGTGACTCAAACAAATTGAACTAGAAAAATAAAATTACATAAAAGCTTTCCCACACTCCTTAAAATCATATGAGCAAAAAAAAAAATTGATATATCTAGGTGACTCATCGCCCTCCAATCTTGACCCATTTGTGCCCAAGACCACGTCGCACCCGGATTGAGGAAAACCGGCCTTACATCTAGATGAAGGTAAATAGGAGAGATCTAAACTACAAAGTTCCACGCACTTTGATAGCAATCAACTCAACCCACAAATCGCCAACACCCACTCACCACTTCAAGCAAATCAACCTCAACTTTTTACACCCAACTGCAATACACCCAATTCCCATGTACGTAATCAGTTTGCACCTACCCAATCACAACTTCTCCAAGTTCAAAACCTGAGCCACCGTGGACGCCGTTGCGTCTCTTAGCTCCATCGCATTTGATAAATCCAACTCCGCCAGATGTCTAAAGTTCATAGCTAAATTAAGCAACCCATTACCGGAGAAGAACTTGGACTGGGAAAGATCAATCCGTTGGAGCGTGGCTTGGTAAGCGTCGGCCACAAAAGCCAAGGAACTATCGGTGACTCGACGGCAAAGGGAGAGATTGAGATGGGTTACAAAAGGGTAACGTTTTAAAACTGATGGGAGGTGTTCTGAGCAAAGGGGTTTCAAGGTTCAGCGGTGTTGACCTTCGAGTGAATAGAAAGATTTAAATCAAGGAGGTGAGGATGGTAAAGACAAGCTCCTCAAAGAGAACATCATATGGGGTCAGCATCGAAGGGGATTTTTGCTTTTTCATGGCTATAATGGAGGAGAACAACAAAGATATCTGGAAGTGTATGTACCTCTGCTTCCTCTTCAGCAAAGATCTACGAGATTACAGAACAGAGGATTATATTAAAAGGGATATCATTTCCAAATGAGTGATGAATCTGGTTGTTCATTAGGGAGAGGGAGAGATTATTTAAGATGGCTTTTGTTTTTAGCAAGTGATCAAGGGAAGTGGAAGACTGAAATGGTCTCGTTGCCGTCTTCTAGAGAATCCAGATGTTGAACTCTCGGTTCCGATTAATCTGTGAACACTGGTGCATCCCGATACGCCTTGTACTTCACCTACAATCTCTCCGATGATATGAAACAACCCATTTTACAGTTGTTACTCTTCAATTTTTTTAGGTTTTAATTGAATAATGATGGCATACCTCTCTTGGCATAAGAGTCTTGGGGATCACTCTGCAACAACATCAATAATCAAAGAAAGATTATATGGAATAGAACAGAGTGAAGCAATTAGGGGCATGAATATAATTTAGCTCAATTTCTAAATCATTAATTGTGTCATATAACTTAATTTATAATTTGTTAAGTTTAGTGACTTAAATTAGAATTTGATTAATCCAACCATCTTTTTATAGAATTTTCCCCATAAACATCCACAAATATTATATTTATAACAATTTTTTCATTCTCTCTTATTCCCTCTCTCCCCATAAATAAGGGTATTTTTTAAAAGAGAAAGTTACCATGTTTGTATATTTATTGTCTTTAACTAACTTTTTGATTTATGTAATTTGGTTAAGCATTTCCTATAAAAATTAATGAAGGGAGTAAAACGTTAAATTAAATTCACTAATATGCAGAAAAAAAATTCAATTCACAAATAGCATTGAAGGACATTAAATTCAATTTAATTCAACTCAATTGGGTCCAAACAAAAATCAATTCAATTCATATAACTAATTTTACTAGTGCACAATTAATTTGAGTAGTCGTATTGAATAACATTAATTCAGTAATAAATCATGGCAATTGATTAAGCCTGATAAATATAGTCCCCCCGCCCCCCCCCCCCCCCCCCCATCTTATTTAAGGTCTCAGAAGCTCAAACAAGTGCACAAACAATTAGTTTTTACTAATTTGAAGAGAGACATTATTATAATACACATAGTGACATGGCCAGCGTGCGCTCTCGCTCCTTAGCTTTGACATTTTTTGTGGTAATTTGTATCACCTTGCTATGCAATTTTCATGGTGTCTCTGCACAAACAGAATGCAAAGGAACCCCTGCTACTGAACTGTATGCTCAATGCAAACAGTTTATCGAGCCATCGGGCCCCAAAATTGATCCGTCGCCGGAGTGCTGCTCAGCGATCAAAGGCGCCGATGTCCCTTGCCTCTGCAAATATGTTACAAAGGAAATTGAGAAAATGGTGAGCATGGAGAAAGTTGACTATGTCTGTAAGTTTTGTGGAATGGGTCTTCCTGCTGGAACGAAATGTGGAAGTATGTCCCCTCTCTCTCTGAATATTAAAGTATAACTTTTATTATTTTTATATAAATTATTATTACTTTTATGTCGACAATTAAAAATTTCAAAAAAGTATAACTGATGTGTTGTGTATTTCTAACTGTGTTAAATAACTATTTCAGGTTATACAGTTCCACCACTCATGGCCTAAAGCTGAGACAACATTCAAGGATCAACCTTGATGATGTTTGCTCTTTATGCTTTTGTCTTCTCGCGCTTGCTGTGTCTAATCAAGGCCGCCGAAAACTCATGGCCCATATATATATAATGTTTTGATCTTAATGACAATTATATTTTGCAGCTCGTTTCATGTGCTCCTCCATTCTTTTTTAATTTCATTTTAAAAGAAAACTCAAATTACTTAACTCGCCGAGTTAATTAAAATAGGGAAAATATTAGTTAGTCCCTGTGGGAGAGATTTTATTTCAGTCAGTCTCAAAAAAATTCTGAAATTTCATTACACTCTATTAGGTTAAAGTAAAATTAAGTTTAATGAGTGAAAAGAAAATAATACCCTTATTTTTATTTTTATTTTTATTTTTATTAAAAGAGAATTTATAAGATAAATAAAGGGATTTCAAAGAAACCAAGGAGTTAATGAGAACATTTTGGTCATTTACAAGATAAATAAGGGAATTCATAAGACAAATAAAGGAATTGGAAAGAACCTAAGGAGTTAAAAATATTTTGGTCATTCACAAAACAAATAAGACAATTTACAAGATAAATAAAATAATAACTTCATTATATTTTTACTCACAAAACTTAATTTTATTTGAATAAAGATGCACTGAATATCCGGAATTATTTTTGAAAGGGTGCATTCAGCATCCCAAACTATTTAAAAGTGAAATTTAAACTTCATATTAAAAATGGAGCAACCTTCACCCGTGAACTAACAAAAGTTCAACTCCCATATGGTTCATTATCTTCACGGAAGTTAGCCACTGTTCAACTCTTTCGCTGAAATTGTGAAATGGTGGCCTTGCGATCTTCCTTTCCCTTCCATACGGCATTCTCACACACAAGAAGAGAAGGACCACCAGCAGTAATGGGTCTTCCTCCAGCTGCTCTCAATGGCGTCTTCTTCCTCCAGTTTCAACAATGGTGTCGAGCTTTCCTCTCCTCCATTTCGGTGGCTACTATGAAGAAGAAGAAGGAGACGGAAAAAAATAGAGAGAATTTGAAATAAAAATAATGATATAAACAAGGTATTAAAACTCGGACCGAGCATTGAATCGGTCGAGACAGTGGGTCAAGGGTCAGTAAGTCAGACCAGAGTTGACCCGGGAGTCAGACAATTTGAGGAATAAAAAAAATCCATAGAGGTTAATGAGCATCATAGTATCATATTACAATCCAATAACATCAAAAGCAATAACCAAAATAAACTTACAGTAATAGAGGTTTCTTCCACCCACAATTCTTTAAGCACTTAACTAATCATCAATTAACACCATAATCTTCATTAACAGCATTCAAATCTGCAGGTATTGCAATATCAGGAGGTGTAGCTGAAGGAGGAAAACCAAAAGTACTAGGACCAACATCATCATCAGCATTCAAACATGGAAGTTCAGGAATGGCCACATATTCATTACCTACATATAAAATATTGAAATGAATTAAATTCTTCATATTCATAGTTTTGTGAAGAAGAAAACATAGTTATGTACTATTATATAAGAATATAATCTTAATAGACCTTCATAATTCCTTGTAATTTCTTCAAGTTCAAAATATGCCACATCTAGATTATCAAACTCGAGAGTTGGATCATCTTCAAGAACCCAACAGTCCACTTTATCTATTGATTCAAAATCAATCGGATCGTAACTTTCCTTCTTCTTTGCTAGTGTATCCCTTTAATGACGAAATGAAAGAAGTTCAATATTAGTAAAAGGCATATTAAATAAGTTCTATAAAATCAAATTAAGTCATAAGTTTTAAGATTACCTATACTTTAACTTCATATTGTAATTTTTGAAAACCAAGTCATTGAGCCTTTGATGCTCCAATCGGTTTCTTCTTTTTGTGTGGATGCGCTCAAATAAACTCTAGTTTCTTTCACAACCAGAAGAAGAAGTTTGGCTAAGTAGACAAATAGCAATCTGTTGCAACTCCGGAATTGAACCACCATAGTAGATCCACCACTCATCTGCATTAAATAAAAAACATTCAGTTAAACATAGTATGAAATATCGAATATGAATTAATATGTCCATTAAAATTAAAAAATTAAATTTTCTTACAAGAATTTAGTTTTTGGGAAGCTTTTTCACATGAAACTTTATTAAAGGATTCTTTACGATCACGGTAGACACTCATTTGCTGCATCAGTGTGACATAACGATCCATATCATCATGTGAATGGGCCTCCAACACATCGATCAAAGATTGCATTAATTTGTTCCTTGTAGCAAGTCCTACATTGTAGAAGAAGGCAGGATTCAAAAGATAAGTTGCAGCATAAAGCTCACTCTTTAAATGTTTATCGCATTGAGCCTGAATAATGCTAGTGTATGGCTTGTACAACTCATCCTTATTTTCAAACATCTCCTTGATTGTTGTTTTAGCCCTTTGCATGCCTTCATAGACATAAGGTATCGAAGGCTTGCCATCAGAATTAACAATCCTCAATAGTTTAATAATCGGGGAAACAATCTTGACAATTTGAAAACATTCCAAAACCGATTATCAAGAATGATTGCACAGAATGTTTTCCCAGGCTCAGTGTTAGCCAATTTTTGTTGCACAAAATGCTGATCAACAACTAGAGCTTGTAAGTCATGTTTGTGCAAAAATATGCTATGCAAGATAATAAATGTGTTAGTGCAAGCGTTTCACCCAAGAGGGGGGTGAATTGGGTGATACCAAAAATTTTGTCGCGTATAAGAAAATTGACAGAATATTTAAAGCAGTTGAGAGCAAAGAGAAATATCACCGAAGTGTACACCAGGAGTTATACTAGTTCGGCCATAACCACTTTGACTACGTCTATTCCTCAGAGCGTCTCTAAGAGTTTCACTATATTCTCTAAGATTTAGTGGGTTCTTGGCACCTCAGTACACAGCAAGTTCCTTCACCTGGACAATCCCTCCCCCTTACACGTTGTAATCAAATCCCAAACTCAAGGTTCCACAACCTTAAGTTGTCTCAATAACAAATATTGAGTTTGTAATGAAAAACTCTCTGACAGAGTAAATATATAATCACTAAAGTACAATGAATGTGTATAAGAAAACAAAGCACAAAGAGTATGTTGATCGATGTGTGATTGCTTGCTCTCAATTGTTGATGTATGCTCATTGAATGCTCCATATATATAGATGATTTGTAGTATCAGTTGGAAGCAATTCATACATGTCCGTTAGAGTCCCACAGTAACGGTTGACTATTCTTTGAATTTGAAAACTATCCGTTTACGGTACGTAGCGGTAGGTGAACGTTCGGACTTTTATTTGATTTTTCACTTCTGATATGATCTCTTCATTGTTTCTCTGCAAATGTACTTAGAATACTAGTGCAATGAAGAGTTAATCATATAGATAATAAATCAATAATAATTTGATTAAAAACATTATTTTTGGACTTCATTACTTGAGTGGCTACTCGAGTGATCAAGCTTGTTACTCGAGTAGTCCCTCAAGTAAACCTATCAAAAATATGGCAGTAAGTAACTCAACATTTTTCATAAGATATTACTCGGGTAAGACATGGAGTAAGATACATGACAAACCTTGGAAATACCTGATTACTCATATGGTTACTCGAGTGACCATGTCTTCTCTTTACACATTACTCGGGTGCCTTCTCTAGTAAGCCTATTACTCGAGTGGTTACTCAAGTGGTCATTTCATTTCTTCATAAATTACTCGAGTGAGCCCTCGAGTAAAGTTCAAATAAGTTTGCTGATTACTCGATTACTCCCTCGAGTAATGTTATTCAAATCTTGGCTAAGAGTTTGCCTACATGGTTACTCAAGTGAACCCTCGAGTAATGGATTAAATAACTTTGCAAATTAATGGAGTGGTCCCTCAAGTAATGCCTTTTTCTTATATGGTTACTCGAGTAAAGTGTTGCATTTCTTGGCCGAGAGCTACTGAAAGATTTTTGACCTGGTTACTCGAGTGACTACTCGAGTAATGCCTTTTCTCATGTGTTACTCAAGTGGTTACTCGAATAATGGTCTATATAACTTTGCAAATTACTCAAGTGCTAACTTAAGTAACTTCTTCCAAATTTTGGCAGTGCCTCCGAAAACATTTTCTTTCAACATTACTTGAGTGCCCACTCGAGTAAGAGTGTTCCTTACTCGAGTGGTCACTCGAGTAAACATAGACTACTGCCAGTAATGGTCTTCCTTTGATCTTCCTCTCATATCTTCTTCATTACTCCAATGCTTACTTCAAGTAATGCTTTATTTGCCATTTATTTACTTTGTTCAAATTCATTTGTTATCATATCCTCTTATATCATTGGTCCAATCTTTGTTATCATCAAAACATATGGGATCTAACATTTTCCCCCTTTTTGATGATGACAAAACTTGGTGATTTTGAATAAAGTTTTTGAAATTGAGTTTTCAAACATATGCTTCTTAAATACTTTTCATATGAAATCTTTTGTTCAATTTAAACTTGAAAACTCTTTTGAAATAGCTTATTAAAGATCTTTTCAAAGTGTTTGTTCTTATTTACTTGTTCACCTTGCATACACAATCAAAAAATCATTAGTCCCACAAAGCAATATAACTTCAATGAGATTTAACTTTAATAGCATAAAGAAACAAATTACATAAAGAAGAATTCATTACATAATCAAACTTAGAATTCAAAATTAAAAGTTTAAACATGCCCTAAAGCCCCATACACCCAAATCCCAATACATTAACTCATCCATTCATCACAAAATCACTCTCAGGCTCTTCTCCCCCATTTTGTCTTCATCACAAAGGTGAAATCAATCATGAGGAGGAGTAGGTGGCTTGGTTACTGAGATAAGAATGACCAGAAATGCCAATGATTCATTTAAACCATCTGAACTTGAAGGATCTGAAGATGATGGTTCAGGGTCAGGAAGGTTCACTGGGGGTGTCTGAAGATCCTCTAGAGGATTCACTGGAGATGAATGGTAAGGAACCAGAAAAGTAATTTCTACTTCCTCTGTAGCAACCGGTGAAGACACAAGCACCTCCTCAGTGCGTGTAGGTAAGGCAATGGGAATAGATATGGGCTCTAGCTGAACAGGTTGAGGTGGATCATCAGTAGTGATATGGATTGGCTCGGATGTGTTAGGGTCAGGCATAGAGAATAAGATATTACTGGGTCTAATCTCAGAGGTTCTATGCTCAGTAGGTATAGAGGATCCAAGTTCAGAGACAGGTATGGGCTCAAGAATAACAGAAGGACCAGGAATAAAGGAGCCAGATGCCATAGCATCAAGTTTAGCAACAATGAATCTCAAAAGCTCACCCTGGGCACGTTGTTCAGCTAACAACTCTTCATGTCTCTTATCTATCCTCTCCACAACTTGTCTCATCTTCTCATTCATATGAGTTACCAACTCCACATTGGTATTAGCAATGTTGATATGAAAGCTCTTTAGAATGTTCTCCATGAATGTTTGCATTGCGGCACCAAAGAAAGATAAAGAAGATGTGTTGGTTAGAGCAGAAGACTGTGTGTCATCCATTCGACTAGTTGCAGTGTCAGTCTTCTTCTTCTTCTTGGGACTTGCTTCTAGAGGAGTCTTCAGAGGAATCTTAATGTTCAACTTTTCAATTTGATTCCTCCCAACCGGTGCTATCCTCTTAATCGGCTCCTTACTTTCCAAGTACCAAATTTTATTCTTCTTGAGGAACAAGGAAATAAGTTAAGGATAAGGCATTGGAGTAGTAGGTTTTCCTTCATACCTATATCTTTTGATCTCAGAAAAGATATATTCTCCCATGACCTTTTGTTCTTTGAGGATCAATGAAGTGAATTTTCTGAAGTCCCTCTTAATGAAATGAGTAAAGTTATTGGATTTGTTCATCATGGCTCTAGAATAGATATACCATAGGACTATTTGAAAATCACTCATATCCCTTGGATTGAAATTGAAGGGTCCCACTACCTCACCAGGTCTTAGGATAAAAAACATCTGGTTTGAATCATAATTAGGATAATCATCATCAGGAGGGTTCTCTATTCCTAACCAGGTATTGATTCTGGAAGGTGAGATTAGAATTCTCTGTCCTCTGACCTTAGAAGTCATTTCTTCTTCCACAGACTTCCTAATAGGATCATTTATAAGTTCAAGGTTACAGTAAAAATGCCTCACAACTTTGATGCAAAATGGGAGTTTAATAGATAGCCAAGGCATATAGGAATCAAGATAGGGACTCAGGTCAAATTTCAATACCTCTTGAAGAACCTTGTAGTCAATGTAGTGCATCTTGCACACATTTCTTTTTGCAAAGTGACTCAGATACTTCTGAGATTCCTCAAGCTTGCTCACATTGAATCCTTTTGGAGGAAATGTGATTTCTTCTTCTTTCTCTTCTGGTTGCCTTGAAGATTGCCCTTTATTTGCTTCCTTAGATTGCAAAGCTTCTTCAAGCATGCCTACCATGACTTTGATAAGCTTCTCATCAATCTTGGGCTTTTTCAGAGGTTTTGGAGAAAAAGTGGGTGTGTCGAATGAATCAGGAGGAAGAAGAGGAGGAGATGGCTCTTTTGTTGCTTTGCCTCTTCCTGGAGGTGAAATCTTCTTGGTTTAAGCTCTTGTAGCAATGGGCTCCTTAATTAAAACCCCTTTCACCTTAGGCTTAGCTTGCGGCTTGGCTTTGGCTTTAGGTTTAGGAGATATCTTTAGTTTCTTGGTAGGTGGAGATGAAAGAGAATCAGAGGGTTGATATGGTTCAGAGGACTCATAAGGAGTACTAAGATTAGGAGATTTAGTCCTCACCATTTTGGTTTGAGAGAAACAGAAATTTTCTGGAAATAGGGTCGACGGTCATGAGAAATAGGGCAAAGATTTCTGAGCAATCTGGAAGTTTTTAGAAGTTAAAAATCAATGGGTTTTGATGGAAATGAGAAGGGAAAATGATTGTGAAAATTTTTTGTGAGAGCACTAGGAGAATCATTTGAGGCGATTTTGTGAGAAATGACCGAGTATCGACTGAAATAACCTTAAATCCCGACATCACTCGAGGGCTTACTCAAGTGATCATCATCTTCACTCGAGTAGCTACTCAAGTGATCATACCAGAAATTTTAAAATGTAGTGAATTCAAGCGCGTACCTGGCATGAATAATATTGTAATTACCCATGTATATTCCCTAGATCATTTGATGGCTCTTTAGGACAAATTTAAGTTGAAACTCATCAAATTTGAGATCTGAACCCAGGTTCACTCAAGGCCTTACTCGAGTGATGTTGAAGTTCACTCGAGCCCTCCCTCGGGTAATCTGTATCTTCACCTTCTGACTATTCATTTCTAATCTTTGTGTCGTTTTATTTGAAATTAATGCTTCACTTGTACATTTCCAAGTTCATTACTCGAGTGGCTACTCGAGTAATTCATCCATTACTTCAAGGCGTCACTCCAGTAATGCTCTTTACTTGAAGTTGTCCCTCCAGTAATGTTATCCTCTATTAACCTCTTTTTTTCATACTCCAAAACAGAATATCATGATCCTACAAAACAAATTGCTAGAAACTCCGATGCTTAAGTTATTAATCATCAAAATATCAATGAATAACATCATCTAACATTTTGTAAACACTAAATAACTTACAATTCATTGGGATTTACCATTCCCAATTCTTGTCTAATATACAAAAATTGATCTTTTGCAAGAGGTTTTGTGAAGATACAAGCTAGTTGAAGATGAGTTGGAATGAATATCACTTTGACATCTTTCTTTTGGATATAATCTCTAATAAAGTGATGTCTAACATCAATATGCTTGGTTCTGGAATGTTGAACAGGATTCTTTGCCAAGCTTACCATGCTAGTGTTGTTATAGTATATTAGTATCTCTTTCAAATAAATATCAAGATCTTGGAGTTGTTGCTTTAGCCATATTACTTGTGCACAACAACTTGATGTTGAAATATACTCAACTTCCGTTGACGAAAGAGACACTGTAGTTTGTTTCTTGCTAAACCATGACACAAGTGAGCCTCCAAGAAACTGGCCTTATCCACTAGTACTCTTTTTGTTTGTCTTGTATCCTCCATGATCAGAGTCTGAGTATGCAACTAGATACTCACTTCTTCCTTTGGGATACCAGAGACCCAATTCTGTCGTGTCAGCAAGATATCGAAAGATACGTTTAACAGTTTCAGCATGTGACTCTTTTGGTGCTAATTGATATCTTGCACACATACCCACACTAAATTGAATATCAGGCCTGCTTGCAGTGAAATAGAGTAATGATCCAATCATTCCTCTATATTTTGTGATGTTGTAATATTTTCTCTTGACATCCACATCAAGCAATGTGGTTGAGCTCATGGGTATGTCCATTCTATTTGCTTCATCCAATCCATACTTCTTCAATAGCTCTTTTAGATACTTCAGTTGAGATATGAAAATTCCATTCTTTCTTTGTTTGATTTGCAAACCGAGAAAGAAATTCAATTCTCCCATCATTGACATCTCAAACTCCCCCTGCATTATCTCAGAAAATTCTTTGCACATGCTTTCGTTAGTAGCACTGAAAACTATATCAACAGCATATATTTGCACAATTAAGATATCATCACGTTTTCAATTTGTAAAAAGTGTTGTATCAACTTTTCCTTGTACAAAACCTTAATCAATAAAAAATTTACTGAGCCTTTTGTACCATGCTCTAGGAGCTTGTTTTAAACCGTACAAAGCCTTTTTGAGTTTGAAAACATGGTCAGGTTTGGTTATATCTTCGAAGCCTGGAGGTCAATCTACATATACTTCTTCCATGATGTAGCCATTTAGAAATGCACTCTTTACATCCATTTGATAAAGTTTGAATCCTTTAATGCATACAAAGGCTAAGAGTACTCGTATAGCTTCCAATCTAGCCACTAGAGCATACGTTTCCTCATAATCAATTCCTTCTTCCTGATTATAGCCTTTGGCCACCAATCTTGCCTTGTTTCTGACAATAATTATGGATTCATCAAGTTTGTTCTTGAATACCCATTTAGTTCTAATGATCGGATGATCCTTAGGTTGGGGTACCAATTCCCAAACTTGATTTCTTTAAAATTGGTTTAGTTCTTCTTGCATTGCTATAACTCAATCATTGTCTGATAGGGCTTTGTCAATGTTAGAAGGTTCAATGTCGAAAATAAAAGCAGAAAAACTAACTTCATTGAAAATGTTATTTCCAGTTTTGACTCCTTCATTCATATCTCCTATGACTTGATTTAGAGGATGACTTTTATATAATTTCCAGGCTCTAGGGTGTCCTAGTAACTGATCTGTTTCCTTGGTTTTATCAACTTCTGGAATAAAAGATTTAGAAATATATTGACCATTTTCTTGATTTAAAACAACTTTCTACTCATCATCAATGGTTTTGTCAGAGGATTCAAATTCATCAAATACAACATGAATTGATTCTTCAACAACACATGTTCTTTTATTGAAAATTCTGTATGCTTTACTTTGGTTAGAATAGCCTAGAAAAATTCCTTCATCTAATCTAGAATCAAATATTCCTAAGTTATCTTTACCATTATTATGAATGAAACACTTACAATATAAGATGTGAAAATGAGCAAGGCTTGACTTCCTTCCTTTGTATTACTCATATGATTTCTTTCCAAGTTTTGTTCTAATGTAGGCTTTATTTGAAATAAAGCATGTTGTGCTCATTGCATCGGCCCAAAAAACTTGAGACGCATTTTTTCATTCAGCATTGTTCTAGCCATTTCAGTGAGTACTCTATTCTTACGTTCCACGACTCCGTTTTGTTGAGGTGTCCTTAGAGCAGAGAAATTGTGATCAATGCTATTAGTATCACAATATCCTTCAAAGGATTGATTTTCAAACTCTCCACCGTTATCTATCCTGATACCTGCAATGGACAAATCTTTCTCATTTTGCACTTTATTGGCAAAAACAATGAATTCTGCAAAGGTTTCATCCTTTGATGACAGAAAAATAATCCATGTAAATCTAGAGAAATCATCAACAATGACCAATGAATATAAGTTTCCACCAAGGCTTTTAACTCTTGCTAAACCAACAAATCCATATATATCAATTGAAGTGGTTGATTTGTTGTAATTTCATTTTTCGATTTGAAAGACAATTTAGTTTGTTTACGTTTTTGACATGTGTCACAAATCAAATCATTTTTAAAATTTAATTTGGGTAATCCAAGAACTAAATCCTTTTTGAGTAGTTTGCCTAGTTGGTGCATGTTGACATAAGCTAGTCTCTTATGCCATAACCAACTTTCATCAGCATTACTCAGAAAACAATTTTCAGAATCACTTCTATTGATATCAAGAGTATAGCAATTACCTTCCCTTTTTGCTCTAATCTTTGTCTTGATGTTTTTCTTATCAAATTGTAAGTCTTTCTTGTAGATAATTAGACATTCCTCTGAATCAAATATTACCCAGTTGTCTTTATCTACACTTTGACTTACGCTCAGCAAATTATGACACAAGCCTTCAATGTAATATACATCTTTGACGTGTATTCCTTTGTCATTTTTTATTTCACCAATTCCTGCTATCTTTCCAAATTGATTTCCTCAAAATTTTACCTTTCCTCCTTCCTTAGGTTGCAATGTGGTAAAATTTTCAAAATCACAGGTCATATGTCTAGAGCATCCACTGTCTATGTACCATTTGTTGTTTTGCTTTAAGACATCTGTAATCAAATACGATTAAGTCTTAGGTACCCACATCTTTTTGGGTCCTTTTGGGTTAATACATATGACTTTCTGACCATATGAACCTTTAGGTACCCATTTGTAAGTTCCTATCTTTCCTTTCTTCTTATGAATGCATGATGATGTATAATGGCCTTTTCTATTACAATAATTACCATATGCAAAAGGATTTGATGTATATACAGAATGCTAAAAATAATTCAAATATGACTTACCTCCTGCTTTCTTTCTTCCTTTTCTTCTATCTGATTTTGGATCATATTCAAGACCAGATCGATCATTTACAAAATGTTGAGCTTTTAGAATCACATTTAGCATCTCACTTCCTTTAGCGAATTTTTCAAGAGTTTTTGCGAGATCAATGTTTTTCTTTTTCAAAGAAGAACAATTTTCACAATCTTTCTCTAAATTTTCTTTTAGTTCTATTTCAAGAGCTTTGTTTTTCTTTTTGAAAACAACTAGTTCTTTAACTACTTTGATGAATTCAGAATGTAAAGCATTATATTCGGAAAGTAATTCATCATAGGTAGGATCAAAATCAGTTACCTCTTCTTCTATTTCTTCTTGAGCAACTAGACAGATATTGGCTACTTCCTCTTCATCGCTTTCTTCATCAAAAGAGCTATCTCCCCATATGGAAGATACAAAGGCTTTCTTCTTGTTGTAGAATTTTCCTTTTATCTTTTCTTTATTCTTCTGAATCAGTTCTTGACATTATGATTTGAAATGTCCTAGCTTTCCATATTCATAGCAGATGATGTATTCATTATTGCTTGTTCCTCCTTTTGAAAGCTTTTGAATCCTTGGCCTTTCTTGTAAAACTTTCTTAATCATTTTATAATTAGGCCCATTTCATCATCGTCAAGCTCTTCATCTTCATCTTGTTATTTTTCTTTTGATTTTAATGCTAGACCTCTTTTCTTCTTGTCACCAATATCATCTAATTCTCGTTTGAACTTTAACTTACTTTCATATTCAGAAAGGCTTCCGAATAGAGAAGTAACCAATCGCATTGATTCACCTTTTGCGTCCTCAATTGAAATGACTTTTACCTCTCAGTCTTTAGAAAGAATATTCACAATCTTTTGTACTTGGGTATGTTGATTATAGACTTTTCTAAGTGCTGTAAGTTGATTAATAAGGTAAGTATATCTAAGTTCAAATTCACCTATCGACTCACCTGATTTCATTCGAAGTAAATCAAATTCAGTAACCAGAGTATTGATCCGGTTTTCTTTTATTCCCAAAGTTCCTTCGTGAGCTATTTCCAAGGCTTCCCATATTCTTTAGCTGTTGGGAGTGTGTAAATTCTGAAGCACTCATTTTAACTCAAGGCACTTTGAATCATTAGAATTGCCTTACTATTAAGTGTAATGAGTTTCTTGTCATTCTCATCATATTCTGCTTGTGTCTTGGGAACTCTCTGTGAATCTATAATCTTTTCAAGTTTGTAGTTTCCACCCTCATTCACATCCCATAGCCCATATTCAATAGCCATTATGAGGACTCTGAACTTTGCTTTCCAGAATGAGAAGTGTTTGCCATTGAAACCTGGAGGTCTTGTGATAAAAGCTCCGTCGGGAAGAATTCCTTCACCCATGCTTGCCATTGGATCCTTCTTAGGCTATCAAACCTTAACAAGAAGACCTACACTCTGATACCAAAGTTAGTGCAAGCGTTTTACCCAAGAGGGGGGGTGAATTGGATGATACCATAAATTCCATTGCATATAAGAAAATTGACAGAATATTTAAAGTTGTTGAGAGCAACGAGAAATATCACCGAGGTGTATACCGAGAATTATACTGGTTTGGCCACAACCACTTTGACCTACATCCAGTCCTCAGAGTGTCTTTGAGAGTTTCACTATATTCTCAAAGATTCAGTGGGTTCTTGACACCTCAGTACACAGCAAGTTCCTTCACTGGGACAATCCCTCCCCCTTACACGTTGTAATCAAATCCCCAACTCAAGGTTCCACAACCTTAAGTTGTCTCAATAACAAATATTGAGTTTGTAATGAAAAACTCTCTGACAGAGTAAATATATAATCACTGAAGTACAATGAATGTGTATAAGAAAACAAAGCATAAAGAGTATGTTGATTAATGTGTGATTGCTTGTTCTCAGTTGTTGTTGTATGCTCTTTGAATGCTCCATATATATAGATGATTTGTAGTATCCGTTGGAAGCAATTCAAACATGCCCGTTAGAGTCGTGCAGCAATGGTTGACTATTCTTCAAATTTGAAAACTATCTGTTTACGGTAGGTAGCAGTAGGTGAACGTTCAGACTTTTATTTGAATTTTCACTTCTGGCATGATCTCTTCATTGTTTCTCTGCAAATGTACTAGAATACTAGTGCAATGAAGAGTTAATCATATAGATAATAAATCAATGATCATTCGATTAAAAACATGATTTTTGGATTTCATTACTCGAGTGGCTACTCGAGTGATCATGCTTGTTACTCGAGTAGTCCCTCGAGTAAACCTATCAAAAATATGGCGTGAGTAACTCAACATTTTTCATAAGATATTACTCGGGTAAGACATGGAGAAAGATACATCACAAACCTTGGAAATATCTAATTACTCAAGTGGTTACTTGAGTGACCATATCTTGTCTTTACATATTACTCGGGTGCCTCCTCCAGTAAGCCTATTACTCGAGTGGTTACTCGAGTGGCCATTTCATCTTTTCACAAGTTACTCTAGTGAGCCCTCGAGTAAAGTTCAAATAAGTTTGTAGATTACTCGATTACTCCCTCGGGTAATGTTATTCAAATCTTGACCGAGAGTTTGCCTACATGGTTACTCGAGTGATCCCTCGAGTAATAGATTAAATAACTCTACAGATTAATGGAGTGCTCCCTCGCGTAATGTCTTTTTCTCACTTGGTAACTGAGTAGCTACTCGAGTAAAGTGTTGCATTTCTTGGCTGAGAGCTACTGGAAGATTTTTGACCTGGTTACTCGAGTGGCTACTCGAGTAATGCCTTTTCTCATGTGTTACTCTAGTGGTTACTTGAGTAATGGTCTATATAACTTTACAGATTACTCGAGTGGCTACTCGAGTAACTTCTTCCAAATTTTGACAGTGCCTCCGAAAACATTTTCTTTCAACATTACTAGAGTGCCCACTCGAGTAACAGTGTTTCTTACTCTAGTGGTCACTCAAGTAAACATAGACTACTGCCAGTGATGGTCTTCCTTTGATCTTCCTCTCAGATCTTCTTCATTACTCCAGTAATTACTTCAAGTAATGCTTTATCTGCCATTTATTTACTTTGTTCAAATTCATTTGTTATCATATCCTCTTATATCATTGGTCCAATCTTTGTTATCATCAAAACATATGGGATCTAACAAAATGTGGTGGCAAACCTTGTAGCACCAGGACGTACAATTTCTTCCAACCAGGTCTTTTCTGTAACCATGATAAGAAGACCATATGATTATAAGCAAAGATAGAGATTTTGGATGCCTTTTTTGCAAGATCACACACATAAGGCATAGAAGCAATATCTTTCAACACAAGATTCAAATATTGAGCTGCACAAGGAGACCAATAAATGGTTTTATACTTCTTTTTAATCAGTCTGCCGCTTGCTACATAGTTAGCAGGATTGTCAGTCACCATATAGACTATATTCTCAGGGCCAACCCACTCACTAACTTCATTGAACAAAGAAAATAAAGTTTTTGCATCTTTAACTACATCTGAGGCATCAACTGATTTCATAAACACCATGCCTTGCACTGAATATACTAAGAAATTAATCAAAGTACGTCGTCGAACGTCGGTCTAGCTATCAGCCATTAGTGTACAACCATTTTCTTTCCACTTAGCTCGATAACTATCAATCAATAACTGACACTCTTTTTTACGATCTTGCAACAAGATAATTCAATACTCATGAGCACTAGGGAACTTAAGCCAAGGACCAATGGCAGCAATAGCATCAACGGCTTTTTGAAATAAAGGGCAATTCAATGTATTAAACGGAATACAATTCACATAAGCCCAATCAGTAATAACAACCTTAGTAGCATGTTATGCTTCTTGACTTGCCCAAGCACTTTTGATGCTTGGTTAAGCACCCGGAGTTATTCTCGTTGCAAAATACTTGTCAAGCTTCCCAACCCCAATTGCTTTCCTCTTTGTGACACTACTCTCATTGTAGATGTGAAGCTATTGGCTCTTCAATTTACATATCATCAATCTCTTATATATTGTCACTAGCAATAGGTTTTTTCTTTGCACCCTCTATCAATGATTCTTTCATTCTAGCATGTATATCATGATATACTTTCTTACAAGAAGACACTTGACCACTTATAATAGCTAGATGTTGCTTTAACCTATTAATTCCACCTCCCCTGTAACTTGATGCACATAAGAGGCAAGTAAAAACATTAACTCTCCCCTCTTTTTTGACAAACACATATTGCCAAGCAGGATCAATTTTTTTGACACTTCATATTGACTCTATGGGATCAGAGATATTCGGGTTAAGGGGGTTGCTAGACTCTTCTGTAGGGGCAGTGGTGGTGGGGGGATTATCACTTCCTTCACCACTTCTGACCTCTATGAGCAAATAAGGAAGTAAATCCAAATACAGGGTCTTTTCAGTCAACAAAAGAAAGCAAACAAGAAACACCTAGTTCGATCACAAGCAAGCTACAAATTAACATAAAAACGTCTCAGCTACCCACAAGCAAGAAAACAATTAAATTGTAATGAGCATAAATTATTTTCCCCTAATTTAGGTGGTATCTTTAACTACATTTTGACATTCATTTTGAAACAGGAATTCCCCTAATTTGCATCGGTAAAAAGAGGATCATCATTAATATATAACACAGTTTGTGATCATCTCCATAGCAGCCTTCGGCATTTTACAATTTCAACGAAAGAGGTGAACGGTGGCAAGATAATAAACTTAACAAAGTTAAATTTATGTTAGTTGAGAGGTGATAATTGTTTTATTTTCAATACATGAAGGCTAAAATTACACCTTTAAATAATTTAGAGTACTTAGTGCACCTTTAAAAATAGTTTGAAGTGCTCAGTGCACCTTTATCCATTTCATTTTAATTTAAGAGAGTACAGTAAAGTTTCATATTTTTTTTAGGAGCTAACTAAAATTTTCCCATTAAAATATGACCAAATTGATTGGGTGTCCTTTATTTCTGACAATATATACAATATCATTGCCCAGGGGGAGGGAACTTTGATACTCTTTGGGCAAGAAATGACTGATTCAGTGATTTGCATATACACCAGCAAGAACCTTGATACTTTTTTTTGGCTCAAATCAATACGTCATTAACAGTTATCCTAAGACTCATCAATCTTTATTTTTTTTGGATTTTTTTTAAAAAAGAAAGGTAGAAGAAGACTATAGCTTATAATCATAATTTAATTATTTTACTGGTATATATGCAAATCACTGAATCAGTCATTTCTTGCCCAAAGAGTGTCAAAGTTATCGGGAGTGAAACGTCATTAATTAAGAAAAAATTAAAAAGAGTTAAAATAATTGTTGATCTTGAACGAATTTTAGTTTTGATTCCTGTAGTTTTAAATCATTAGTTTTGGTAACCAAAACTTGTAGGTATCATTTGTTAAACTTTGACCAAATCTTTATGGAGTTATAGGAATCAAAACCAAAAATTTAAAACTATGATGACTAAAACTAAAATGCGATCACATTATAAGAAATAATATTAACCCTGATAAATAATAATATTAACCCTGATAAAAATTAAGCAAAAAAGAAATAGGAAGCCGTGTTTTAGTGCTCGTTTGAGATAGCTTATTTTTAGGCAATAAGTGCTTATAAATCGTGATTTACAGTATACGAGGTAAGTATGTAAGAGGAGTTTTATCCAAATGGTGAATGACTTATTATGATTCTGACTTATTAAAAATGACTTAATAAAAAAGTCAGTTTTTGTAATTTGATTTTATGTTTGGATGAGTGGTTGAATAAGTGATTTTCCATAAGTCAAAACATATTTGGATTGGCGATTGTATAAGTGCTTTTTTTAAAAGCAAAAACTTGTTTGGATTAGCGATTACATTAGTGCTTATGTGTTAATTATAACAAAACAAGAAATTTAAAATTAAGAATTAGTTGAAAAATGGAAGTTAGAAAATATGATGCCAAAATACATAATTTAACATAAAAATATTACATAACTAATTAGATCATATGTCCCATACAAATCGATCTCTAATCATGTCATGAATGCGATTCATACGGGTTGAAGATGTCCCAACATCATTGGATGAGGAAGCCGCATCGTCTAAAGTATTATTACCTTTATGAGCTACATTGCCATGTTCAGCTGCAAGAAAATTAACATCACTCTGAGAATTTCTCCTAATAAAGTTATGAATGGCCATAGTTGCGCAAACTGAGCGAACTTGCATTTCGTAGTTGTATTTATGCATTTTTTGCAATAATTCAAATCTATTTTTCCACACTCTAAAAGTCCTTTCAATAGTTGACGTCAAACTAGAATGATAGTAATTGAAGGTCTCTTTAGCATTTGCCAAACCAGGTTGATGCTGAAATTCTGGCAAGTGATAACGCTCACATCTGTAAGGACCAAGATACCCAACTGGTGTGGGATAGCCAGCATCGACCAAATAATATTTGCCTAATAAATGCTCATATAATTTTAAAGGTGTGAAATTAAGCAAAGTACGCATTGAAAGTAATTCAACTGAATGGGAAGAAAATATACCTGTAGGTAGATGAAGGAAATTCATAGCTGGATTTGAGACAACAGCTTGAAACACACAAGCGTCATGTGCAAAACCTTCTCAATCCGCCAACACGAATGTAAAGCACATATCCCAATTACATACAGCCATTACATTCTGTGTTGTATATCCCTTTCTCCCAATATATTTTTCCCGGTTGGGACCAGTGATCACACACTTGATGTGAGTTCCATCTATTGATCCAATGGCATCCTTAAAGTAGGGATAATATCGAGGATTGTTAAGTATTTTTGGGTGGCATCCAGTGAATTCAGGATGAGAGGGTTTGATATTTTCTCACGCTAGGCTAATACAAGCCTGTAGCACCATGTGCAATAGCCGACTAACAGTTTCTCCTGAATGCTGAAACAGCTCTTGGACCATCCTATTGCCGGCGCCCTGGCCAACTGTGAGCAAAAACATCGCAACCATTTCTTTGACTTCAACGTTCTTAGAATTTTGTAACCCATGTTCGACCAATTTACTGCACAACTGGTACAACACATGTTTTTCAACTCTAAACATGTCCTAACAATGTGTTTTGTGCTCTACCAATATTTCTTGGACCCATAAATAACCGGTGTGTTTACTTGTTTTACAAGGTTCTTTCACATGAATGGAACCCAATATTGGCACAACAACATAGTTAATTGTTCATACTCTGTTTGCTCTTTATCTATAAGAGCTAGTATCCAAGAGTCGTCATCTTCATCCTCCATCTAATTTGCCATTGCTGATGTAACCTGTGCGTTGGATTAAAATATATATAACATGAAGAAATTCAGTCAAAGTTGTAATATATGTCATAAAAGGAATGTTGAATTAAAACATACATAACATAAAAGTATTTCAGTTGAAGTTGCACTATTGGTCCACTAATAATAGAAAAACCAGCATGCATACAATACTACATAATCACTAAACTAATTTGCCATAAAGTTCATATCAGGATTATGTCGGCCACGGAAAACAATATCGATAATGGCATAACCATAAATCATAGCCACTCAATCAAGGGTCGTAACCATATAAAGCAACCACGCAATCAAGGAATCCTTGTTCCGTTTAACAAGTGAGAAAAATGTGTCCTGACTAGTCTTATCCATTATGAGCCTGATACATCGGACTTGAAATTCCTCAACTGGTTGCCTTTATTCCAACTCAAGTAGGTTTGCAATAGCGGTATCAATACTCCTTTCTTGAATTTCAGTGATGGTTGCAGCTCTGTTCTTCGATGCTTCTACTATTACACTAACCGCATCCACAATTTGCTTTGCAGCTGGCATCTTCTACTTCTTTGTCTTCCCTGAGCGATCAACTCATTTCCTCTTTCTTTGACTTCTAAAATTAGTTGGAACAAAGGATGTGGTTGCATTAGAGGGTGGGGTTTGGGTTGATAACCTAATGCCTGCTAGCTCATATGTCACTCCTATGCTAACTGCTGGGTTAACTCCAAAAAGGTCATCTTCGCTATCTCCTGAACCTTCATCTTCGTCCATAATAGGTCGGTAGACATCTTCTTGCTCTGTATCCTATATCTGTGTGTCTATGAAAGACAGTGCAAAGAAATCCTCGCCTGTTGCCACGACGTCCTTGAATGTAAAACTCAATTCTCTTTCATTCTTGAGGCCTGAATGGTAAAACTTTCTATACGCCAAATTCTCCTACATACAGACAAGTAACAAAATCATTAGCTATATTACTAAAGAAGATGATTGAGGCAACTGAATTACTATTTTGCAATGTTATAAGTAATTGTAGGCATTACTAACCTGACATTTGTGCCGCCACTACTCGGGTGAAGCAACGACATTTTCAGTTCCAGGCTCTCGGCCTACACCAGTCTCTTTTGTTAACGCTTCCCAAGTCCTTAAATCCTTTCGTAACATATCAAACTTATTTTTTAACTATTTCTTCTCGTACGCTTTCCCAATTTTCTCATTGAATGTAGCGACAATAGCGTCCCAACCATATTTCAAAAAAAAACAACCCTTGCCGTTCTTTTTTTAAAATTTGGTCAACCATGGCATGGACAAATAATTCAGTGGACGGGTTATCCCAGAGTGCTCTGTCATTCATCTTTCTATGGAAATGTTTGGCATAGCATTTATTAACAAATTCCCCAAATTAACAACACAAACCCTATATTCCACTACACGCACCACTAATCTGGCGACACTAGCATTAAAACATCTTGATGAAATTCAAGTAGATGCAAAGGTAAACACGACATATTAAAAATTACAAACATTGTCTTTTTTAATAGAACTGAATGATGCATTAAACACTAAGCAACAATTACAACATCATTAGTACTAAAGTACCAAGACTCCTTTCATCAACTACCACCTCCAAGCACTAAGTTGTGGGGATATTATATTGATCAAAGTTACAAGAGCTAGCCAATTAACAAGAAGTTCATGAAATTGCCAAAAGAAAAAAAAACAGGAAGTTCATGAGAAATTTGAGCTAACACCTACGCATTTGTTAGCGTCAATATGAGGGTGATTAACTATAAATACTGTATTAATTGTATATCCCTAATTGAACAGCAACCAACAAATTAAAGGGAGTAAATACAATATAGGGTAAATATATCACAGTCTCATATATAGTAACAAAGTCGACCAAGAATCGAAACTGTTAACATGCAGCAATAGAGACACTGCAGAGACATTTCCACTGAGACCCAAGTTCTAAGCTAACACCAGCAACAGAGACACTAGCAGAGACATACATAAATTTGAAACTCCAGCCAAAAATGAATGTCGAGTAGGACAAATGCATGAATAGAGATAGGAGATCAGAGTATATGAAGAAACAATGCGAAACAAACGTTACCACGCACAAGAAGACTCTATCGGACCTCACACCCACCAATAGAGACAAGAGATCAGAGTGTCATCGCACAAGGTCGAGCCGACGACAAGTGATAGTAGATCTACAACCTTCCGACCCAGAAGAGAAGATCAAAGTGTTGACGCACAAGATCACCAAACTTCTTACCAAGCACAGATCTGCCACATGCAGACCGAGAACCTTCCCGCCGGCCTTCACAACACCCATCAGAGTCGAAGATGAGGACCACCTTCCCGCCAATTGTAATGCCCCAAATTTTGATTAAGGGCTAATCATGATTTTTGTGGATAATTATGAATTTAATTGGCATTATTATGTGTTTTATGGCAATATTAATTTAATATGTCATAATTAGTGGAAAAATATAAGAATGGAATTATTGGCCATAAGTTAGTGATGAAGGGAAAATTAATTACTAACTAAAAGGAAATGAGAAGTGTGATTAAATGGTTAATGGAGGAATTAAAGTGGCTAATAGGTAATTTAATTTAAGGAGAACCAATGAAGAGGTGACATGTGTCAAGGTGGGAGTATGAGAGAGCATGGAAAAATGTCAAAAAGAAAGGAATAAAATATTATTTTCTCTTTCTTCCTCTTCCTCCATTTCAGCTGTAACATGGGAGAGGGAGTAAGATCATCATTTCATCTCTCTCCACACTCCATCTCTTCCTCACTTTCTCTCTCCCATTCATCCTCCATGGCTGCCAAGTGAGAGGAAGAAGAGCTTGTGATATGGGTGAGTAAATGGCCTCCTTTGCTCAAATTCTTTTCTTTAATGTTGCTCTATGATTTATGGTCTTTATTTTGATATTTATAGTCTGCCTATTGGTGTTAGTTTGAGCTCCCCATGAAATTTCGGAGATTAGAGAATCAAAGAACCTCTTTGGCAAAGTGAAAGAGGTAAGCAAGACTAATCTATCTATCTAAGTTTTATGCCAAATGGTCTAGTTTAGAATTTCTAGAAATTGTGACCTTTAATCCGAAAATGAGAGTCATTGGTATAGTAAGGGTATGTTGGTATGAGTTTTGGATAGATAGATTGATTTGGGATTAAAATGGTATGTTTGTATGATTTTGGATATTTGGATGATTATATTGCCCAAAACCAAAGCATGATATGGAGTAGGATTTGGATAATTCTGATGATTCCATTGAATTCCTGGGATATTTTTGTGTGAGAGTAGCTTTGGTAGAAGTTTCAGGTCCATTGGGATTATTTGGGCAAGTGTTAGGAAATGTGGTTAGTTTTGCTGCGTTTTCTAGTTTCTGATAGAATCAATCGAGTGATTGGGGTTCACTTGAGTACAAGATGAATAACACTTGAATGGTGATGAGTTCCACTCGAGTACGGTAGTACATACTTCCTTTCTACTCTGTGTTCTTGTTGCACTTTTGTGGTCAAAGGTAAGTGTTGCCTCACTTGTGAGTGTGGTGGAACATCACTCGAGTGAGCTTCTATCACTCGAGTGAGGGTTTATTTGACATCAAGGACTTGCCTCTCAGGTTGTCACTCATGGTTGTGGTGCAAGAGTGTGCCTTTTCACTCACAGGTATGTGGTATTCACTCGAGTGCAATGGGCTATGCTCGAGTGATCCTAATCCTTGAGAACTTTTGTGCTCTCAGGTCTTCACTCTCTAGTGTTCGAGTAAAGCATTTGGCTATCACTCGAGTAAGGTCCAGTGTGCTCGAGTATTGTAGTTTCTGAAAAGTTCCTTATGCTCTCGGGTATTCACTCGCTGTTGTTCACTCTCTAGTACCCGAGTGTAGACCGTACCATCACTCGAGTGAGGCCTTCTTCACTCGAGTATCCGTACAATATCATTGGAGTGAGGCTATCTTCACTCGAGTGTCACAGTGTAAAATGTCAATTTTAGCTTTTAAAAAGGGATCTTTGGGGATAGTCTTCTAACCCTTTAGAGCTATTGAAAGAGTTGTACATGGGTACTAAAAAAGCAATAATGATAACCAAATTAAGTGTTAAGAAGCCAATGAGAATTGAAATAGAGAACTGACACTTCGTCACTTACTATGAATATAGGATTTGATATTTGCCCTACTCGGGAGAGACCGACGCTAGGACACACACGGAAGGATCAAGGTAGTAACTCTTCTCTCATGTTGTGTATAATGTTTTGGTATACATGACTTATCATTAGGTTTTGTGAACTGTGTGTACCATGGCTCATTACAGCGTGAGCAATGCAGCATGAGCCATTTAGGGATTGACACTGGTCATTTCTAGAGTAGCCGTTGTAGTGCCATTGTAATCGACATGGATCTTTGTGAATCCAACCTATGGGGCGAGCGTTTGTGAATCTAACCATAGGCTGTGTGTTTGTTTCTTGCCTGTATGGCTTGCATTATGAAATGCTTTATATAAATCCTAACTGTGGTGAAATATATTGTGTGGATGGTTGAGATGCAATGCAGTGTGAACAATTTAGCGTAAGCAAATGTAAGGGTGACATGAGTCATACCTGCCCTTGTCGCTGTAACTGTCGTTGTAGTTGCCATGTATGTGTAATGATTTGCTTTCATGCCTTATTGTTGTGCATACTATGATTGATTTGATACTACGGGGATTCTTTAGAATCTCACTCTCCCAAATATAAACTTTTAGATAGGGAAGAACGATCGAAGGGAAAGCGGGTGACGAAGAGCGGCTAAAGCTCTGTTATAGGAGTTCATTTTGACTATGTGGTTGTTGGTTATCATGTAAAATCCATTGGATATCTCTTTTTGGATCAATTGTATATATTGGGATATATTGTATAGTTTTATGTAATCCCCAAGTAAAGGAAAGAAGTTATGGGCATTATGCCTTGTAAGAACCCTTTCATGAATTAATAGATCCTGAGTGTATTGGGAATTTATGTTGTACTCTTATATGTATGAATGAAATCAACCTGTATAGGCCATTTATCTTTTGAAATGTGGATATGAGACCATTAAGAACAGGTTTTGTAAAAGTTTTTGAAAACTCCAATTTTGGGAAATTTACTTTCTTAAAGTCTCAAATCATCTATGGTCTCTAATTCTACCTTAATTACGTGTTTATAAAAGTAAATCTCGACCTTAATAGTAAAGGGAATTACACCGATCACCAAAAACCACCGACCACACAGCAAAACAAGACCATCGAAACACAAGCAAAGCAACGATCCAGCTTCCACGGCTTTAGCTGGGCGCCGAGGGAGGGAAGATCTGAACGAGAATCGAGTTTCTAAACTCAAAATGAACTTGTTGCACTTTCAAACAAAGTGAGAGGAGAAGAATGAGAACGGCGAATAAGAGATGAGTTTCGGAGGAAGAGAGACGATAAGAAAGAGAATGAAATAATAAATAACCTGGGACAACATTAAATTCTCTAACGGTATTAAAACGCTCTAATAATAAGCTCCATCTGCCCGCTTTTTCAATAAGCCCCTTATTTCAATCGAGTTCCATTTTGAAAAAGCTGAACCAAACAGAGCAAATAAAATCACATATTCATTCGGGCTTTTATTCTTTGAAAACGGGCTTATGTGGCCCAAAACATGGAACTAAACACACAGTAAATCATCCACAACATTGCTAATAAAGGTTGATCAAGTTAACAAAGGGTGAGGTTGGCTCATAACTATGGCCCTATTTGGTACGTATGTGGCACTGAATTTTGATGGATTGGGATTATGACTGAGATTAGAATTGGGATTAGGACTGAGATTGATGCTTTAAAAATATATTTGGTATAAAGTAATAGTTGGTGGAAATAATTTCATTAATCTTATTTAATAAATAGTCATTAATTATGAAAAGACCCAAATACTCATGCCCTAAATCCCAAACTTAGTCTACACTCTAGCTTAGATGCAAACTCCACCTTCACCGTCCGTCGTAGATGGTTTCTAGAATTCGACGTCTGTCACATATGGGTCTTCGACTTTGACAGGTGGTTCTAATAATGTACTACTATTTTCCAGGATAGAGTTGCGATATTGATTTATCTATAATCATTTTCCAAGTTTGCACGAGGAGGCAATGACTTGTTGTTGATGATCTTATTTCAAGGTTATATGACAAATGTTTATAGTTATTGTACTGTATTTATTTTCTTTCAAAATTTTAACTTGTTCTTCAAAATGAAACTTTATTTCCTCTTTTAAATGCCTTTTATTTTCATGAGGAGTTTCTGCTATAATATCTGAACTTTATAAATTTACTCATATTTTTTAGGATATCATTGGAAAAAACAGATGTTGAAATTTTCACAGGATCTGGTGTTAAAGAATCTCAAGATTTTAAGAGAGAAGTTATAGAAAAAGGCTTGCTTGCAAAAAGGGAAATTAATTTCAAGATAGAATTATTTGGTTCAAAGACATTCTTGATTTATGTTGAACCTGTTTTTAGCAAGACAGGGGAGACCCTAGGAATAAACTACATGGGAATAGATGTCACAGATCAGGTAAGTGATTTTGCATTTAGTCACACTTTCGTTGTTTTGTATGCTAAGAAGAAAATTAATTTTATGGGCAAACTACAAGTGAGAAAAAGGGAAAGGATGAGGAAGATTCAGGAAGAAATTGAGGTTCAGAAAGTGAAGTATGAGGGATTATGTCGTTGGCGAGAAAAAAGAGAGAGAGAGTGATTATATGAGAGGGATGGATTCTAGGTTAAAATCAAGGGGATTATTTTCTTATTTAGTCAATACGTTTACGCCTTTAGTCAATATATTTCCTTATTTAGTCAATACATTTCAATATAAGTATACCTTTACAAATGCCATTATTGAAATGGTGAATCCCTTTACAAATATTGTCATTCACTATATAAGTATAGTCAATAAGTAAGACATTACATTTTTATAATTATGAATGTTTTCAACCATGCACGTTCCAAATATGGTAAATATTTATTCAAATGTTGTCAATTGCATTATCAAAGTTGTCAATGGCATATGGCCAAATCAATTTTAAAATAAATAATGTAATAAATTGATTAATTATTTTAAAATTCTAAAATTTGAATTATTAAAATAAATATTTCTACAAAATAGAATAAAAATCTAATTAGCTATTTTTTATTTTTATAATTATCAATGTTGTGAATCACGTTACAAGTATAGTAAATATATATTGTAGTGTTGTCAATTGATTTATAGAAGTTGTTAATTGCATGTGGCCAAATCTTAAGAGTTAACTTATATTTATTTGTACATACATATAATGTTGTTGGTTGGTGGCTTAATGGTCACCTTTATTTCGTGACCATCAAAGGGTTGAGGGTTCAAACCCTCCCTCCAACACCTTTGGTACACTTTGGCCAAAAACAAATCTTGGCTCAGAAACATATTATAGTGTTGAAGCTCTGATGAACTTGCCTCTTTAAAAAAAATGAGGGGTATTTTTATAAAAACACAACATTTCAAAATCTTATATTCTCACCTCATGACCTATTTTGTCCTCCTCTTTTTTAACAGACTTTTTGGAATTTTATAATTTAAGTGATATTTAATTAGAATTTTCCCTAACTTTTATGCCAATATATTCAACATTTTTTAATAAATACAATGAACATATTTACTTTTTTTAGAAAGTTCAATGCTACTTTGATCCTATTCTATAACTAAGTCCAACATTCAATTCAATTCAATTTAATTCACGTATTTAATTCCATTAATATAAGCAAAGGACATTAAATTAGAAATAAAATCGGTATAATTAATAAATTATATCAAGAAATAAGAAGTACTCCATTTAGTCTTATATATATATAACTAACATTCTCTCACATAAGTTGGTCTAAATATAAATAACAATATGTGTTTATCTAATAATTATTGCATTTTCTATATTTTTTTTCTCAATATTAATTACATATCTCTATTGTCTCCTTTTTTTTTCACTCATTATCTCTCTTACCCATCCATCATCTTCAAGGGTATAATATGGAAAAAAAAACATAACTCATATGTTTACTACTCTTGACTACTTTTATCCAATGCTTTTGTTGGCGTGAATTTGAAAAGTTGTTCCTTGTAAAAAAAAATGGAGTATTTAATATAGTCTTTCATATGTGTGTCTTTATTTAATAAGGGTAGTTAGAAAAAGTAGAAATTAATAGTAGTATAATGTTAGAGTTTAGTGTAATATACTCCCTCTGTCCCTATTTATAAGATCTATTAAATGAATTATGTTGCTTAAAAAATAATTGAAATTAGTTAAAAAAAAAATAAATATGTGGGAAATATTTATACTTATTTTTTTCAACTTTGTCTTTATTTATAAATGAGTGAATAAAAGAGTAATAATAAGAAAAATGATGAAAGAGAGTGTATGGGAAAAATTTATTAGGATAACATTTTGATAAAAAAAAACATTTAATGCGCAAACAACCTTAAAAAAGATACATACAAACTTCTTAAAATAAGACAAAAATTACAAAATCGTTAATTTATGCAAACAATCCATTTCTTTAAATTTATAGGGCTCACAAGATTTCTCTCTACAAAAAATAACAATGTTTGCCAAAATTAATGAATTTGTCATTTTTGCCCCATTTTAAAAAGCATCATATTTTTTTACACCCAATAAAATTTGGTGATATCAAGTGTGATTTTAGAAAAACATTATGATTATATTTGCAGCTTAACCCATTCAAAGAATAGGATTTTATAGTGAGTAGTTAGTATACTTATGTCTTGTTTGGGTTAGTAGTGGTAGAAGTGACTTTTTTGCAATCTGATTTTTATAAAAGTTAGATAGAAAAAAAAATCATATTGTAAATGTAATTGGTGTTTGGATTGGCGGTAACAGAAGTGACTTTTTTTCTAACCTTAACATGTTTGGATTATTATTTAAAAAACCTATTTAGATGGAAAATAACTGAAAAAATGGTATAAATCTTATTGAATACTACGTATATATATTATTTGTATATATTGTGATAATTGAAGTTAAAATTAAAATTTGATAAAATACAAAAAGTTCAATTATTATTGGAAAAAAAAGGAAAATACACTAAAGCACTTAATTAAAAATGGATAAAGTTGTATTTAAATTAGAATGCATACATGAGGAAGTATCAATAAGGGTAAATTAAGAAAAGATTTACAAATGTAAAAAAACATATTTTATATTTAGAACCAATATCAACCTTCTAAATATATCCTATATAAGAGTAGAATAGAACATAAAAGTAATTTAAATAAAAAATTTTAATTTTTTTTAAAAAAAAAGTTGATAATTTATTTATATTTTCATATTACTCATTTAAACTATCAAAACGTGTTACTAAAAAATAAAAATGCTACCACCTACTACTTTAGTAGGCGGTAGTTGATGAGAGATTTTGTAGGAGGCCTCTGTTGGAGGTTGTTACTGTTATAATCCCTAGGTGGATTATTGTAATCCAGTTTCTATTCAAAAAAAAATAAAAATGCTTTTTAGAAGACTTCTCATATTATACACCATGATGATATATATGTTAAATTGTTTCATACTCACTCAAATTATAGTTTTATTAAAGCTAAAATAAACGTGGACTAACCATAGTTGAAGCAAAGGCATCAGTTGTGAGACCCACGCTCAATCTTCTCTCTCTCTCTTAATTGTCACACACACTGAAGGCTGCACCCCGCAGGAAGGAAAAAGCGGCTTTGTTGAGTTTCTAAAAGAAGCTACTTTTGGATGTTAAACCCAGTAGGCTCCACCGCTCACCCAAACTTGGATCTTAAATCCAGTAGGCTCCACCGCTCACTCAAACGCTTCAAATAATATTCACTGTGCTTTTCTGGGGTTACTATGCATTTGGGAAGCTTGACCGCTTTCCCAAACTGGCACTTAGTGCCCGTTTGGATTAGCGGTGGAGAAGTGGCTTTTTTTTCCAGCTGACTTTTGAAAAAGTAAGGTAGGATTAAAAGTGAAAATGTAAATGTGATTTGTGTTTGGATTAGCGGTGGCAGAAGTGACTTTTTTTTCTAACGTTAAACCTGTTTGGATTAGAGTTTGAAAAGCCCGTTTAGATGCAAAATGACTAAAAAGGGCATGGATGCTATTGAATATTACATACATATGATATAAGAATATTTTGATTTTTGCAAGTGTGTCTGTGGTTTTTTTAAATTATTGTCTGCAAAGAAATTAATGAAAATTATTCTGGTTTTCTTCATTCTTTTTTAGTAAATATTTTGATTTTTGCAAGTGTGTCTGTGTCTTTTTAAATTATTGTCTGCAAGAAAATTACTTGCTGCTCAGGTCTGTATATATATATACTTGAAGTGAGGAAAATAAACAAAATTTAATTAAAATAACTGAAATTATAATTTAAAAAAATATACATCAAAGTATTTCACAAAAAATGGATAAATTGAAATTAATACTACAATGCATACATGAAGTGGATCATGATAGAATCATCTACCACTAACAAGTTGGTTTCTGATTGTGTCACGAATATGATTCATTTGTGTTGAAGATAATCTACGGATAGTTGATGTGGATGCTGCATCAACTAGATTGATTGAACCATATTTTTACATGATATTTCATGATTAATTTGGGATTTTTAATGTATTTTCTGGGACATTGTTGCATGATCAAGCACAAATTTTAACTAGGAACATTTGTATTGAATTAATTGTAATAAAGGGTAAATTGGTCATAATTTGTTAATTATTCATACAAATGATTTTTTTCTTGAACTTTTGATGCTACTTGTGCTTAAACTTGCATTGTAAGTGTTTGAAAGAAAATTGGAGATTTTGGAGGGTCAAAATTATTATGTTGATGTCTTGGGAAAATTATAGAAAAGTCCCCAGATTGTTGTGAAAATTACAAAGAATAAAGGAAAAGGGCCAGAGAAAAGCACATAAAAGTACCCCAGAATTTCAGAATTTTCAGTTCAGACCATCAACGTTTCAAAAGTTTCATCTAAGTCCCTCCAGAGAAGTTTTCATTTTTTCACTGAAGTCCCTGGTCAAAACGCACGTTTTAACCAGGGTTACTATTCATTTTCTTCTTCAGCCTGATGGACCTGAGAGTGCAGGCAGGCCTAAGACGCAGAGCAAGTTGAGAGTTGTTATTGCAGAACTGATTCCATTGGACCGGACTTAGATGTTCATTGTGGATATAGGATCTGGACACGGTGATACCTGGGAGGTACACAGACACGAGCTGAAGGGATATATAGGTAGAACAGCGACGCACTGCAGAGCATCTGGAGATCATCAGCGAATCATCGATCATCATCAGACCTCATCCTTCCTCTCCTTCTCGTCGCCGGCGGTGAGCTTCATTCTCATCACCATTGCTGCCGGTGACCACCTTGAACCAGAGCAGAGGCGAGCTTCCTTCACCATCCGCCACTCACAGATCCGAGAGCAAAGACTGGAGATTGAGAGCTTGGACAGGGGTCTGGAGCTGAGGGCAGCTGAGGCGAGAGCACCACTTGAGAGGAGAGGAAAGAGACCGACAACACACTACCACCATGCATTAATGGCTCCAACAGTCGACTGTGGTCAGCATTTATCTTGCAACGGTTTTCTGAACCAACATTGATGGGAAGAGAGAGAAGTGCAGTGGTTGGAAAAGCTACTCGAATGAGCTTCGAAAAAAAAGCAACGGTGATGAAATAAGTGATGCGAAAAAAAAAAAGCCTTTCCAAACGGCATCATTGTGGACAATGGGCTTTTTTTGAGTGGAACGCGCGGTAGAGCAGATGTGCCGCTTTGCCAAACAGACCCTTAATAGTTAACAAGGGTGAACCACCTGATTAAATTAAAAATAAATGCTTGCTCACTTTTCCACACAATTGATCCTATTCTCATTAAGTCTAAACATTCAATTCAATTTATTGAAGAACGTCGAATGCAACTTCAGTCAAAAAGGAAAAAGCCCTCAATTCAGTTGGTATAAATAATTGGGCTTAGCACTCTAAAATATTTTCTTATGTGCTTCCAGTACCTTGAAGCAATTTATGATGTCTTCAGCATCCTGAAATATTTTTTTATGTACGCCCAATACCCATAAAGAAATTTATGAGACGTTCAACACCTTAAAGTTTTTTTCTATATGTGTCCAGCACCTTAAAGTATTTTTTTAGGTGTGTCTAATATCCTAAAATTATTATTGAAAAAATACTTTAAATGCTGAATACACATTCACTTAAAAAACTTTTTGAGAGTTTTTAGCAGGATTTTAAGTGCTCCTAAAAAAAATACTTTATGAGCAAAATTTCTCCTGAAAAAATTACTCAAATAGTTTATTTTTTATAAGGAACACTTAACCGAATAACATATATTAAAGTGCGGTTAAGGACAATAAATATGTAAATAATGTTAAGTCTTTTACAAAAAAAAAAACCATTATTTATGAGGACATTGGGAATAAGAGATAAAATAAGAACATTATTATAATAAAAAGGATTGTAGGAGAGAGAGAATAAAAAAATTAATTTTGTACGAGTAATAAAGATAATTGTATAAGAGAAGGAATGTGAGGTAGAGAGTGTGTTTCTTATTAAAAAGGGGCAAAATGGAAAAATAATAGACAAAAATTAAGACATTATTTGAATGTTTCTTATAAATACGAACGAGCTGAGGTATATGTAATGGTTGTTAAAGGGAACGGAGGGAGTACTATTTTAAGGAAAAACTGTGCCACAAAATATTTTAGGGTGCTAGACGCACTTAGCAAAATATTTTAGGGTATTAGGCACACTACAAATTACTTTAGGATACTAGACGCAACTGGAAAACTATTTTAGGGTGTTGGACGCACCTTATCTCTAATTAGTTAGATTAGTACTCCTCTTGTCTCTTATTATAAGATCCTGATTTTTAAATTGGCTTGTCTCCTTTTATAAGATCTACTTTGAGTTTGTTTGAACATTGAATATATTTTTACCTATTTTACCCTTAATCAATATACTCATTCATTATCATTTTCACATACAGTCTCTCTCATCTTTTTCTCACTCTCAGGGTCTCATAGCCCAATAACAATTCTAATTTTAATTGTTTATGATTTTTAACTAATTTTAATTATTCCCAGTCTCCCCCATACATTCATATTTATGACTTTTAATTAATTTTAACAGTTTTTTAACCAAACAATTCAATTATAAGGATCTTATAATAAAGGATAGAATGAGTAGAATTGAAGAACACAACTCATGCTAATTGTGAATTTGGTTAAACTGGTGAGTTTACACATTGAGTTTATCATTTTTTTACATTTCGAACTTATAAAATCATGTTAACTATTCACTCTTAAACTCGTGTTAACATTTTCGATTCAATCATGCTCAGTGGATTTATATATAAATTTTTAGAAATTTCTTTAAGTATAATGAATTATGAATGTTGATAGGTTTAATTTCAATTATTTGGATTTAAAATATATTTAAATCAAATTATTGCCACTTTTATATTTTGATTATTTAATTATATACTATTATAGTACCTATTTACCGATAAAATAAACTCTTACGAGTGTACAGTTCAAGTTCATCATATAAGTTTATGTCACTATTATTATGAGTTTGTTTAAAGTCGTTGGTTTAAATCATTTGCTTCAAACAATATTTACTTTAAAATGGAAAAAGGAAATATAAATAATCCATATTAAGCATAAAAATAACTTCTAGCTATATCAATATATTCATTTTTTAAATATTGACCATCATGAACATACTTTGGGAAAATTGTGAAAAAATATCTCATTGGAAACTTATTTGTCAAATGGAACCTTCGGGTGCAGAATATCTTCCAAATGTGCAAAATATCTTCCTCTGTGTACAGAACATCTTCCTTGTATGCAATATTCTTCTCTATCCGTATGCAAAAATATTCCGTCAGTGTGTAGATATCTTTTCAGATCTCATTTAATAATTAGCTTGTCGATGAGGTCTTTTTTAGCAATTCTCCCTACATTTTTTTTAGAGAGTTCATCAACCCTATTTTGATCATATTCTAATTAAGTCTAACATGCAATTCAATTCACGTATTTAATTCCAGTCATACCGAAGGAGACCAAATCAGAAATCAAATCGGCAGAATCAATAATTAATCAGTTACTTAAATTATCTATGCCGTTTATTTCCCTTCCTCACCATCCATCCTCAAACCTCTCTATTTAAGGGCTCTCAAATTCAAAAGACATGGCACTGACAAAACCAAGCCTTCTTTACCTCAGAGTAGCAATCAATCAGATTCGTGTGTTTTCAAAGAGAGACAAGTTATTATACAGAATAAGTGATTATGGCACTGAGAGGTAGCACACACTTCTTGGCTTTGGCTTTGTTTATGGTGATTGGAATTAACATGTTATGCAACTTTCATGGGGTCACTGCACAATTTTGCCAAGGAACTGCTCTTTCTGAGATCAAGGCTATATGCGACAAGTCCGTCACGCCATCCGGTCCGGAGGTTCCTCCGTCGTCGGGGTGCTGCTCCACAATGAAACTCGCCGACCTCCCCTGCCTCTGTAAGCAGTTTACTAAAGAGGTCGAGAAAGTTATGAGTCCAAAGAAAGTGGTCGATGTTGCTAGGACTTGTGGAGTGTCTGTTCCGGCTGGATTACAATGTGGAAGTATGCTCTCTCTCTCTCTATGTGTGTGTATATATATATTTCTTTTTTGCTAAAATTTTAAATTCTAATTTTTTTATTTTTTTAATTAAAATTATAATATTTTTTAGGTTAGTAACTTGAAATTATCTTGATTATTATTAATTTGAGTCTTTAATTTAAGAGCGACCTAACTAATTTGGGACTAAATCTATAATAAGTGAATTGAGGTATTATATTTGAGACTAAATCAAACTCTTAACTAACTCTTATATTAATAATTGAAATAAATATCATTATAAAATATTTAACTTATGCGTATAATATTTCTAACGGTGTTAAATACAATTTCAGGTTATAAGGTTCCACCACCACATGCCTAATCTGATACAACATTCAAGGATCAATGGCTCCAAAAACAACATATATAGAGTGTATCTGCTTTATATGCTTTTGTATTTTCTCGTTTAAGTTATTATGTATTTAATCAAGGCATTATAAATACTAAAATAATATATATATATATATATATATATATATATGTTTAATCTTAATGACAATTTCGTAACTCCTATTCTGTTTACTTCTCCTTCATTCTTTTTTATTTCTTTTAAACTTGATTCAAAATTCAAATTATTTAAATCTACTTAATTAAAATATGACCAAATTGACTATAACTAGGTTGATAATTTTTTGAATTTGATGTATAGAACAGATTTTATAAAGTTTTAAAAAATCAATATAAAAATTTTCATAGATTAATATATTATTCAAATTCAAATAAGGAAATCCCCATCTATAATCACAGTTTAAATTTAATTATTACAAGCAATTCCCAATGAACCATCGCTATATCAACAAATTTATGTCAATTTAATATATGCTATTTCAACAAGACCACCCCCACCCCCATTATTAAATTGGACGATCGGAATCCTCTCATAATTTTTTTCCCCCCTTTTTCCTCTCCTAATCCTATCTCTCTTTTCAGAACAAAAATTGCGTCCTGAGGCGATGAATCTGTCAAGATATACGAATCCCATCCTATTGATGAGCTACATATCCGACATGATTCATTTTTTAATTCCATTTATCCTAAATTTTGTTGGTAATTCTTTTTAAAAAGTTATATTTGATTTTTTTTTTTTTTGGTCTTGAGTAGTACTTCATTGTTTTAAAAAAACAGTGACTTCTTCCATTAATATAGTTTTCATTTAAAATTTTGATCAATTTTTGCAGGATGTTTTAGCGGCCGATCAGGGTACCTAGGTGCACCGCGTGTGATACTCATAAAAAAAAAATGATCAATTTCATAATAATTGTCACTTTACGAATTAATAGAGTCATGATTTCTTTTTTACTATTTTATTCATTATTAAATCTTATTAATGAATAAAAAGAAAATATGTAGCAGATAATCAAGGAATCTAAATAAATGAATTTAAATCAAATATAATCATATTCCTTTTATTTAAATTATTTAATAGTATCTGTTATTTTCGACACATGAATGTATGTAGAAATATTTTTTCGGGGAAAAAATTGAAACATGAAGAGTAATGTAAATCATCCACATAGGGAGTATATGGACAGTAAATATATTATTTCAATTTTCAAATAAATGCCATTAGCAAGGTGTCTCTCCCAAACAACAAATGGGCTTATTTGAATTGTGGTCATATTTCCTCAGAGATAATAACTCACAAGGACCAACAAAAATAAATTAATTAAATGAAATTTAACAATCATGAATTTGTGAAACGCGCCAGAGAATAACCAAAGTTCAAAAACTAAAAAATAAAAATAAATGGAAGAAAATACCCTTATACAATTGCTAACATGACTTTGTTGCGTTGGCCAAGAAAAACATAATTTTGTTGCAAATCCTAAAATCTTAATTGTAAATATCAAGCGATTAATTGCAAGTATGTTGTAAATTGAAAAAAAGTTCTCGTGGTTTGTGGAAACTCAGTTGCAAATTGTGAAAACTTATTTGCAAATCTCATAGATATAGTTGAAAATTGAAGAGCCCTAGTTATGAAAATATCCCACAACTAATAACTTATTTGAGATTAATTTTGTGTATTTTTCAATTAAATTAAATTTTGATATTTGAAATTAAAATTCCGTTGTTTATAATTTTTTTTTTCCAATTTACAACCTATTTAACATTTACAACTAATTTTTTGATACCCTAGCATAAAAGTTACCAAATTTATAAAACACTTCTTCTTTACTTACTTTTATTTTTTTCTCAATTCAATTGTAGTCTTCGTGTGTCACTCTTTCTTTACTTTAAGTCAGTCATTCAACTCAGTTCATCAACTGCAAATTATATTTAAACTATTCCATCTAGTTTGATTGATTTTTATACATCAATTCAAACCATAAATACTGTAAATTGGAACAAATCAATGTAAAAAATCCATATTAAGTATAATTGTATAAAAGTAACTTCTCTGTCAATATGTTCAATTTGTTTTTGAAATAACGACCATGAAGACATTAACTTTCTTAGGGAATTCAATTCTATTTTAATCATGTTCTAATTGAGTTTAACATTCAATTCAATGATCAATCCACGTATTTAGTTCCACTAATATCAAAGCAAATTCAAATAGAAACAAATCCGCGTAATTAATAAATTAAAAACAGTTGCCTAGAATTTAATAAAAATTAGAGAAAAAAAAAACAAGAAAATACCACTTAAACTTCAAAATCCCAAATCAGTGATTCCCTACTAAAATAAGTTATTAGTTGCTATACTCTTGTAGATAACAATACTAATTTAGGATTTTGAAGTTCAAGTGGTATTTTCTTATCTTCTTCCTTAAAAACTAGACACACACATATAATTATATTATTATTATTATTATTATTATTATTATTATTATTATTATTATTATTATTATTATTATTATTATTATAATATAAATCGTACTTGGCAAATGGTATTTAAGTATTTTTTCCTTATTTTTAAATATTTGTTTTTCTAATGGTGTCATTTTAATTTTATTTTTTTTATTTTTTTTTCAGTACATTTTCCTACTTTTTACATGCAGAGTAGCACGAGTGTGTATAAAAAAATAATCATAATTATGTAAAAGAGAAAATGCATGGAGTCTACAAGCTAAAATTTTAATTAGTGCATGGTTGACTTACTCTGATTACTTAACTATTGGTTGTAACATTTCTAATTTTCATTCAAAAGACTAAGATAATCTTATGAAGAAAATATTTAGCGATAAATATAATTTAGTGAATAATGTTTTAAATAAGGAAGATAAATATAAAATTAATTAAAACATTAAAGTTAAATTAAGTCAAATAAAAATATAATTAAACAATTATTATTATTTAATTTTTTAAGAGAATGTAAAATAATAAAGTTAGTAAAGGTTAAACGAGAGTATTTAATTTTAATTTTAATTATGTGTGTATAAGTAAATAAATAATAAAATAAAAGAAATTAAGAAGTTCCACATCAACTAAAAAAGGAGAAAAATGAGCTCTTAGAGCCTATATATAGGAGTAGTGAAGTGAACATAAGGTGCAATTTTTCTATTTTCGCATACAACTAAGGTAGTCCGGGAAAATGTCATTTCTATTTTTGTGAACCGTTGGATTGGGCTAAAATTTGGTCAGCCCATCCAAGACATCTAATCCGTCAATTGCAATGATTGGATTAGAAATTACTGTCATGAGTTACAAGTTACAAAGCCCAGAAGACGAATGAGTTTTTGGAACGTGGAGAACAAACCCTAGAGGAAAAAATCAATGTTTCTAGCTAATTCCACCGATGGATCATCACAAAATTTTGTGAACCTGTTCAAGGAACCTAGTCTGGCAAAACCAACGGTGGGATCTTCGATTTGATGTGTTGGGATTTGAGTAATGTATCACATATTGAATCTGTCATTTGAAAAATAGGAATTATGTCTTAGATTTAGGAGTTTTCTAGATGTTCTAAAAGTTAAAATCCTAAATTGAGATCATAGAAGCCTTAGACAAGGCTAGTTTAATGCTCCAATAGTCCCAATTGTCAAATTTAATGTAGTTCTAATATAATGTTTTCTACTTGTAGGAAATTCTGAGCAACTCGATGGAGGAGAAATTATAAACATCTAGTGCTGTTAAAAAACTTTGTATTTCTTAAGTTTCTCATTACTTGAAGCTTTGGGATAAGGATTTTCCTAAGTTCAAACTTAAAAAATACCAGGTAACATGGTCTTATCTATCTTATTTATAGGTGCTGCTCGTGGGTTTTTCTGAAAAACCCCACAAGCCTAGAATGAGTAGAACTTGTATGAACCTTGCTATTTTATGACCAATAACACCTTGTGGGACCTTTGTGGAGTTTTTTTAGAAAAAACCACGAGCAGCACCAATAAATAAGATAGATAGAAACACATTACCTGGTATTTTTTAAGTTCCAACTAAAAAAAATCCGTATCCTAAAGCTTAGAGTAACTAGAAGCTTAATTACTGCAAAATCTTTGAACAACACTAGATGTTTATAATTTCTCCCTTATTGAGTTACTCAGAATTTCCTACAAGTAGGAAATGTTATATTATAACTATGTTAGATGATAATTGGGACCATTGGAGCATTGGACTAGCTTTGTCTAACGTTTCTAATAAGATCTCAATTTGGGATTTTAATCTTTAGAACCTTTAGAAAGCTCCTAAATCTAGGACCTATTTCTTATTTTTCAAATGACGTATTGAATGCGTGATACATTACTCTTACTCCAAGATATCAAATCGAAGATCCCACCATTGGTTTTTCCGAACAAGGTGTCTCAAACAAGTTCACAAAATTTTGCAACTATCTAATGGTGGAATTATCTGTAAACATTGATTTTTTCCTTTAAGGCTTGTTCTCAACATTTCAGAAATTCATTCATCTTCCGGGCTTTGTAACTCGTAACCCATGACATTAATTTCTAATCCAATCATTACAATTGACGGATTGAATGTCTTGGATGGACTGACCAAATTTCAGCTCGATCCAATGGTTCACAAAATTAGAAATGGAATTTTATCGAGTGTGCCATGCTCGTATACGAAAATAGAAAAGTTACACTTTAAGTCCACCTCACTACTCCTATATGAAGGTTCTAAAAGCTGATAGGATCGGCAGGCACAGCAGAAGAATTTTTAAAATTTTCACCGATCCTAATCGAGGATCTATCAACGGCGTTTAAACTAAGTTGGAAGGATTCATACCTTTTGATGATTCAGGGCTTTTACGATCTCTAGGAGCCAATACGTCAGGTCCGCTCCCTCTACCTGTATCCATACGAATGCTCTCCAACCGAGACTGTGTGCTAGCCCTCTAATGTCTCCTAGGGTTTCCCTTGCGGCTCTCAATTCTAATGTGTATCTCAGTATATCTGCTCTATCAAGTTTATAACCTATAAGGGCTATTTTCAAATTTCAAAACTAATCATCATTAATTTCAAAATTAATTAACTATTAATTATCTTGATGAGCTAATTAAATAAATTTATTTTAAATTAAATATGTCCAACAGTTTTAATTTAACCTATTTATTTAATTCAAATAAAGAGCCATTAGATTTAAGTTATCTTCATAAATTAAATCTGAGATACCATATCTCTATCATGTTAGTTATTAGATTTAATTTATCTTAATAAATTAAATTTAAAACTAACACACTATAATAATATTATATAATATATAAATACATATATATATAATATGTATTTTGAAAATATATATCTATATAATATTATTAACGAATTTTTATATTACATAAATACATATATATATATATATAATTCGTCCACCCTAATTAAACATTATCTCGTGTTGGGCCATTCTTGTGTGCGACCCTGTAGGCCCATATAAAGTTGGCAGTGGGCCAATAACTGTATTAACCCACAAGTCGCAAGCGGCCTCTAGCAAGACATCACGACTACCCAATTCATATGAGGATCGTTAACACGATGCAACTTGTCATACAACCATGTCACGTCCCTTTTGTCACACGATATATTGGTCAAGGATGAGGCATGGATAATGTCATCCTCTTATTTCTGACTATTACTTTCTCAATTCCTGAGTAGTCTGACAATAGAAATGGAAACTCCTTTCCATTGTAGTATGGTCATACATTTCTCAGACTTACTCATCGAGGGGCCCAATAATATCTCTCTACTAATGTGAGGGACAAATTCCATCTTGATCATTCATATTCCTCTGCATGAAAAACCACCAAGCCCGATTGTAGCCTTTATCATCACCCGGTCAAAGGTGACTTTTGACTAGTTCAAAGCTTAGCAACTCTCATGTAGGAATCCATGATGACCTCATGTCAAAAGGCATTGTGACATGGTTATACATGAGAAAAGCTTATGACTTGATCCATGTAGCGTTCTCATAGTAGGTCGGTCCAGCACCTTGTACTCTTACAAGTGCCTAAGACTTTGATTCATATTTCCATATCTTATCAAAGTCATATTGATCTTGTTTCATCTCTGCTCCCGCATAGATGACCGACCAGGGACATTTTAGGATAATATTTATGAATTATCCAAGGATACAATTATCACAGTTAACATGCAAATAATATGATAACAAAATATAGAAATTTCATTATATTAATAATGTTCAAAGTACAATGATTGGCCATTTGGGCACAATTTCCAACATCGTCCCACTTGCCCTAGGTACAATCATTAATTTGTCTAATTCCCATTGTCCTAACATGACGCTCATGCTTTGCCTGTGCAAGCGGTTTAGTAAGAGGATCAGAAACATTATCTTCTCCTGCTACTTTGCATATCTTTATATCACCTCTATTATTGATTTCTCTAATAAGATGAAATCGCCTGAGTATATGCTTGGTCCTTTGATATGACCTAGGCTCTTTGGTGTGTACAATAGCACCGCTATTGTCACAACAAATCTATTGGATTTGAGATGGTAGGTACCACCCCTAGTTCAGTAATGAACTTTCTGATCCAAACGGCTTCTTTAGTTGCATCCGATTGCGATTTAAGGTCGTCTTGGTTAGTTTGGAAACTTGCATCTGTGTAACCGGTTACGTAGAGCTCATCATCCAATCCACCATAGACCAAAAATAAGTCCTTAGTCCTTCTTAAGTACTTTAGGATATTCTTGACAACAGTCAAATGACCCTTACTAGGATCTTGTTGGTATCTGCTGGTCATACTTAAGGCAAATGAGACATCCGGTCGAGTACATAACATGGCATAAATGATGGATCCAATGGCTGAGGCATATGGAACCTTACTCATGCAATCTTGTTGATGAGGTGTACTAGGACACAAATCCTTACTAAGATGGATGCCATGAGACATGGGCAAAGGACCCCTTTTTGAATCCTGCATACTAAACCTATGCAGTATCTTGTCTATGTATGTGCTCTGACTTAGGCCTATTAGTCTTTTGGATCTATCCCTATAGATCCTAATCCCTAGAATATAGGTGGCTTCACCTAAGTCTTTCATTAAAAAGGACTTTCCTAACCAAGAGTTGACACTATGCAAAGTAGGAATATCATTTCCAATGAGTAGGATGTCATCTACATAAAGCACTAGAAATACAACTATGCTCCCACTAACCTTCTTGTAAACTCAAGGTTTATCGATGTTTTGAATGAATCCAAACTCTTTGACAACTTCATCAAAATGATGATTCCAGCTCTGAGATGATTTCTTCAATCCATAAATGGATCTTTGAAGCTTGTAAATTTTACCAGAGTCCTCTGAACACACAAAATCTTCAGGTTGTGTCATGTTCACATCCTCAAGCATCTTTCCATTAAGGAAGGTTGTTTTGACATCCATCTTCCATATTTCATAGTCATAATATGCTGCAATGGCAAGAAGGATTCTGATTGATTTGGCCATTGCAATTGGGGAAATGGTTTCATCATAGTCTACACCATGAGTTTGAGTGAATCCTTTTGCAACCAGTCATGCCTTGAAGACATTTACATTGCCATCCATGTCAGTTTTCTCCTTGAAAACCCATTTGCACCTGATGGTTTTTACACCTTCAGGTGGATCGACTAAGGTCTATACTTGATTGTCGTACATGGATTGCATTTTAGACTTCATGGCATTTAGCCATTTCTCAGAGTTTGGTCCCACTGTGGCTTCTCGATAGGTGGTGGGCTCATTTTGCTCAATGAGCAACACATCACGGTCTTCAGTAATCAGAAATCCATATCTCTGAGGCTGATGCCGTGTCCTATCAGATCTTCGTGGACCTTGTGTTACTTGAGGAGGCTCAGCAACTTGTTGTGAGTCTTCTCTAATTTCCATCTGTGGTTCTGTACTATCTTGTGACTCTCGAATTTCTTTGAGATGTACCTTACTCCCACTGGTTGTTTTAGAGACAAACTCTCTTTCTAGAAACTTACCGTTTCGAATAACAAACACTTTATTATCGGTGAGATTGTAGACATAGTATCCTTTTGTTTCTTTAGAATACCCCACGAAAAGGCACTTTGTGGATCTGGGCATTAATTTATCAGAGGCTTGTTTCTTAACATATACCTCACATCCCCAAATCTTGAGAAAAGATAAACTTGGTTTCTTTCCAGTCTATATCTCATATGGTGTCTTTTCAGTTGCCTTAGATGGAACATGATTTAGTGTAAACATAGCTATCTCTAGGGCATGTCCCCAAAAGGACGGTGGAAAATCTGTTTGACTCATCATAGATGGAACCATATCTAATAGTGTTCGATTCCTCCGTTTAGAAACGCCATTCCATTGTGGTGTTCCTGGAGGAGTCAATTGTGAGATTATCCCATAACTTCTAAGATGGTCAATGAATTCTTGGCTCAAATATTCACCACCTCAATCAGATCGAAGTGCTTTAATTGTTTTACCAAGTTGGTTTTATACTTCATTTTGGAATATTTTGAACATTTCCAAAGATTCAAATTTATGTTTCATTAGATAGATATAGCCATATCTACTAAAGTCATCTATAAATGTAATGAAGTAGACATAACCTCCTCTGGCAGCTATATTTAATGGTCCACATATATCTGTATGTATGAGGCCCAATAATTCAGTGGCCTTCTCACTGTGCCCAGTGAAAGGTGACTTCGTCATCTTTCCTAATAAGCAAGATTTGCATGTATTATATGATTCAAAATCAAATGAGTTTAGAAATCCATCTTGATAGAGTTTCAAAATGTGTTTCTCATTTATATGGCCTAGACGACAATGCCATAGGTAGGTCAGATTCAAATTGTTTGATGTTATCCTCTTAGTAGTTACGTTATAGATATTCCCATTATTAGGATGTTCCAAATTTAATATATAATGACCAACATGCAAATCACCATCAGCATAGAAAATGTCATTACGATAAAAAAAACATTTACCATTCCTAGTAATGGAAGTATAACCTTCCTTATCCAAATAAGAAAGAGAAACAATGTTACTACTCAAAGCAGGAACATAATAGCAATTTTTCAAAACTAACAAAAGCCCACTGGGCAGAACTAATTCATAAGTGCCTACGGCTAAAGCATTAACTCTTGCTCTGTTTCCAACTCCTAGGTCCACCTCACCCTTCTTCGGCTTTCTACTGTCCTTTAGACCCTGCACATTTATACAAATGTGAGAACCACATGTAGTATCTAATACCCATGTAAAGGAAGTAGAAAAATGAATGTCTATAACATAAATACCTGAAGTGATAGCCTTACTATCCTTCTTGTTCTTTTTCAGATCTTCCAGGTAGAGTTTGCAATTCCTCTTCCAATGACCGGGTTCATTGCAGAAGTAGCAGACTCCTTCCTTTGGAGGCTTTTCCTTCTTGGGTGTAGGCTTGGTTTCGGGCTTGTTTGACTCTTTGGTCTTACCACCTGAGCCATTACCCTTCTATTTGCCCTTCCCTTTCTTTTTCATACCCTTTCCTTTCTGAACCATCAAAACTGTACTGGGCTTTTTCTTAATGCTTTGCTCAATAGTTTTGAGCATCCTATGCAGCTCAGAAATTGATTTCTCCATGTTGTTCATGTTGTAGTTCATAACAAACTGGTCATAACTCTCCGGGAGTGAGTTGAGTATCAAATCCGTAGCTAACTCTTGGATCATGGGAAATCCAAGCCTCTCAAGGTGATCAATATAGCCATTCATCTTTAACACATGAGTACTAACTGATGCACCTTCAGCCATCTTGCAGGAATGTAAGGCCTTTGTGGTCTCATACCTTTCTTGCCTTGCATGTTGCTGGAACATTTCCTTAAGATGGACAATCATCTCATGAGCCTCCATGAGTTTCATATCTCTTTAGAGCTCTGGAACCATAGTGGCAAGCATCAGGCAACCTACATCCATAGAGTCATCCTTATGCTTTGTGTAAGCATCTCTCTGAGCTCTTGGAGCATTGGCTGCAGGCTCCTTAGGAATGGGTTGATCTAAGACATAAGCCTTTCTTTCCTGCTTGAGAACAATTCTCAAGTTCTTGAACCAGTCAAGAAAGTTTGTCCCATTGAGTTTGTCCTTCTCAAGGACCGATCGCAATGATAGTATAGTAGTATTACTAGTCGACATGATTCTACAATTAAAATATGCAAAGTTAGTTAGTAATCTCCCACTAAGTTAACAACCCTCAAAATAATAATTAGTGGGCTAAGATCCATATTTGGCTTAAACTTAAGTCAGCTTTGGCAAGACGCTTAAATTGAAGTTATTTAAGTAGGTAACCTATTTACCAATTACATCGCATGTAACTCTTAGATGTTTATGGGATTCGACCATCATATGATCCCGCATGTTTAATCTCATCTAATGCCTTGAGATGCAAAACTATTTTGTTAATCTCAATTAAGTCCAAACAATAATGAATATTATGAGCAGCACCATTACTCATGCTTGTCTCATCAAGATAACTCAAGTGCATCCACTTTGGTGGTTTTCACAATTGAGTGATCTAGGTTTTGACAAGTACTCATTAATTGATGGCATTATGACTTAAGATTTGATTCAGAGGGCTTAATTAATTAGTTTTGTTTATATGGATGCAATCGTGGTCGCATCTCATATAGATAAATACATATAAATGCAAAAGTTTTAATGCAATGATCTAATCAAAAGCATAATTTAAATGTGACACAACATGGCTTACCTAACCTAAAATCCTCTCAAGCCAATAAGAGGACTTCTCTAAATAAGAAAAGAAATACATTGAGAGAAACCTCGTTTAAACATTTGAGGGGAGTGAGATGAGAAGATAATGTACATCGAGAGTATTTAGAGAAAGGCACGGCACGCAGGCCGTATTTAAATATTACAACCCTTTGTAAAATTCTAAAGCCATGTTATTCACCATACCCAAACAAATATAAATAATAAACCACAATAAGAATTCATACAATATGAAAAGCAATAAATGTCATGATCAGATTATATTGCGCTACGCAGAGGTGGTCATGGTGGTCCCGCTAGTTCAGACCCAATTTCTCAAAAAAAAACAACAATGGCCCAGAACGCTTATGATCCATATTGTCTTCCTTATAATTCGGATCCCTATTACCCGAATAGATATCCGAACCTAGACCCGATTTGATTGCCGCCAACTACGATCTCAGGTACCCTACCCGATTTCATGCTTGTTTGAAAACGAAAGTCACATACATGTTTCAAGATATACATGTTCGGAATCGATTTCATGCTTGTTCCAAAACAAGAATCACATACGTGTTTCAAAACTGAAAATGAAACAATTTCAAGATTTAATTTAAACGAAAACGAAAATCAACAGAATTACAAGATCACATCTTTCTAAATAATTTCGTTTCATATTAACCAAATCACATGCATATTCGAATGTTTCTTATAAACATACGTACACATCCCATATATATCACATGTATAAGAAAACTCAATTTAAACGCACAATTGACCTGGCTCTAATGCCACTATTAGGATCGGCAGGCACAGCGGAAGAATTTTTAAAATTTTCACCGATCCTAATCGAGGATCTATCAACGGCGTTTAAACCAAGTTGGAAGGATTCATACCTTTTGATGATTCAGGGTTTTTACGATCTCTAGGAGCTAACACGTCAGGTCCACTCCCTTTATCGGTATCCACACGAATGCTCTCCAACCGAGACTGTGTGCTAGCGCCTCTAATGTCTCCTAGGGTTTCCCTTGCGGCTCTCAATTCTAATGTGTATCTCAGTATATCTACTCTATCAAGTTTATTACCTTGAGGGCTATTTTCAAATTTCAAAATTAATCATCATTAATTTTGAAATTAATTAACTATTAATTTGCACCTTCAACGGCTTCCTTGCTTAACTCGATCGCTGAGATCCATAGAATCACCAAACCAGAATGATGAGCAAATAAGCAAGATCAAAATGAACATAAACACTATGAAACCGTAAAATTATATATCAAATCGAATGAGCCCTCTCTTGGACCATCCTTTCCGAAGCGATCCACAAATCGCCACAGCTTTCACTGTCGCTTCGGCCACTCCTGAAAGAGCTATTTATTTTTCTAAACGTGAGTAGACACAAAAATCTGGCAGATTTACACTGTGATACGAAGAAATTCTCTCCATAGATGGCCATTCTTATTTGAATTTGGGATCGTTGAAAGTTCAAAATGATTGACCGACGAAAGCACAAGTATATTGAATTGAAAATGGGAGAAAATCATGGCGAACTTGAAATGGTAACTAGAATTGATTCGAAAACGTAGTTGTCTTGCAATTTTGGTAGGGTCCTAAAACAAAGTTGACTTTTTTTTTGGAGAGATTAAGGAAGCATTATTAATCATATCATATGTTATATATCATTATATTATATATTAATTTATTAGTTAAACTAATTAGTTTGAGGAAAAAAATAGGGAAAATTCCAAAAAACTACATTGGAAATATCAAAAGGACAAATCAATACATTGAAAATGGGAAAAGACGGATCAGGTGGGCCAATGTTTTTCCAATTCTTCCCAGTATATAAATTTTTGAAAAATTCAGAACATTATTGCCTCTAATAAGAAATATCTTTGCTTAGAAAAAAAATAAGAAAATGTTTTGATTGATTTTTTTTCACATTTTTATACTCTTAAAATAGTTTTATAAAATTGTTTTTGAAAATAAGTTTTGAAAATAAAATATATATATATATATATATATATATATATATATATATATATATATATATATATATATATATATATATATATATATATATATATATATATATATATATTTGGAGATATCAAGGGAGTTCAGAGACAGCAAGCAGTCGACCCCACTGACAGGAGCTAGTGTGAACACAATGAGCAGACTGAGACAAAGCGTGTGTTTGGATATCATTAGAAAAGCATTTTTTGAGATGAAATCGTTCGGTAGAAAACCACCCAAATACATGAAAAAAGTTTATAATTACTTTTTTTATATAAAACTATAGTTTTGGAATCTAAAAGTTAAAACCATGGTTTTAAAAAATCTCTCTTTTTTTTCACTTTTTCTTTTTATCCTCCCAACTAGTCAACCACCCCTTTCTCTTTCCTCTTTTTTTCTCTTTCCTTGTTTCAGCAATTATTGTGCTTTTCCTCAAAACCATACTTCTGTTTTGCTGAATTATGCTCGCTGGAGAGAGAGAAAAAGGAAAAGGGGAAGAAAGAAATAAAAAAAAAATCAAAATTAACTTTTTACATGTACGGAAATGACAAAGGAAAAAAAATAAAAATAAATATATAGAGAGAAATATTTTAAAAAATAAAGAAATAAAAAAAATTAAGAATTGGAATAATTTCATGCACATAAAAAATTTATTTCATTTTTGGTATTTATTATAAATTTTATGTTAAATAATACATGAAATATCATTTTATCTTTCATATGTAATTATTACAAAAGTTAATGTCCTTTTTAGTAATTTGACCATGAAAAAAAGTAATTCTAATTATAATACCCAACCACTATCATTCTATCAAAATCACTTTTTTTCCTAGAATCTATTCTTCAAAATCACTTTTATCACTTTTTTTCCAAAAGCTATTCTCCAAAAGTTAATCCAAAACACACTCTAAGGGTGTGTTCTTATTAGCTTTTGGAGAATAGCTTCTGGAGGAAAAATGGAGACTAGCTTTTGGAGAATAGATTATGAGAAAAAAGTGATTTTGAGGTAATGAGAGTGTTTGAATGTTATAATCAGAATAGCTTTTTTCATGGTCAAATTACTAAAAAGGACATTAACTTTTGTGATAATTACATATAAAGATAAGATTATATTTTATATATTTTTAAGGGTTAAGGTCCAAATTTAACAAAACCATTAAATTTCACCTAACGACGTTAAATTTTAAGAGAAGAAAACCCCTGACGGCATTAAAAATGATGCATCTTAACTCATTATTTAACATTAAATTTCATAATTAATACCAAAAATGAGTCAAATTTGTCTATATGTAATGTTAATTAACTTAACCAATTTTTTTAATATAACCAAATTAGATAAATAGGTCTTATATTAAGAATAGGAGTGGGCATTAAAATTTTAAAATTAAAATAGAGTACCCAGATAACACAGAAATTCAAAAAAAAAAAAGATGAGAGAGAATGAGTGGAGTGGGGCCCACACAAGGAAAAAGTGAAAAAAAATAAATTATGTCAAAACCTTGGTTTTGGCCCTAAAACCAAGGTTTTGAATAAAAAAAGGATTACGCAATTTTTTGGGGTGTTCGGATAACTTTTCCCCAAAACCAAGGTCTTGACAAAAAAAACACTTTTGGAGAAGTATCCGAACACACTCTAAGACACCCATATTATAAGTACTTGTCATATTCAATGGCATGGTTACAAGAGACACGTAACATTACACGACCGTGTTTTCTCCTACTATTTTTGAACCAACTAGCAATAATCAACTACATTGGCCCAGTGGCATACATTATACACTTTCACCAATAAAGTTGTAGTTTAATAGCATGAAAGTTCTAATATAAGTGAGAGATCATGAGTTCAATCTCCCCTATTGTTAGTGTTTGTCTCTTAAATTGGGGAAAAAAATTACACATATTCATGAGCGTGTGGTGTGTGGGTAAGTTTGTGGTGGGTTTTTTTTTTAATTAAAAAAAACTACCAGCAACGGTAGACTGAATTTAACCCTAGAGAATGCAGTGTATTTTACACTACCTTGCGTCAAATACGCTCAAATTATTTAGCTTTTTTCATTTGTTTCCCATTATAATTTACCTTTTTCCGATAAAGCATTCCCTCAATCATACAAACACATGGGACCTTCAGGACAACGATTATGGGGCTAAAGCTTCAACTTGGTAACAACACCAAGAATGGTAATGCCGATGCAAATGATAGGGAATGAACACTAGGGGAAAATTCAAGAAAACACAAGATATTTTTTTGGGAACCTGTTCAAAATTAACACAGGCCTATTATGAAATAAAAAGAAGAAAACCCTTAAGTTACAATTACAATGGACAATATTATTAGTGATAAACATCAGAAACACTACCTGCTTCTCACCAATTCTGCATGGTGGCTAAATGAAGCACTAACATCAGTATTACAGAAAACTACAATGTCAGAAAACATGTAAAGCTACTACCTATGACGGTTAAGCATTGTTGGTGCCAAATCCATGAAAGCCAATTATTATACCAAGTAATTTTTTAACCCTTCAATCTCTTGGGCGGGCCAGCCAGAGGGAACTAAGAGCACGAAGTCGAGAGAAGTAGTCATACATGGCAAGAAGGGCCGAGCTGATTGGCGAGTTGTCAATATACAGTGCATTTGTTGCAGTTTTTGCTGCCGCAAATTGTCAGCCTAACAAACATTACATAAATGAAGCCCATAGTGAGAAAAATACAACTTCCAACTAGCCAGTTGCATGCCAATGATCTCTAAAGCTAGCAAAAAAAGCAAACAAAAAAGTTGATGCTAAATTGCCAGTAGTTCAGAAACAAACACTGCTAAAAACTAGAAAGTCAAATTTGACCACTTCCTCCCCTGCCCCACACAGAATCTTATTATAAAAGGGGTTAAAGTGCATTTTTGCCCCAAAATTACTTCCAGAGGAGCTATGAGCACTTGAAAGAAAATTTTGGAACAAAGTACATAACACAATTTTTTAAACCCAGTGCAACGTTGTACCGTTTTAACAGTCAACAGTTAGTATAGGTTGGGGGACCTATTTGGACCCAACATTCACTTCTAAAAAAGGGGCAGCATTACACCAGTTTTGAAAGATTATGTGCTACATTGCCCTACAATTTCTTTAGAGTGCTCTATTTCCTCCAAAAATACCTTTGCTCAAGACAATGTGACATGCACTTCAACCCTCTAAAGAAAAACAATCATTTATATTATCCCCGCACACTTAAATTTTTACTAGTTTTGAAATCCATGAGGAAGGCAAGATTGGCATAAAACATTCCCAAACTAGATGAGAAAACTGTACCTATCACATACTATCAAAATAAATTTACCTGTCGAATGAAATCCTCAAGTGTGCCTAGCTTTCCCATGGCCATAGCCATTTGGCTCATGTAATTGGCCACATTCCCTGATGAACCAGAAGATCCAAGAGATCCACTAGATAATGTCTCCGCTAGGGATTGTTGTAAAGCTTCCATACCCTGAGATAATGCATCTTCTGCTTGTTGAGAGGATTGCTGCAAGTTGGTAATGCCAACCAGCTGCTGCTCTGTGAGAGGTTCCAATTGAGTTATCAGGAGCTACAATAGAAGTCATGGCACCCAACTTAGACCTCAGAAATAAATATTCTGTGTCAAAACTCATAAATTATAAGAATTCTGGTATGCATGATGGAAAAGGCATAATATTTAAAGTTCTAACATATGCTTCATTTTCAACCAGCCAGCTTCTTTCTAGCCCTTAATTTACTTGAATTCAAATGGAAAAGAACTCAGGCAAAATATTCCAAACGTAATCAGGAATGCAGCATGAATTCATGAATAAGGGAGTTAGCTAAGTATGCGATACATAAAGCATATACTCAGTAGATTCATATATTGACATTGTAGTATACCATACCAATACTCTCGGATAACTATAAACTGTGCCCACCCATATCAAATTTCCTCAATGGTTCTGCTGATCAACCTTACTCCCATTTCCATCCCCAAAGATTATGAAAAACAAGTAAAACCTAAAACGTTTTATGGGGAAGCACGAGAATCCCTTAGAATTGAGATGGACTAGAGTTTCCCCATCAAGAATTAGTGGCAGCATATAGAAGTAAATAAAGAATCTGGAGAAACTAACAGCAACTATCGAAGTCCTATGTAAAATATCGAGTCATTAATTAGATACTTAATTGACTAGAAATGAGGTAGCAGCAACAAATTTAGATGCTAGAAGGCAGCCCAACAAAGTTCAATAACTACTTCCTTTTCAGAAAACGCCAAGACTGAGTAAGATGCACCTATCTTATGATAGTTGAAACTTGAAAGGACCTAAATATGTGTCTCACTCTTTCCTTAACCAAGTGAGCCATAAGAACTATAAAGAAAAGGGGCAGAATAAGCTCACCTTAAGGAGTTCAGATGATTGAAAGCCACCAAGCCATAAAAAACATCTCTCCGCAGGTGTTTTCCACATGCCGGACAAATGGAAAACATCAGCCTTAGCAGCAATACCTTTCAGCCTAAAAATCTCATCATAGTAAGCCAATATGTTATCAACAATCATGCGAAGTTCTGTACCACCAGCATGAGAAGGTCTGTAAGACAATATGATGAAAATTATTGATCAGTTTGTGCAAATTATGCTACTATTTTTCTAAATATTTCAATAATCAAAATTAAAGAAGGCACAACATATCACAAAAAGGCTACCATTTCCACTCACTGCATTTATTTGATCGCCCGAGCTTGATATAAAAATCCCCTACGAAAGGAACAAGAGATTTTGGTTTATATTAGACATGACTGGCCAAAAACTGTGTCAAACAAAGAACAAGTAGAGGTACGTAGAGCTTAAGACTACTGATCCATTTTACATGCAAAGAATAATAAACATTATTTCTGGACATAAAAGATTATAAAAGATTAAATATATGTCACATGCTGCCTAGCTAGTTGAAGCTCTTGCTCTAGTTGGGTCAACTTCCAGCGACTGCTTTCCAGCTGTTAGACATAGGCCTATAAAGAGAAGCAAAAAGATGAATTTCACAAATGAGATTCTGCTATAAAGCCTACATCATAAGGGAATCATTCGATTCTACTACCATCATCACTGAAAAAGCTAGGTACGTGGTTATATGAGGTTGAATAACTTAATCTAACATGATAAAGGTGTAGGTGAACATTATACAAGAAACATCCAAGCATCCAGCTCACTTCCAATATCATACTGGATGTGAGAAAAATAGAACAGCATAAGGATAATATGCTCATGCCTATAAGAAAAAGGTATAGCAAATGCATATCATAGTTTCTTTCTCAATTGGCTTTTTCTCGCTTCCTCCCAATTCTAAGCAAGCCTGCGGAGAGTCTGCCATAATTAAATGAAACAAGTATCACATCAAATATACAATTAAGAATTATAGCTATTAATCATACAATATGATTTAGATATATAACCTTTTGATCTGTTTTATCCTTTGATCTGTCACTGGAACTTGTCCTTATCAACTGAAGTTTGAAACTGCATTTAAAAAAAGAAAAACAAAAAATGAATAGCCTGCTAAAAAAATACCCTTGTTTGAATTCTAACAAAGTTGAAAGTTTGTTAGATGATAATCAGGGAAACTCGCCTTATCAAAAGTTGTATGGGTAATTACTTTAAATGTATTTAAAACTGACTCTGAATCACATAACCAGAAAAACCATCACAGAAGAAAGCTTGGAAAGGGTGAAAAACAAGACTAAACCTTCTAGCAAGACTATAAAAAATAAACTAATTAGAATATACTAGTAGAAATATGAATCTTCCCCCAACAGTATGATATGGTTCTGTAATTCCTGACAGAATCGTGTAGAAGAAATAGGAAATATAGGTAGAAAGAGAAGGGAAGAAGAGAGATGAGAGGAGAGAATCTAGACAGAAGATAGAGAAGAGAAGAGAGACACAAGAATTTTGAATATTCTCTGATTTGGATTAATCACAAGCACAACAACTGAACTACAATGAGTATCCTCTAGGCTTTATTTAGGCAGCCTAGATAGCCCATGCCAATGCCCCCTATTCCTTAATGAGGTGCATGAGCCTATTGCCTTATTCATTAATGGCAATTATGTAATTATCCCCTAATTCTAATTAAATCCCTAACTAAACTAAATCCTTAACTATATAATTGGGGATTAGGGATTTACATTACATATTCATATCAATACCCCCCCCCCCCCATTTTGACGTCCTTGCCCTCAAGGATGTGCTATATCAAAATCTGGAAACTGCTCCTAGAAACGAAAAAGTGGCATCCAAGAGGCTTCTTCATCCGGCAAGCCTTTCCACTGCACAAGAACTTCAGTGATGAACCTTTTACGCCTCTTCACAGACCTTTTATGGAGTATCTTTGCTAGAAATAGAGAAGGTGGAGGTTCAGGGAAATCAGGAGGTGGATGCCTAGGCTTCACAGCAGGGTTAGGGTATAGTTTTAGCAAAGAAACATGAAAAGTAGGATGAACCCTTGATTCTGGAGGTAGCTCCAATCGATAAGCCATTGGTCCTACTTTTTCCACTACCTGATAGGGTCCAAAATACCTTGGAGCCAACTTCTGGGAACTCCTTACAGCTACTAAAATTTGGTGATAGGGTTGCAGCTTCAGAAAAACCCACTGACCAATCATAAACTCTTAGTCAAATCTCTGTATGTAAGCCTTTTGCTTCATCTTATTAGAGGCACGGTGTAAATGGTGCTTAAGCATAGCCAATACCTGTTCCCTAGCCTTAAATATGCGATCTACAGCTTTTAGGACAAAATTATGAGGCAAATAGGGGCAATGCAAAGGGGGTTTCTGACCATACAAAAGTTCATAAGGAGAGGCTTTAGTTGATGTATGGAAAGATGTATTGTACCACCATTCCGCTTGAGATAACCATTTTCTCCATTCCTTGCGCTTTTCCCAACACATGCACCTTAAGTATGTCTCCAAACAACTATTGAGCACTTTAGATTGCCCATGTGTTTGAGGGTGATAAGCTGAAGATAACTTCTGTTGTATCCCCAAAACCCTTAGAAATTCTTTCCAAAAATTGCTTATGAAGATAAGGTCCCTATTACTAATAAATTCGATAGGTGCCCTATGTAGTTTGTAAATCTGATCTAGAAAAATCTGAGCTAAAGAGGTTGCTGTATAGGGATGAGAAAGGCTCACAAAATGAGCATATTTACCAGAGTACAAAAAACCGGACCGGACCGGCCGGTTCGACCGGTCGAACCGGGAACCGGTCCCTGGTCCGGTCCGGTTTGGCCAGTAAACCGGTCAAACCGATTGAACCGATCAAAACCGGTTGGACCGGTCAGAACTGGTTAAAACCGGTAAAACCGATGGTCCAACCGGTTGACCCGGTTTCCTTCTTCTTTTTTTTTTTTTAAATTTTTCAAATTTTTATTTTATGATTTTTGAGGGCAAAATGGAAAGTTGAAGACTAAAATGAAGAGAAAAATAGATAAAGAAAGAACAAATCTAAAAAAAAGAAGAAAATAATGAAAAAAAATTATTTAAAAAGATATAATAATTATAGGAAATGATATATTTTTGCATAAGTATAGGTATTATAACTAATACTAATAGATTTTAAACATTTTTTTTCTAAAAATCTTTATTTTTATCTATAGAAGTTTAAAAATATATTAATATATATTATCACTAATAAATTATAATATTTTAATATGACCGGTTATAACCGGTTCAACTACCAGTTAGACCCCGGTTGACCCATTAACCCTTGAACCTGTGCTGTGACCGGTTCATTGCCCGGTCCGGTTTTTCGTTCCTTGATATTTACTTAATCTATCAATCATAACCCAAATTACCTCCTTCCCATTGGATTTAGGGAGTCCCTCAATGAAATCCATAGTAATTGATTCCCATATACGACTAGGGATAGGAAGAGGCTGCAATAGACCAGGGGAGGCAGTAGTCTCATACTTACTCTAGCACAAGTGTCACAACTCTTCACGTAGGCTGTAATATCATCTACCATCTTGAGCCACCAAAAGAGAGACTTGATCCTATGATATGTGGCTTGAATACCCGAGTGTCCTCCTTGAGGACTTGAGTGCAACCACTCTAAAATTTTTTTCTTTAGAGCTGAATCATTTCCCACTACAAGCTTACCCTTTCTTCTCAACAATCCATCACTCCAAGTAAAACGAGAAAGGGGTTCCTTATGTAACCCCCTGCCTTTAACCACGTAATTATAATTCGATATCACATAGTTAAATTGGTTTAGAGACCGTCGGATAGCTTAAACTCATTTCAAGTTCCTACACTATAGTAGGGTTTTCACCAAAAACTTTCAAAAACCCTTCTCTATCCTGGTCTCAATTTCAAAATTCGAATATAATTACCTGTGCAGTTAATCTACATTCACACACATCAGAGTGTATAACCAAATCCCCGACAACTCCCGGGTTCTATACATATATAATCTGAGGGTTTAAAAGTCTCCACTAGAGGATTACATAACCAAAATCAATAGTAATATTTACATCTCCAAAAATAAACAGTAATCCCAAGTCCAAAATAGTTAACCAACAGCCTAACAACACACTCCACAAGATCCTAGCCGCTCCTGGTGGTTCGCTTCTCCTTGGAGCCACTTGCCCTGTCTGAAATGTTAGTCAATGGAAAGAATGAGATTCAAAAGAATCTCTGTAGTAACAAACCACTCATACAGTGTATAAACACATAGCATATATGATCATGTTAAGCAGCATCACAATGTATCATGGCTTTCGCCACAAAAAACAGCACTCATGGCTATAAACTCTAAGCGTCAGCTTTCGCTGCGATCTCAATGTATTCACAAAGTATTCACTAGGCGTCAGCTTTTGCTGCGATCACAAAGCATCACAATGTCACAATGTCACAATGTATTCTCAATGCAAGACAAACATACATACAATGTTTCACACAAAGTATAAGAGAGGAGTCACTACCTGGTTCTTTCCGAACGTGCTCTGGCACGGGTCATTCACGAACAGGGCAAATATCGAATCCTAAAATTCCAAATGCACCATTTAGACACTTCCATAGTGTTTCTTGAGGTTATATGAGTCTATAATGAAAATTTACAAAAATGCCCCCGGGGACCCGACCCGGCCTCGCCGTACCCGGTCCGGTTGCACTTTTCCCAAAATTCTAATCTGGACTATCCTAACATATTTCCGCGCAAGAAATCCATTTCCGGACTCGGAATTATCAAATTCAATGTGAAATTACAAATTTACCCTTGGCAGCCCCACTTTAAGGGTTTTAGGGGCGTTTTCGTAATTATGCTTTCTCGGCCTTTTCCGAAAAAGTGACCAACTGTAACCCCACCTAATTTTTGCCCCTGAACTCAATGGAACCATCAAATCATTGAAAATCCAACTCTAAGACCCATTTCTAGGGCTGGCCGAAATTTATGAGTTCTCCAGGGAAAATCGGCGTTTTACGATTTCGGCTCCGTAAACGCGTTCCTTTCTACTCCCAACCACTTTATTAACCATTAAATTAGGTTACAACTAACATTAAGACCCAATTTGGGCAGCATAACCCCTAGGACACATCATTTCCAAACTTTAAAACCAATGGCAATCCGGCGAAATTTCACCGATTAAATTGCCCACAACAGCCAGAATAAGCAATATACGAAAGTTTGGAAGTTACCTCAAGCTCCCACAAGCTTTTCCCAAATATGGCTGAACCCTAGCCTATTTGAACAATGAAATTCCTTGCTTCAAAACCTTAATTCACATAGAGGAATAGCTTAGGAGGAGGATTATACACATTAGGTACGAATTCACTGAAGAAATCGACCTACCTTGTGAGATTTCTCCTTCCTTCTCTCTATTTTTCTCCAAGCTCTCTCTCACGTTTTTTCCTCTTGCTTCAGCTGGAAATGGCGTGAAATGGCTGAAGAAGATGAGCAATTTGATTAATAATCCATGCTGACATCATCTTTTAATGAGTTGATGTCATAATTCCTTATTTTCCCATTTTCGGATTTTCTGGCAGATTTTCTGCCCAAACTTTAAAAAATCATAACTAATTCTAGAAAAATCGAAATGAGGTGATCCCAAAGCTAAATAAAATTTATTTAAGTCCTCTTCATAGGAAAAATATGGACCATTATTAGAAATCACCACACAAATACAGAATTACACAAAACTCAACACTGCTCCAAAACAGAGTCCAGTTTTGATCCCAAACTTTGGATAGACATATCTCCAAGTTCCCAAAACGAAATGGTACAAATTATATGTCCATTTTGAAGCTTGGGATGTGGAATTTAAGACTGGAAAGTTTCATAATTTTTAGACACCATTTGCCTATTTAAAACGTCCACACAAATCGGCTGCCCTGTACAGAGAATAAATGGACAGAGTTTTCAACTTTTGCACAATTCTTCCCAATGGTTCCAATTTCACAATAAACACCCTCCCCACACGAATTTTCACAAGGAAGCCATTGGAATCATTAAAATATCCAAATTCTCATCACACATTCTCCAAAAGTGTTTATTCAACAATAATTACATCTACTTTTGAATTCATTAGCCCTTAATTACTTTTTGGGATATTACACCTTACTAGTTTGCACCTTAGGGAGTAGTTGTAACAGGTACTCATCTGTCTCCCAACTTTGTTTAATATGCTACAATAATTCAGGGGAGGAAGTGTCTAGGATCATTTGCATCAGCTGCAATTTAGGTATCCTAGAGAGTGCATCAACCACTAAATTGTCTTGCCCCTTTTTATACTGAATTTCATAGTTAAACCTAACTAGTTTAGCCACCCATAGCATGTAAAATGAAGTTTTAAGCTGCTGTCCCAATAGGTATTTAAGACTCTGCTGATAAGTACGTATAATAAAGGGTTGCCTCTCTAAGTATTGATGCCAATGCAGAACTGCCAAAACCACAGCCATAAGCTCCTTCTCATAACAGACAACTGCTGGTGTTTATGAGATAAGCCTTTGCTAAAATAGGCTAGAGTCTTTCCTTCTTGCATTAAAACAGCCCCAATTCATATGCCACATGCATCAGCCTCAACCACAAATGGTTTGGAAAAATCTGGGAGAGACAGAACTGGTGCTGAAGTGAGGGCCTTTTTAAAATTATTAAAGGCATCAGTAGCTTCTTGAGTCCACACAAACCCATTTTTCTTAAGTAGAGATGTAAGGGGCCTTGCTATAGTGCCAAAATCCTTAATAAAATGTCTATAGTAGCCAGCAAGTCCCAAAAAAGCCCTAAGTTGCTTAATGGTAGTGGGTAAAGGCCATTCATCAACAGCTTGGATTTTAGTGGGGTCTGTAAACACTGTTCCAGCACCAATGATGTGTCCCAAATATTCCACATTTGCTGCAACAAAATGCACTTAGACATCTTGACATAAAATTGATTGTTTCTAAAAATATTAAGTACTTCCTCCAAGTGTGCAGCATGCTCAGCAAGAGTAGAGCTATATGTAATATCCCAAATTGTAATTAATGCTAATTAAACACTCTTGAAGTAAATAATGTGAATTATGATGCAAATGTGTTTGATGATGGTTTATTTAGCATTGTGGCAATCAGGGGCAAAATGGTAAATTTACCGACCGACTGGTTAGATACCATTGAGAACACTCCTTGGTAATCAAGATCAATGGCTAAGATTAAAAGATCAAGAGGTGAAATCAAGTGTGGATGGGAATATGTGAGATCATGTGAGGGTGAAGAGGGATCATGACAAGTGGCAAGCTATGGTCCATGGATTGAAGTCAAAGAATCAACTCTTTTCTCTTCCCTCCCACTCTTAAAGTCGGTTGTGTGTGTGTGTGCATGGGACAAAGAGAAAACTGAATTATCTTCATCTCTCATCCTCCATTTTCGCCAAGAACAAGCAAGAAAGGGAAAGAAGGAGCTTGAGTTTTAGGTAAGGTCTTGTCCCTAAATGCTCAACTCACCTTTATTAATATTGTTCAAGGGATTGAGAGCTTTATTCCTATGGTTTCATATTTTTGATTGGTGGAGTTTGAGAACTTGTGGGAATTTGAAAGTTGGTGAATCAAAGAAATGGCTTTGGGAAGAAGTTGAAGTGAATATTTGATACCTTTTGGTATAATTGTTATGGTCATTGGCTTGGTCTTGAGGATTTCGAATTTTGCCCTGATTATTGGCCTAATTTGAATGCTTGAATTTGTTAGGGTGTTGTGTAGAATGTGGTGTTAAATTGTGTCTTTATGCCATGGGAGTTGAGTTGGAATTTTGGAATGGAAGGAAGTTGCATTGTGGTGGATTGTGTGCATGTTGTGTGGACATGTTAAAATTTCTGTGGAACATGTCTAAATGGATAATGAATATGGTCATTTTGATGGCTCCAATGTGTTCCTTGAGCCAAATTGTGTGGAAATAGTATGTGATTTGAAATTAGGGACCATTGGAACCAATTGACAAAATCTGGAAAATCTATCCAATGTAAGTCTGTTCTGGGCAGTCAGATGGTGTGGACGTCTTGACTGGGTTAGTGATGTTGAAAAATTATGAAACTTTCCAGTCTTAAAGTTCACATCTCAAGCTTCAAAATGGACACAAACTTTGTGTCATTTCGCTTTTTGAGCTGGGAGTTTGAACTGTCCAAAGTTTGGCATCAAAACTGGACCCTGTTTTGGCATAACATTAGGTTTTTGGTAAATCTGGACTTTTTTGGTGATTTCTAGTTATGGCCAATATTTTTCCTTGAAAGAGGACTTAAATATCTTTCATTTGGCTTTGGAATCACCCCATTTCGATTTTTCCTGAATTAGTTATGATTTTTGGAAGTTCAGCCAGAAACTGGATTTTCTTGGGCCGCGGCCCAAGGATGTTGGGCCGCAGCCCAAATGTTTCTGTGCGTCACTGGACAGCCGTGGGCCGCGGCCCAAGGATTCTGGGCCGCAGCCCAAGTGTTTCTGGGCAGTTTTGGGCCGCAGCCCAAGGATTGTGGGCCGCGGCCCAAACCCAAAAATTTGTGTTTTGCACTTTTCAAAGGTGATTTTCGGTAGAGCCTTTCCCAACCTTTTGGGCATATGTTTAGGCTTCTAATAGCCACCTAAAGAGTCTAAATGAGAACCAACATTAAGTATTATGAAATTAGGAAACTTGGAAAAGAGATTGATTTATTGTCCCTACTTTGGTTTATAGGATTCGACATTTGCCGTCCTCATGAGCCCACTGAGCCTGCAAACGTCAGGAAGGAACGAGGTAGTGACTTTTCTTTTGTACCATATATGATGCATTGTATGTGTGTTATATCGTTGATTTGTAATGAATTCGTATGCTGCGACATTTGTGGATTTGTGTTAGCACTGTCATTCCAATAGTCCCTGAGTAGCTAACAACGGTTCGGGTTAGGATGGTGTGCCTTCCCGGCGGAGAAAGGGGATGAGGATGAGGTGTGATATATGTGAATTATGTGAGCCGAAAGGCTATTTGTGGAGGCCGACGGGCCATTTGTGAAAGCCGAATAGCTGTATGGGCTATAAGGCTATATGTATGCACTGCCACGCCAATAGTCCCTGAGTAGCTAACAACGGTTTGGGTTAGGCGGTGTGCCTTCCCGGCGGAGAAAGGGGATGAGGGTGGAGTGTGATTTGTGGTGCTGCTGCTGTATGATGATTTGCTTACATGCTGTGTGTTTATGTGTGGTATAAATGTTTTGTTACTACTGGGATTCTCTTGAATCTCATTCTTTCCTTTAACTAACCTTTCAGACAGGGCGAGTGGCTCTAAGGAGAAGCGTACGACCCGGAGTGGTTAGAATCCTGTAGGGACATTTATTTTGGTTATGTTGGTTAAACCTGTTGGACAGGGTGTCTGTATATTATGTTGGTTGTAAAGAATAGTTGAACGAAGTTGTGTAGTCCTCTATATGGAGGTTGTGAACCCTTTTTGTGTATGAATGGAACCCGGGGGTTGCCGGGATTGCTATTAGATATTCTGATATGAATGAATGTGAATTAACTGCACAGGTGATTATATTCGATAATTGAACTTGAGATCGGAATAGGAAAGAAGTTTTGAAAATTTTATAAAGTCCCTACTTCACAGGGAGTTCTAAATGAGTTTTGAACTATTCGACGGTCTCTAAACCAATTTAATTACGTAATATCGAATTATAATTACACTATTTGAGGCAGGGGTTACACTATAGATTAAAATGTTATTAAAAAAGACTAGGACAAACTTACGTAGATGCACCCTAAATAGGTCATTCATAGTTCCTTGAAATGTAGCTGGCGCATTTATCAACCCAAATGGCATACTAGCCATTCATAATGTCCAGAATGTGATTTAAAAGCCGTTTTGTATATATCTTCAAGTTCCATTCTGATTTGGTGGTAGCCAGCCCTCAAATCCAGCTTAGTAAACCATCTAGCAGTCCCCAATTCTTCAAATAACTCATCTATGAGTGGTATAAGGTATTGGTTCTTGATTGTAGCCTTGTTAAGCTCACAAAAGTCGATGCACATTCTCCATATGCCATCTTTTTTCTTCACTAGAACAATAGGAGCTAAAAAGGGGGAGGAGCTGGGTTGGATAACCCCAGCTTACAGCATCTTCTCAATTAATTTCTCAATAACATCCCTTTGAGCTGCTGGGTAACGGTAAGGTTTTAAGCTGATAGGATTTGTGCCCTTTTTAAGCACTATAGGGTGATTATGGCCTTCCCTAAATGGTAGAAGACCTTTAGGTTCCTTAAAAAGGTCTTGGAACTTGCTCAAAATCCACTGGATATCCCCTGGTATGCTGCTTGAAGTTTCAGAAATAGTATGACAGAAGGTACCTTCAGGTTGCTTGTGTACAAACTGAAGGAGAAATAGTTGATCATGCTGAATAGAGTGAATTTCTGGTTTATTGGGGTGTGCTAGCTGCCAAGAATTTGGAGAAATAGCCTGCAACTTCCTAAGATCACCTTTATACCATAAATACATAGATAAGGAATCATAATCCCAAAAGGCACTTTTCATGCTTTTCAACCATTACAATCCTAGAACAATATCATAGGTGTTCAATTCTAGAATTCTGAGATCAAACTGAAATTCCAGCCCTTGCATCTTCCATTTAAACCCTTTCCAGACCCATGTACCTTTAATTTTCTGCCTCCAGCTACTTCCACTGAAGGGAGGCTTGAATTTTCACCCTTCCAACCAAGTTTCTTTGCCAACTTGAAAGTATAGGAAGTCATGGGTACTACCACTGTCAATAAGGAGCTGAATTAGTCGTTTCCCAACTTGTCCCTACACTCTCATAGATGTAGCTCTGTCAGCCCCTTCAATTGCATGTAGAGATATGCTAGGCTGAAATTCCTCTGTATCTTGATCAGCAAGATAGCCCCCTTGTTGATCTTCTTCACTGTCCTGATCATTATCAATATAGTGCAACTGACTTTTCTGCCTTTGAGTGTACTTGTGATCACGTGAGAAGGGACCATGGCAATAAAAACATAGGTTCTTTAACCTATGTGCAGTTTCCTCTTCTGGTGTGAGGGGTTTGAAGGTTCGGTTAGGGTTCTTGGGTACCAATGCTAGAGTCTTTGAATCGTTCTTGGAAGTATAATCAATTGCTGAAGGTTTATTTGTTACCAATGCAGCACGGTATGGTGCACTTGTTGCTATATTAGTAGAACGATTGAGGTTGGATGCATAAGAAGTAGAACCAGTATTGCTTAATTCTTTATTGCTGGGATTCTTGGAAGTATTATTATCAGAAACTTTAGGATTCTAATTTTGGAAAATGATCTCTTGCATTCTTGCGATTTTCCTGGCTTCAATCAAGGTTCTTGGGTTCGAGATTCTTACCAGACCAACTAATTCTTTCTTTAATGACGAAATATAGATGTCCATAAGATAATCTTCAGGTAGATCCAATTTGGCAGAAAGGAAATCGAAAGGAGCATTGAAATCAAATAAAGAACCTGTTTGGCGTAAATGGGTCAGATCACTCATGGGGGTTTCAAATGGAGGTCCAAATGTGTCTTGCAGTAAAACTGCATAATCATCCCAAGAAGGTAACCGATTCCTCAGCCGGTGCTCCAAGGCTCTATGCCATTAGAATGATTTGTCATCAAGGTGCAAAGAGGCCATTTTCACCTTACTTTCTTTCGGGGTCTCATCCAAATCAAAGTAGCGTTCATATTTCAACAACCAAGTCAGAATATCCTCACCATTATACCGAGGGAAGTCCATTTTTGTGAACTGAGTAGGCTTGTGATAATGCTGACTACCACCTCTCCTATCATAATTCCGGTTAGGAAGCAGTCTTTCCCTATTCCCAGGGACATTCTGGTTTATCAAAACTCTTTCTTGAACATCACGGCGCAAGGCTTCCATGGAGGCAGTGAATCTGACCGTGAGTTCTTGAATGCTGGCAGTAACTGCTACCATTTGTTGCTCCAAGGTGTGAATTCGTTGATCCTGCATTATGTTCTGTTTCTTTCTTGATTTCTTGTCTCTACCATGTAGCAAGAAGAGTAAGGCAGAGGATCTTGATCTCTGATACCACTTATATGGTTTTGTAATTCTTGACAGAACGGTGTAGAAGAAATATGAAATATAGGTAGATAGATAAGGGAAGAAGAGAGATGAGAGGAGAGAATCTAGACAGAAGAGAGAGAAGGGAACCGAGAGAGAGAATAGAAGGAAGACACAAGAATTCTGAATATTCTCTGATTTGGATTAATCACAAGCACAACAACTGAACTACAATGAGTATCCTCTAGGCTTTATATAGGCAGCCTAGATAGCCCATGCCAATGCCCCCTATTCCTTAATGAGGCGCATGAGCCTATTGCCTTATTCATTAATGGAAATTCTGTAATTATCCCCTAATTCTAATTAAATCCCTAACTAAACTAAATCCCTAACTATATAATTAGGGATTAGGGATTTACATTACATATTCATATCACAATAAAACACACACACATATATGCCCATGTGTGTGTTAGTGTGACTTTAACATATTCTTCTTTCTTGTCCTCAGTGCTGAATCACCACAGCGTTTATGATGAAATGATACTTCAAGATCATTTCAACAAACAAAACAATTCATCTAAAGATGAGCTGAAGCTTGAAAATCGACATCAACGGAGATAAAAGTATGATACAATGCCCATATAAATATTGTTCCATGTGAACTTATCTAAATTAAATACAAGATACACTTACTTTTACTCAAGTAAGCAGCATCCACTCAGCAATATCCAACTGATTAATCAAATGCTCTAAAGTCAGACACACAAAAAGAATCAATGGTGCTTCCCTCGGTAAAGCTGAAATGTTAAAAATAGTTTGTCAGATTGAGGTGAAAAAAATAATAAATATCTTCCTTTTCAGACAGCGTGCAAAACATAAGTCATCTAAAACTCAGACAAATGCAAAAATACAACTAGAATTTAACATTAGCTTTCCCACCACAAACTTCTGTTCCATCTCAAAATTATAGTTTAGTCTATCATCCGAGATGGTCATTTACAAATTCACCATTGCCTTGCACTTACACCGTTATTCTACCATAACTCTCATACACTTAATCAAATAATATGTAAGTGCATCCATCCATAAATGCCATGTCCAAAGCACAAAGCACAAAATATGCTACTGTTAATGACATTTTAAAAATACCATTAAAGGCTTTTTCTGAATTCATAATAACATAACTTATATAGTATCATCCAATTCATTTCATTCACTGCACTACAGTAAAGAAAACCCCAGTAACCCAAGATTTTTCAATCCCCAATAATCTTAAAATCTAAAGGACTTAGAAATCAAAATAAAACCACCAGAATCCTCAACAAAACAAAAGGTGAATGCATTTGCACTCCTGAAATTAACAAATATACGTGAATTTGTCTATCAATGTCTCTCTCTTGGCTTTAAAAGCTTCATGACAAAGATGCTCATTATCCTTAGTCCAAAAATAAAGAGGGAATAAATAAGCAAGTTAGTCATTGGCATGTCGCACACGAAAGTGACCCCTTTACAATACAGTATGTCTGAGTATGTTTTACACTAGTTGCAGTTATAGCATATATATCACCAAAGCAAATTACCTAACGGTTATAGTTAGAATCTCCCCATATGCCTCCTCCTATGCTCTCTTGTCGCTACCGCCACCACTACCACCACCATCGAATTCTCTGCTTATGGTCGTAGTTCCGATTAAATTTAACTTCCTTATACCTATTCTTGAACCACGGGTCTCGAAGGATCTCGTCAATGGTGATTTAAGTTTCCATCTTGGTGTCCAAGAGGTGGGAAAGAAAACGCCGTAGGTCAGGTGATGTCCACAATGAACAATGACATTTTTTATTTTTTTTTTGGTTGAAAACACCAATATTCACCTCTATATATCTTCTTGTACATGGCAATGAGGTTTGGGTTGTTGAATGGAAGGTATCCAGCTGTCAATACGAAGAGGATAAACACCACAAGACCACACATCCACCTTCGCTCCATCATAGCCTTGCTTGGCCAAAAACTCTGGTGTGACGTAAGCTAGCGTGCCATAAAGTGCATGGAGCAACCCATCGGGTTGGATCTGATCTTTTACGGCACTAAATTCGAAGTCCAAAACTTTTAGATTCTTGTTCTCATCGTGCAAGATATTCTCGAGTTTGAAGTCACGATGGAACACGCCATGGAAGTGGCAATAGCGGCGGATATCAACTGTTGGAAATACTTCCAGCTATGGTCCTCGCTGAAGCATCCCTTGAGATCTTAGCAAGCAATTCGCCACCCTCAACAAACTCCATGACAAAGTAGATCTTTGTCTTGGTGGCTAAGGCCTCGTGGAGCTTGACAATATTGGGGTGACTAAGGCGACTCATGATGGTAATTTCACGCTTGGTATTAGACATGAGGTCGGTGCCATATATCTTATTCATGTTAATGACCCCGTTTTGGCCATTCTGGACATTGTGAGCAAAATATACCTTGGCAAAGGCCCCACAGCCTAGAACCCTTCCGAACTCATATTTTCCAAACAGGGTGTTGTTCTCCAGCATGCATTCGATCTCTAGCATGAGTTATTACTACTAGAGATCGAGCTCCAAAAATTTTGTCTAATCAAACTCTAATTCTCAACTCATGGCAGTGATGTTCTTGATGGAAGTAGCTTTAGTACCGGTGGTGGCCATAGAGATGATGATCGGTGTTATAGAGAAATTCTCAGAAAAATTAGGGGTAGTTTGGTAAAAAGACAACATTTCAAAATTTCACATTCCTCCTTCCCTTCGACCTATGTGTCATATCCAAGTTTAATAGACTATTTGAGGTTTTCCTAATACAGATTGTATTTATCTGACTTTTTTCCAAAAATAAAACCTAACAAAAGATCTCTTTTGAAATAAGAGTACCGTTTTTGCGTCTGCTCGATGGTGGTGAATCCAAGGCGTTGATGAAAGGTATGTGTATAATCAAGTAGTGGTGCTTAGTGGGTGGCAGTCTATAAGTTCTATTCATTTCACGGGGCTGTTTTGCTGGTTGGTGTCTGTAGGTTTTTTTGCATCTATGGATTTCTCCATTCTTGCTTCTTCGACCATAAGTGGTTGGTCTTTAGCCTACAAGAGGGATAGGTCCTTTGGAATGGGTTCTTCAAGCCACCAACCCTTACTTTGGCATTATTGCTAGCGACGGTGACTTTCTCTCTGCAAACTCTGACGAAAAAGATGGTAACCGTGCTTGTGATGGGTTTTTCAAACCACCAACCCTTACTTTGGCATTATTGCTAGCGATGGTGACTTTCTCTCTGCAAACTCTGACGAAAAAGATGGTAACCGTGCTTGTGAACTTTTCAGCTATGACTTCCTTAGTACTGTTCTTTAGGTTTATGTTTTTGGACTGTTAGTTGTTTGGCTTTATTTTGATGGACCTCTTATATTGTTCTTTGTATTTTCCTGTCTTTATATTAATGAAAAATCATATTATATGGCAAAATAATAATAATAATAATAATAATAATAATAATAATAATAAGAGTAAATTTTAAGTGCTTCATAAGTTTCGTGGGAATAGATGTGATCATTTGGTTCATCCACAGATAAGGTTCACAACATCCATCATCCATGTACACAAAGTGTCACCTAAATAAATAATGGTAACGGCAAAAAAATCAAAAAGTTATTGTGCATTTTGAGCAACAAAGTTATCCCCCAAGATTAAAATTTTTAATTTAAATTTAAATTTTTGAAGATAACTTATTACCTAAATTTAAATTTTTGAAGATAACAAAGTTATCTAAATATTTTTTTGAACTTAGATATATAGTTAGGAGCATTAAAGAACTAAAACTTTTCTTAAATGGAAAAAAGTGATTGTAAGAGAAGATATTTAATTTTATATGCTTAATAAGTGTTAATAATATCAATAACAAGAATTCGTTATCGAATAAATAATATTTATAAAAAAATTCACATTTTTAATTTAATTAAAAAAATTTAATCTAATAAATATATAGTCTCAGTGCACCTAAATATAAGACCCAGTCAAATTTTTTGAAGATGATAAGGAAGCTAAATAAATTAATTAATCATAATTGTATGTCACTAAATTATATTTCACTCTATAAATAAGACAAATTAATTTTAAAAAAATAAATATAAAAAATTTAAATTTATTTAATCAACTTCTTTAATTTCTTAAAGAAAAATTAACCGGTCTTATTTTTAGGACTAAACATTTTTCAGTAAAACAGAAAATGGGTACAGATGATAAAAAACAAGTACCCACAGAAGAACAAAACCAATGGTGAGAAAAGCAAATTCGGGAAAGCCAAAAGAGAAAAGAATGAACATGACAGTGAAAAACAAAATGGAGGTCTACCAGAGACACAAAAATTATACTCGGGAGAAGCAAAAAGAAAGCAATCAGCTTCTAGAATCTTCTAGTGAAACGCTTCCACTTTTACCGGAAACCTCCCTTCCTTCTCAAGATCGGTGTTCAGCATTGGTAGAGCAGCAATATCGACGTGCTCAATTTGGAGACCTTCAACGGCCCCCTTGCTTAGCTCGGTCGCCAACATTATCTATCCAAACTCCACAAATCAAAACCAAACAATAAAAAAATCAAACAGAACGAGCAAAGAAACATAGAAGTGTGTGCGCGTAAACATATTAGAGACCATTCGATTCATTCTTCAAAGAACATTTTGATTACAACGAAATGGAAGAACAGCATGAGATAATGCGCTAGTTTCTAGAAAGAATCCTAATAACGCAAATGGAAAATGGTAATACGGAGTAATTAACCAACTCGAAGGAGGCCTCTGTTGTATGAGCCTTTATAGAGTGAACCGCAACCTTCAACGGCAACGCCGCACCAAGCGCCCCTGTGAGTGACATCCTTCCTTGCAAGTGTGACGAGACTCGACAAACACTTCGAAGAATGAAAAGATCGAAAGATATATATTGGGGGTGTTAAAAAATAGCCATAAATTTTTTTTTAAAAGCACTATCAGAAATTTTTTTTAATATAAAAGTAACCAAAAACTTTAAAAAAAAAGTAAAAGTGGCATTTCCGTTAAAACTAACTAACGACCGTTAATTCCAATATAAAAGTATCAAAATACTCTATTTAAAAAAGAGGTTAAGAGGCAAAAATACCCATAAAACTTTTTCAAAAAGTTCAAAAATACCCATAAGCTTTTTTCAAAAGTACGTCCACCATTATAAACTTTTTTTTAAATAGGGGTGTTTTGGTACTTTTGTATTGGAGTTAACAGCTGTTAGTTTTAGTGGAAGTGTCACTTTTACCTCCTTATAAAAGTTCATAGTTACTTTTGTATCCAAAAAAAGTTACGATGATAGATGCATTTTTTTAAAAAAAAATTTATGGATATTTTTACCCTTTAGCCCTTGAATAAATAGTGTCAGAAGGGTGAAGGTTGTCTCATGGGTGCGTGTTCCTTTTATTTATTTATTTATTTTTCCCGGAGAGCGCGTGGTTTAGTACCATACTTTTTTAAATACTACAGTATATACGTAAGTATGTTGGCCAAAATATATTTATACTATACATATAAGCAAAGTGGTTAATTAGAGGGTTGGGTTCTTTGAATTTTGGTGTAACAACGTAGGGACGGACCTAAGTTTATATTAAAAAGAAAAATACTAACAAATGGGGCTGCGGTAGCCCCAATATTGTGCTTTTTTATTTAGGGCCCATTTGGTTTGATTTCATTACACTCTGCAATGTAGTGTAATACGATGCAATGGTAATACAATGCAATATTAATTATAAGGTTAGTATTTGGTTTGATTTTTAAGTAAGACGCAATGAGCTATTATTTTAACAATTATTTAAAATTAATATATCACACAAAGTCTATTTTACCCTTAATATAATCTTTGTAGAAAAAATAGTTAAGAGTCATCCCAGTGCCTCATCATAACTTTCACGCTATCTCGCCGATGATCGTCCGATGGCGATGGCTGTGGTGGTGGAGGACGGTAACGGTGCTACGGCTGCTACGATGGCAGGTGGTGATAGCGACAATAGTGGAGGAAGAGGTAGTGGTGGCGGCAACAGCAGTGAAGGAGGAGGTACTAGTGGGGGGCGGTGGCAATGCTAGAGGTGGCAGCAACAGGGTTTGGTGGAGGAGGAGGAGGAGGAGGAGGAGCTCATGGCGGCGGAGGGGGGGTGGAGGAGGATGTAGTGGCAGAGGTAAGAGTGGGGGTGGCAGCGGTAGTAGTGGAGGAGGAGGAGGAGACGGTGGTGGCAACGAGGGGCGGTGGAGGAAGTGGCGGAGGTGGCGGCGGTGGAGATGGTAGTGGCGGTGGAGATTATGGCAAGTGAAATGATATAAGTGAAACAAAGACACGTGAAATTAAATGGTAAATTAGAATTTTTAATTATGAAATGGGATGGTAATGAGGATTCATAGGGGAGGAGGTCTGAATATGGATTACCAAGTTTTTGGTAATCATCATTATCATGATAAACCCTAGTACCGTGCTAAAGAGCAACCAAACACTCTTCTCTTGGTAATGTAATCATGATTACCATTGCAGACAAGTAATGGGGTTGAACCAAACGGACTCTTAGTTTTTTTCCTGTAAATAATATAGAGTATTATTTTTTTCACTATAAAAAAAATTCGTTCCTAAAATTGATTAATGCTCATGAATTGATTGAGTGCTTTTGAATTAAATTTTTTTAGGGTTGGGTTTCAAACTTCCATTGGCATGAATTTCCTCATTACAACCTGCAAGAGGCCCAAAAGAGACACAGAAAAAGAACCAGAACAAAAAGAACCACTTGCGTTTAATTTTAATACTTAAACTAACATTAGGACTTGGCGCCTTAACTCCTTAATTTTAACTCATTTTGTTTAATTATATTTCATATATAAAGAATTAGGGTTAAGGTGTAAAAATACATATGAGATTTTTTTTAAAGTGGGTCCAATACTAAATACTCCCTCCAATCCTAATTATAGGACATAATTACCTAATTTTAGAGAAATTAAGGATAATAGTTAAATTAATTAATCATATTTAATTTCCTAAAATACCTTTACCCACAACAAACCCATCTGTCGTTGCAAACCCATTTCCCCGACTATTATGAGCCTGTCTCATGTACCCTTTCAGCTCCATTCAGGCCCAAACAAAATTTCCACGCCCAATCTCCTTGTCCTATCAAATTTTCTACACACGGTCCATACTATTCCCACGCACCTTCCTCTCATGTTCCCACATCACATCATATGAAGCGTAGTTAATAAACTAAGATACTCGTAATTTGTAAACATTACTGCTTACTATAAAATTATTTTATTAAAAATAATTAAAAAAACAGTAGAATTGAGATATATGTGACATTAATGAGTTACAAGCATTACTCATTTTATAGAACACATAGGTGTAGTATTAAATTATTATTGTGTTTAATTATTATTGAGAAAATATCAATAGGGATAGTTTGGGAATAAATTAACAAAAATTAGAATTTTGTCCTATAATTAGGACAAAGATCAACTCTCAAATATTGTCTTATAATTAAGACCGGGGGGAGTACTTTTTTGAAGGGCAAAAGTAATCGTGATCCTCTAAAATAGGTACAAAAATACACATTGACCATTTATTTGAATTTTTTAAAGTTAAGTTGCAAAAAAAACATGAGAATTTTTCAAAAGTGCGCCTTACACATGCTTTTTTTAGGGTTAAAAGCAAATATGAATTTCCAAAACATGTGCAAAAATACATATTTGACGGCTTATTTGAAATTTTTTTTTCCTGAAAATGGTGATATGGAGGATGACATGAATGATTAAGAAACAACTTGAAATTATAATTTGCTAACTGGGTAAATGAAATTAATTTACATCTAACTCTTTATCTCCACCTCATCACTTTATCTCCATCTAACATTTCCTCTCATCCCCCTCCCCTCTCTTTCAAAAGAAGTGATGAGATGGAGATAAAGGGTTAAGTGGAAATTAATTTCTCTTACCCAGTCAGCAAATTATTATTCCAAGTTAGAGAAATACTTATATACTTTAAGAGTACTGCATTATCTAAACTCTATCAAATGAAAACATAACAACTCATATAATTTTAATCCTAGTTGGCTGATGACTCATTTAAAAACAATTCAAATGTTATCTTATTTTTAAGAAAAAAACATCTTAATCTAGAAAAATAAAATTAAATGATCAATTAATATTTTTCTTTAACAAAAAATTTAATTTTTCCAAGTAAGGCATCAGCTAACTAGGATTAAATTTATTTGAGTTGTTATGTTTTCATTGGATAGAGTCTAGATGATGTGATACTCCTAGAGTATGTAAGTATTTCTGTCAAAGTTGTTTCTTAATCATCCACATCATCCTTAATGCTATCATTTTCATTCAATAAATTCAAACAAACTGTCAATTAATAGTCAATGTGTATTTTTACATCTATTTTGTAAGTTTATAGTTACTTTTGCCCTTAAAAAACATTTGTGTTGGATGCACCTTTCGAAATATCTCATACGTATTTTTACACTTTAACCCTTAAAAAAAATTCAAACAAACAGACAACTAATGGTTAATATATATTTTTGCACATATTTTAAAAGTTCATAGTTACTTTTTCTTCTCAAAAAAATATTTGATATTGGACGTAATTTTTTAAAAATCTCATTTATTTTTACTCCTTAACCTTAAAGAATATTATATTTTATATTTGTGATATACAAAACTGCTTATAAATATTGCTCACTAAAGGACAGCAAAAACATTATTTTAAACCCAAAAAAATTCATTTCATGCTCAAGTTGAGGAATAAAATTAGGAAAAATGAGAAAAGTCTCGTGTTGAAAATTTTATTTAGAAGAATAAAGACCTATCATAATATTGGTTAGAATAAAATTATGCCATGTGGACATAATCAACAAGGAGCTATATCACCCAATTTTAATAGGAAAAATCCCTAGTAAAGAACTTTAAAAATCCTAAAATACAAAAAACTATTTTGAATATTCATATCCCATAAAGATGTTAGGCTTAAATTGCCTTTTTTAAAATTATAATTAAATGCCCTTAGATATATTTCTTTAAAAAAATAGCCTCACCAGCCGACCACTGATGGTGACTACCCCTTGCTAGCTGCCGGAGTTTCCGGTGAAGGAGATGAAGGATGATGATCATTCTTCCTTGCACATACTGCCCAGCGAAAATGAGGGTAGAGAGGAGAGAGAAAATGAATAAAATACACCATATTTGACTTTCTCCTCTTCTCTCATCATACCCACTTTTGCCACATGTCTCATTTCTATTGGCTCTCACAAAATAAGTCACCAATTAGCCATTCTAATCCTTCCATTAGCCATTTAATCACCCTTCTCATTTTTTCTCTTATCTAGTAATTAATTTCTCTATTAATCACTAACTAATTGCCCAACAATTTCATTCTTTTAATTTCCACTAATCATAGCATATTAATTAATATTACCGCCAAAACCTATAATTATTCCACTTTAATTCAATAATTATCCTCAATAATTATCATTAGCCTTTAATTGAAATTTGGGGCGTTACATCCGACATCAAAAACTTCCTTCTCGTGAGACGAATGAGCAATTACTTCCTCACCATGCCATATCTATCTTGTGCGCCGAAGATTTATTCCATCACAAAGTAAGTGATCTCTTATATTATCAATATCCCATCGAGTCTCATTTAAACACTTGACACATGGACACAAATACTTCTCATTTTTACTAGGCTCATTCATTTTAGCAAATTCAATAAACTTTTTTACCGCATTCTTATATTCTTCACTAGTTTTCAATGCATTCATCCAACTGTTATCCATTTTATTAGCACGTGATCCATTTTCAACAACACTCAACTTTACCATTATGCCAATTAAAAAATTGACAAAATTTAAAGACAAGGAAAATTGCAAAGTTCTATTTATGAGTCTATATACATTGAAAAATTTAAAGAAATAAGCTAAACACTGTATACAAATCATGGAACCCAAAAACAGAAACATTATGAAGTTAGCCAATAACTAGACTGCAAACTATTTCAATAAGCAATCACAAAAACAATAAATCACTACCAAAAGTTTAACATTATGATAATTAAAAAAATTGACAAAACTTATCAATGTGACACACTAGTAGCAAGAAACTTCAGTGTAAATCATATGGTGTTACTAATCTATAATATTGAAAAAACTTCAATATTAGGCAAGAACAAGAACAAAAATCAGACAAAGCATCCACAAGAATAATGCTATGAAACATAAAATATGAGGAAATGTAAATCATATTTACAATGGTCATTTTATCATGTAAACAAGGAAAAAAAAATCCCAGCAATCTTCCTTATTTCTCCTTGACCTCTACAACCTTCCTCTCAACTTTCAATTCTTAAAAGAAAAAAATCTAATTTAGCAGCAACCAATGATTCAGCGCAGCAAAAGCTTATGATATTTAAATTGATGTAATAGATTGAAAAATGTTGACGGCTGAATCTATTTTCACTAATGGTTTGTAATTTGTTTTTTAGGTTACTGTGTCCCACAAGCAATAGATGTAGTTAACCATTGGGCCGATGTTGCAATGAAATTTCAAATGTTTGTTAATGTTTGTCACTCTTCAATTGTTGATGTTTCAAAAAACATACAGCCTTCATAAGTTTAAAGTTGTCTTTTTTTAATTTGTAAGATATATATTTTAATAGTTTAACATGTCTTATGATCAGCATATACACATATATGATTCAAGAAAACGATTATGAGGCTAATAATTTTTTTATTTATATAATAAATATATTTTATTCCATTTTTTTCCAAAAATAATTTTATTTTGCACTTTGTCACACCAACCATTAACAAATTATGTGGGACGTAATAAAAACTAAAAAAAACTTATAGAAGTAAGTAAAAATCAAGTAAATTATAATGACTTTTAATAAAAGATAAAATTACATAAATCTATTACTGAAAAATCTGATAAGTACAAAAGAGACCCAACAAACAAACAAGAAACACAACAATCGTTACTTATTTCAATATCCAAAAGAAAATGAAATACATCCCATAAACTTTCCTTGATTAAATCATGCTTATAAATATGGTAATTAATATAAAATCATGACAAGTAGTAAAAATATAATTCACTCTTTTGAAGACTCCCCAAAACAATCACTCTTGCATATCCGCCTAAATGCCTAACCAAAAGAACCACATCTTCACTTCAATATAATTATTTTACTTTATATATTTCAACATAAAAATCCTCCTCAAAACTCAAGATAATTATGTTAAATTATTTTCTTCACTAGATTCCATAGCCACATAATTGTAGAATAAAAAGCCAACTCTGATATGCTCCAACAATGTTATTATACACTAACAGTCCTAAAAGATATCTTTCATTATCCTTATTTAAACATGCTATCAGATTTGTTTTACCAAGCAAACCTCATGATTTCTATGTCACTATGATGCATATAACCTTTTTTTTTTTCCATAGTTTAAACATTGAGATTATGTGACCTCCAACATTTCGTCTAGCACTTTATATACACCCCTAATATTTTCAAAACAATAAACAAACTTACTCATTTTGAATTTCCTAATATCCTTCTTTCCTACATCACCATGATCAGTTATAAAGTTTTCGAATTCCATATTTAGGGAAGATTTAAATCACACTCAATTCAAATAAAATATAATTTCTTATTCACCATGTAAAGGTACCGTAGAAACTCGTATTAAATAAAATCTCCATTCTTTCAAACATTTCACTGAGTACCCAGCAGAGTCTCAATATTAACTTCCAAAACAACACATTTGAATTTCATAGACCAAACAATTCATCGATAATCAAAGTTTAAGCCATGAATAACAATTCAGTGATACCCATTCTAGCAGCTAATGTATCTCAATGTCATGATATCGGTTACAAAATCTGAAAAAGCATGAAAGAAGGACCTAGAGAATAATGTCCACGAAACACATGAATCTGTTAAGTTGTGTAGTGTTGAGAAAGAATAAATCAGAATTGAAATCTCAAAGGAGGACATGAAGCACCCAACCTAGTAAAATCAAAGTGCCCTGGCTTACCTTGTCCGGACTGAGAAGAGGGAAAATAGAGAGGGATGACCGAGCTGCAAAACCCACAGGAATGGAGGATTGAGAATAAGGGCCCGTTTGGTACGCTGGAATTGATTTTGATGAAAATGGATATGGATATGGATATGGAAATGGAAATAGGGACTAAAAGTATGTTTGGTATGTCATCGAAATGAGATCTAATTTTATATAAAAATACCAAAATGTCCTTCAATTTTTTATTTTTTTTAAGGTAGTGGAGGGTAATAGAGGAAAATGATCACGTGGAATTGTAAATCTTAGGTATTTTAATAGAATTGATTGGGTGGAATTGAGCCTATATGGCTTCCACATGGAATTGGAAAATTTTTCAATTCCATCATACCAAACAAGCATCATGATGGAATTGATCCTCAATTCCATTTCCATCACCCCTAATTCCATCATACCAAAGATGACCTAAGAGAGAGAATGAAGCACAACCTAGGAGAGCAATCTATGAGCAAGAGAACTCTCGTCGTACTAATCTTTGTAGGCAGAGGTCTCATCTAGGATCAGAGAGGAGGCGCGAAACAAATTTTGTGCAAGAGGCACAGGCATGCAATGGAGAAATGGGGACTCGCAGTGCACAGAAGCTGCATTAATCTGAGGTGGTAGCTTTTCTGACATATCTGCCAACTGGTTTGACTTGTTTGAGAGGAGCAAGGAACCATTAAAGATGCCAGTCATTGAAACACTCTTTTCAACAACTGGTTTTAAAAAACTAGTAGTTGAAAATGAAGACATATTTACAATACATGCCACCACCTGTTTTAACTACTGTTTTTTTTACAATAGTCGTTAATTCATGTCGTTAAATCAACTATATATAGTTGTGTCCTTTTATTGTTAGCATTTACTAATGGATTTTGACTCATGATCCACATCATTCATTACATGATATGTTATATTATAAATAAAGATATCATCAATGTTAACTTCATTTTGATCCCATCGGATTCCATCCATAACATGATTTATTGAGATCTAATTTATATTCACACATTTCAGGTACCTGAGTCTCTTCTGGGGCTACTATATTCTCTTCTGGAGGTATCTCTTCTGGAGATAATAACTCTTCAAGAGAGGCTTTTTTAGAGCTATTAATTTTTCTTGATTATTTTCTACTTAGCTATCTATAGTTTTAGTTCCTTTTCTCTTTTGAGGATTTTTATGTTTAGAACCGATTGGCCTTCCATACTTCAAGCATGCTTTAAATTCATCCACTATAAGTTGTCCTTTAGGGACATTAATTCTTTTTTTTTTTAAATGTAAAAGACGGCCAAGTTAACTTGGAAAGTACATATTACAAAAGAGCAAAGACATCAAAAAGATTGACTAAAGTCATCCCTCAGAATGGGAATGCATCCTGGGTGAGGAATCGATAGAACCACCATAGCTTGAACTAAATTCTGCACGTCCTTAGCTAAATAATTAGCACACCGGATCGTCTCCCTTGGCGCGTACCTCAACTCAACGTCCCCTTCTGAATAAAGCAAATCTCGGACCGCACTAATGGCCGATCTGGCTGGATGATGAAATCCACCGTCTCGTATGACCAACTGATACGCCTCCAGTGAATCTGTAAAAGCAATGACCTTCCGGAAACCATATTGTTTGCATAGTTGAAGACCAGTCTGTAAAGCAAAAAGTTCTGCAGTTGTTGGGGATGCAAATCCCAACCTACTCTGAAATCCGAGGACCCAGTTGCCCCAGTGTCTCTGATCACTCCCCCGCATGCTGCTTCCCTCTGATTATTGACCGAACCATCTGTATCCAGGCGCACAAAATCGTCCGATGGTGGTTGCCATTTGCCATCGACGTCATCTCTAAAAGGAAAGACCGGATGCTTCAGGGTGTCTGGCAGAGTGTATTCCACAAGTTGGTACATGACCCCGTGCACAATCTCATTAGCCTGAAGTCGAGAGCCTTCCATCACACCCTGACATCTATTCTTCCATAACAGCCAAGATAAGGCTAAAGGTCCGAACCCATGGCCAGCGGTGAAAACAGGGCTTCCCCAGTGAAGCAGCCATATTATCTTTGATCCATACCTGCAAATCAGAACGAAAGAAACTAAATCGAGCGTTAGGAGTAAGGAAATGAAACCACACCTCTCTCGCAATCTCACAATCACGAAGTATATGAAGAATGGTTTTTGGTAAGTGACACTCAAACGGGCACTCCTCACTAGCTGATAACACTCTCATAGCTCTGAGTGAATTGGTAGGTAGTCTCTCATGAATAACCTGCCATATAAACATTTTTACTTTTTCCGGTATAGGTAACTTCCACACTTTCTTCCACAGACTCGTGCCATTCCTATCTCGTTGGGAAGATATAAAACTGTAAGCAGCACGCACACTAAAATTGCCGTTTGAAGCATTCCTCCAACAGAAAGGGTCATTCCCAAGTTCACACGGTGGCCCTACCCGGGTTATAATATTTATCACCCATTCAGAAAGGAACTCCCTCCATTTAGACAAATTCCACATACCATTGTCCAAAAGAAAGTCTCTGATCTTGGCACATGGGTTTAAGGTATGAAGATTTTTCTCAACAAAGTGAATTAATGGTTCATCCAGCGGAGTCCACAAATCCCACCAGACATTGGTTGTATCGCCACTTTTCAACGTTCTTCCAACTCCTCTATAAAATGTGTCCCAAACCACAGAGTTACTTCGCCATACCCTCGAGGAGTTTTGTTTCTTAAAAACCAAAGGGTAGTCACCCTGTCCACAACCATACTTCCCTCGCAGACATTGAACCCACAGATGATCAGGCTTGGTAAGAAGACCCCAGCAGATTTTCATGATAAAAGCAATATTCTGTCGGTGGAGATCTTTAATACCCAGACCCCCATCTTCTTTAGCCTGTTTAATCTGGTCCCAGGAAATAAGGTGCATTTTCCTACCTTCCTGACCTTGGTTCCAAAGAAAATTACGGCTCACCTTCTCTAGTGCCTTTAAAATGCCCTTGGGCAAAAGCATGAGTTGCATATGATAAGCAGGTAAGGCCGAAAGAACAGATTTAATCAGGACCGTCCGACCTGCCATAGTAAGGAATCTACCTTTCCAGCTGGATAATCGCTTTGCTGCCTTCTGGACTATGGGGAAAAAAGTAGCTTTGGTAGGCCGCTGGTGGAGAAGCGGGATTCCAAGGTATTTACCCAGGTCACCTGTAATCCCAATCCCTAGGTATTGACTCAGCTCAATAGCTCGATTAAAATGCACCTTTCTGGAAAAGAATACTTTCGACTTGAGCAAATTGATTTGATGCCCAGAGACCTCACAAAAGGCCTTCATCGTTTCTCTCATGACCTCTATCTGATCTTTAGTAGCTTCCCCAAACAAGAGGAGATCATCCGCAAAGAAAAGATGAGAGATGACTGGGGTATGTTTGTTAAAACGGAGACCTTTCCAACTACCTTCTTGAACTTTCGCAGTAATCAAGTGTCCCAGCCGTTCCATACACAGTACAAATAAATAAGGACTAAGTGGATCTCCCTGCCGAACTCCTCGAGTCGGCTGAAAAGCAGGTGACTCAACTCCATTCCAGAGGATTTTCATTGACACTGAATTTGTACAAGCCATAATGAGCTTCACCATTTCATCTCTAATCCCAATACTGAAGAGCGAGGATTGAATGAACTTCCAATCCAAACGATCATAGGCTTTCTCCATATCCACCTTAATGGCCACCAAACCATTTTTCCTCTTCCTACTCCGCATGGTGTGAATGGCTTCTTGAGCAATAATAATGTTATCACTACTTTGTCGTTCGGCAATAAAACCACATTGTTGCGGCTGAACCAAATATTGCATTGCCCTTTTCATTCTTTCTGCAATGATTTTAGTGATAACCTTGAAAATCACATTGCAGAGAGAAATAGGTCGAAAATCACGAAGAGTCAAAGGGTTATCAATTTTAGGAATAAGAATAATGTGAGTATGATTGATATCCCAGACTCTTTCTGGATTGATCCAGATCTCCCGAATAAGGTGACACACTTTATCTCCAATAAAATTCCATTGGGATTAGAAAAAATGAGCCTGCAAACCATCTGGACCTGGAGCCTTTAATGCACCTATCATAAAAGCAGCATTCTTAATTTCAGTGGCATCCACATATTTATGAATTAATTCATCATCCCTGGTTTGAAGTGTCGGGAAGTGTGCAGTCCATTCCATGGAGTCTAACACCTGGGCATTACTAGTATAAAGGTCTTTGAAGAAGTCTGCCGCCATCTGTCGCAATTTATCTTGCTCCGTCACCCAATTCCCCTCCTCATCTTGAATAGCTTCAATGCGTTGTTTCTTTCTCTTGATCAGTGCTGAGGTGTGGAAAAATCTAGTATTTTTATCTCCCAAAGTAAGCTACTTGCACCTAGATTTTTGATACCAAAGAAGTTCCTCCTGAGCACTTAGTTTACTATATTCCTGCCAGAGCTTTTTCTCCAATTTGAAAAGGCCATTGGAAATATTATTACAACGTGCTTTATCAATGCCTTCTAATCTTTTGAGGAGAGCTAGCTTTTTCTTGGGGATACTACCCAGAACATTATCATTCCATTTGGTAGCTTCAGTTTTAAAAGTCAGTCTCCCCTGATCCCAAGTTCTATTATCCCAGGAACTAGCTACAACTGCAGAGAAACTATCTTCTAATGCCCATGCAGGATGATATTTAAACCGGCGTTTCGAATGATGAGTTTTGGAGGATGTCTCATCCGAAACAATCACGAGTCGGTGATCCGATTTGTACTTGAGTTTATGAAAAACCTTACTACGGGGATGATTTAAGTCCCACGTAAGATTCCCGAAAACCCAATCCAGTCTTTCTTTAACTCCTTTCTTTTCCCAAGTAAAGCGCTCGCCGACAATGGGTATTTCCAACAAGTTCGAATTATGAACACAATCGGAGAATTGTGTCATAGCCCGAACGGACGGCGCAACACCTCCTATCTTATCAGATGGATTTAGGAAAGCATTAAAATCCCCAATAACCATCCAAGTATCCCCCATGTCTTGTGCAATGTCTTGTAAAGAGCACCATAAATTCTCTCTTCGAGTAATTTCCGGCCCCCCATAAACAAAAGTCACAAAGAAAGATTCTCTTGAGCGTTTGTCCACCAATTTACAATGGATAAGTTGAGTGGTAGAAAAGAAATAGTCCACCTGAGTATTAGAGTCATCCCAAAGAATCCAAATGCCCCCCGCATAACCAATGGCCTCTAGTCTAATCCAATTAGAAAATCCTATTTTCCTATTTACAATATCAGCCCTATTTCCACTTATACGAGTTTCGACCAGGCACAAGACATCAATATTATTGTTTTTCACTAAATTTCTCACAGTACTAGGAAAAGTTCTATTCCCAGCACCCTTACAATTCCAAGAAGCAATTATCATATTTAACAAATAATATTGAAGTACAAAGGATAGCAATCCTTACCGGTTACCAAGGTTCCCTTGATTCCTGGTGGCTTGCCCCGCTGTACTATTAATCCCCTCTTTTTCTCAAGTTGCTTCCATGAAATCTTCTTCAATATCATCATCCAAAGATGATGAGAACGAAGACAAATGTGCTGCTTCATGCCCAAAGCCACTACTAAGTTCACTTTTTTCCTTAGTGAAAGCATCATAAATAATGCCATCATTTTCCTTGGGCCCTTCTATCATTAAAATATGATTGTTGCTTTGCCCATCGTTTTGCTGATTTGTAATAATAGCATTAGGTCCCATTTGATTAATGGATCCTCCCACAACAAGATGCTCTCTTCAGCCTCCATAAGTCTTAGAGGGCCCAACCATTTTTTTGGTCTTGTCCTGGCCCAATCCCTTGGGTTCATAAACAACTTTCGCACCTTGGGCCTTCACCTCATCTCTTGGCCCATTTCCCTTTTTTTGTCCCTTTCCCTTGCCTCTAGAATCTGCTGCGTCTTGTCTTTGCTGAGATGGCATCCCACTTTGACCTTTATCCCTTGCTCCAGATCCTTGAATCCCGTGCTGCTCACTCTGGTCTGAGCGTGCTGAATTCGGCGCCATGAGTGCTTGACTCTGCCCCTCTACCATACCTTGAGTCATACCATTCTCATCTTCGAGGTCCGCCAGAGATAGAAACCGAGAGGACGTCTGTCCTGTTCCACGGTGAGTCACCGGAGGTGGTTGGTCGCTTTTCTCCGATGAAGCCCCTCGATGCTGCTGATGCCGCGCTCCACGCCCTCGCCGCGCACTTCCCACAATCATCCATTCGCCGAACCGCTCCTCTATATTGACTCTGGGCACCGTCGCCGCTGGTTTCGGTGTGCTCGGCCCTGGCTTCGGATTCATCTGTGCTGTGACGGAAGGAAGAGCTGGCTCGGTATGCACCGACCCTTGGTAAGTCCATTGACAATTCTCCTTGCGATGTCCGTAACGCCCACAAGAAAAGCAAATCATCCCGAGCCCTTCATACTCTACTTGATATACTGCGTGCGCTGCAATTACTCTGGAGACAAGTTTTTTTGAAGGTCCAGTTCCACGCAAATTCGAGCGTATTTACCACGCTCAATTCTTGCCAAGTCAGAGGGTGTGGCCGATGGTGTCAACAGATCCACTTTCACTGTTTTACCAATATAATTTCCCAATCTGGTAATAAACTCCTTATTATAGCACTGCATTAGTATATTGGGTATCCTCACCCAAGTAACAATTTTTCCCAAAGGATTGTTGAACGGGTCAAAATTAGGTGACCATTTCTGAACTAATATTGTATGCTGCTGCACAATCCAGGGTCCCTCATATAAGATTTTCTTATACAGATGGCCCCAGCCTTCTCTTGGCAAGAAACGCACTAGAAAGTAGTTGTTGGGCATATCCACAATGTCAAAATGAGGAGTGTTCCAGATCCTACTGAGGTGTGCCTTCAATGTATATACATTATACCTTTTGCCTAAGACCGTAAGGATAATTGCTGCATTCCATGGACGACACCATGCATTGTATTCATCTGGTGTTACTGGGACCACCGGGTGAATCTTCATCAGAGCCAAGACTTCCTCAGAGGGTTATGGCATATCCCAATCTGTATTGATAATATCAGAAAGTAATTCCTCATCGTCCATAGATTCCCCTCCATTGGCGATACCATTGAAGCCAATCAGTGAATCCCGATAGGACACATTTGTCTTCTGAGGTATGTGTGTGTCTCTGGGTATATCATCCTGTTTAGAGTCCTCTTGATCCATGAGAACGTCCTCCTGTGGACTTTCTTCTTCCAACATATAAGTGTCCGTAGATGCTTGCAAAGAATGCTCATTCTTCGTTTTTTTCTTACTGCCACTAACAAGGATGTCAGAAGGCCGGTCCAGTGGAAGCTTCCGGTGGTTCTGGTCACCCATACTGAAAATAAGACTAAAAGCACAGTAGACGAACGAGAGAAAACCCCAAAGCACTCAGAACGTTCAAGGTAACTTCATTAGTTCCGTCTCTTTGGAGATGTCAGTTTTTAGGGACATTAATTCTAATAGGAGCATTAATGTAACATCCTTATTTTTAAAATATAATTATAATTTAAAGATAACTATAAATTTAGTAGTAACTTTTTGAAAAATAAAAGGATTCAAAAAATAATAAAAATAAAATAAAAATAAATAAATAATAATAATAAAATAATATATATATATATATATATAACTGTGGGTGGCAATTTGGCCCCACAGTTGAAAAATGAGGGAGGCACCCCTTCATTCATAAATTGGCGCCTTACGGCGCCAATTATTGGAGGTGGAGGAGGGAGATATTATAAATACCCCCTCTCCCTTCTCACTTCATGCAGATCGTCTGCGTAAAGTGATTGTGCAGAAGCTGTATGGTATGATACTGATAAGAGTATTTTCATATATTTGGGGATCAATAAGGTACTCAAATTCTTTTTTGATCACAACACTTCTTTTGTTAAAATGTTCCAAATAATTTTCTCTTTCTTATTATAGTAATTTTATGTGGATTAGAGAAAATTTTAAGATTAGGATTTTGGAAAAATTTGAGTTTTGTTAATATAAGGCTATAGGAATATAGAGGAGGATTAATAGTTAATTTTAATCATGTTACTTTTGTTATGTAGTTGGTATATAATTTTATAATGAATTTTCTATATAATTAATCTATGAATAATTATATATTAGGCTCTTTATCTGATTAAATTTGGATTAAATAATTTATTTGGTTTGTTGGAGGTATTATGGAAATTCTAATCGGTTTAGTTTGGTAAATTTTGTTGTATAAGAAATTATAAATTATAATTTGATATTAAGAATTAGATTTTTTTATATGATTTTAATTAGGTGGGAGTTTCAAATATTGTTTAATAATTAGACTATATTCATATAAATTAGAAAAAGAGATTTAGTTATTTTAGAAGGTTGATATTGATGATTATATAATAATAGATATGTTAAAGGTGAAAGTTTAATTTATAAAAATTAAGTGGTTGACAAGAGAGAATGATATAGAGGTTGTTTAAGGATTGTTAAGGAAGTTAGAATATTTAAGGATAATAATAGTAGAGGAAAATTGGAGATGAATTGTGTAAATTATTTATTTTAGTATTGCTTGGGGTTAATTGTTACTTAAATTGATAATGTAGAGTTTTCTTGGGATCGGTGATTGTTTGTATTTGGTACTCAAGTTAAGGTTAAGCTTGGAATTGAGGTAACCGGGGTTAATTTATTTTATTGGCTTGTTTTGGACTGTAAGGTGTTTTCTAAACCTTACTTTCATCTATACCACTTGTATGTGTTTTGAAAGATTATGTGTATGTTTGAATATGAACCTAGTTTAGTGAAGCAGTGTATTTTCAAAATTGTATATATGAGCATAGATATTAGTAAAATTATTACTGTTGTGATGGTTATGATGTTTGAGATGGAATGTTGTAGAAGATATGATAATTTATAAATGTTTCGAGAATTATATTGATATATTGTTTTTCTGTTATGGAATATGGTGGGTTGTGTGAAAGAGATATGGTGAAACTGTGCCCATCGGCTCTCTCATTCCTGGCCCGGATTTTGAGTTGAGTGTTTTGGGCAGACACCTCCCTGTTACGGTATATTGGTGGTGGCATAGGAGGGGCAGTATTCTTGAAGTGACTAGCCAACCTTTGGCCGGGTATACTAGCACTGGTAGGCTGTACCACGTCCAGAAGCTATAAGGAGGAGCAGGATGGATGAGTGGGGATGATTCTAGTTGTTGAACATATTATATAAAGTTTAATTATTGAGAATATTATTAATATTATGTTAGTTAAAGCTGCTTCACTGATTTACAATCTTTTCTTGCATATTTTGTAAATTAATTTTTGGTTACTGAGACTTTATGTCTCACCCCGTCGTTATAAATATTTTTCAGGCAAGACCTCTAATTTGGCTAAAGGCCAAGGGGAGCAACCAGAGGCATAGACATTGAGAATTCTGTAGGCCTCTTGTGGTATTGGTGTTTTATTATTCTCTATATTGCTATTATAGAACATATTATGTTTTCGGAGATATCATATTTACTGTTTGGATAACTGTATAAAATTATTTATTTAACTTTTATTAGGTGTGAGGTTTTATGTTCGTATTCTAAGATTTTGGTGAACCCACAATCATATATGTGATGGAAAAATTATTTTGTATGAAATCTTTATTGTGGGATTCAATGTCATAAAAATCGTGGGCTGTAAGTTCTTTTGTTGTTATGTTTGCCCTGGGTAATGAATATCTTTGTAGTGGGTTTGTGGGCGAGTTTGTGCCTTAAACTCTGATATGTTTTAAATGGGAAATTGTTTTCGATTATCACTAGTTAACCAGATTTTGTAAAATCATTACGGTTAATTGTTGTTAGGAGAAAGGGTCGTTTCAATTAACAGCTAGGATATGTGACTTTGTCACTTTCTTTAGGTTAGTAAATGCTTTTGGCATTTGATTGGCTAAGTTCTAGAAATGAATTATCTTTTAAACTTCTAGTTCACATTGTTTTGTTCGAGGATCTAATTGATCTAATGATAATTCATTCCAGCTAATCTCTTTACCCAACTGCTCTTTTTATCTCCCTAATTTTAGGAATAGTGATGCATCAAAATAACAATCAGCAAAACGTGTCGTAAATAAATCTCTTGTAAATTGTTCTAACTATTTTATAATCGAAGGAGATTCATACCTAACATATATTCTCATCCTCCTTTAAGAACCCATTTTCGTGCTTTGTAGTGGTGCTACAAGCACATATACTGCACACCTAAAAATTTTAAGATGGGAAATACTAGGTTCCTGACCCAAAACCATTTGTAAGGAGGAAAGGTTTAAGTAACTTGTTAGCTTGATGTGTATGAACATTCATGTATGCAAAATGGCATGACCCCAAGTAGAAATTAAGAGATTAGATAGTATAAGTAAAGGTCTTGCAATTAATTACAACCGTTTAACCAATGATTCTACAAGTCCATTTTGTGTATGAGTATGAGCTACAGGATGTTCAACAGGAATTTCAATGAACATACAATATTCATTTAAAACTTGTGAAGCAAATACACCAGCATTATCAAGACTATTTTCTTGATAGGATAATCAGGGTAATGTGCTCTTAATCTAATCAATTAAGCAAGCAACCTTGCAAATGCTAGGTTGTGAAAAGATAATAAGTAAACATGTGACCATTTAATTTATGCAAAAAACCATATAGTACCTAAATAGTTCACATGGTGAGTGTATTGGCCCACAAATATCTCCTTGTATCCATTCTAAAAATGTGAGAGATTCACTTTCTATTTTACTTGGTGAGGGCCAAATAATCAACTTTTCCTTGGAACATGTAATACATAAGAAATCATGGAATTGTGGTATTTGTTTATACTTTAGGATATGACCACAAGAATTCTCAATTATTTTTCACATCATGGTTATAGCAAGATGGCCTAACTAGACATGCCAAACATTAAATTTATCAGTAAACTCTTTGTTTATATTCGTAAACTTCTGGTTTGCATTGGGAAACTTCTATTTTTTGCATTATTGTTAGTCAACTGTTGGTTCACAATAGCATATATTTTAATTGTGCTTATAAATGTATAGTACAAGCAAAAGAAAAAAAGGAAACCTTTTTAATATGCATTTTTTACCATAAACTAAATTTGTGATATGAAGATATTCCTGATTATTTTCAGTTGTTATTTCTATATGATATCCATTTCTGCAGATATCATTGAAACTTAACAAGTTTCTTTTAGACTTGGTAGAGTAAAGTGCATTATCAATATATAATTTTGTTCCTTCAAGTGACAAAACATTAGCTCTTCCGGAGCCTTAATCCAATTTATACTCCCTGATATAATCTGAATATTGGCCTCTTGCATTGCCAAGGAAAAAAAAATATTTAGCATTTTTTATTATGATGTGGGTTGTTTCACTATCAACAAAACATAAATCTTTAGGATTGACGTCAATAAAACATATTCTTCATTTAAAGAAACACACACTAAAGTAGCAACTTTAAACACACTAAATTATAGTAGTTCAAATAGATGAAGATAATTTACACTAAGAAATCAACAACATAGAAATGAGTAGTATTCATGTCATCATACTCAAAATTATCAGGTATATCAACATAATTTACTTCAACTTTCCCCACTTTGTGTGGGAATTTGAACCATCATGAATACGACCACAACTACACTTATGACTATAGCCACGTCTACGTCAATGTTCACAGCCACAATTAGATTCATTCATCACTATATTCACTTCTGGGATTGTAGTCGAGCTTGTTGGACAGAATTCATGATTTTTCAACAAAAGCTCATTGTTTTGTTTGGCCATATGGAGGAAAGAAATTAATTTAGCATATTTCTTAAAGTAGGTTTACAGTATTGCTATTGCAGGTGCAAATTGAATGCATTCATCCATAATGAGCCTTTGGAAGGATAACCATCTTCTAGTGGGAGTACCTTTCTTTTAAATTGTTACAAAGAACAATTGGGTCTTTTATGGTCATATATTGAGTTTTGAGACCTTCATGCAAATGGTGGCATAGAAAAATTATGGATCAAGCAAGGTAAATAGTTCTTTCTAGTAATGACAAGAGCCACAATTTCAAATTTTATAGTCCCTCCGGTCCTAATTATAAGACAAAGTTGACTTTTTTGGAGAAATTAAGGAAGTCAATTAAATTACTTTAGAGTGTTTATATTTTTAGTATCCTTACATTATATACTAGTTTAGTAGTCAAATTAATTAGTTTGGAGGAAAAAAATAAAAATATAAAGACTCTAAAATAATTTAATTAGCTTCCTTAATTTCTCTAAAAAAGTCAACTTTGTCTTATAACTAGGACCGGAGAGAGTAATATATAGCATGGTTCAGAGTAATGCAATAAAAGGAAACTCTTAAAATATGAACTATGAAAATGCAATATAATAATAGGAAATCTGTAAAGACAATAAATAATTCATAAAGTAAAATATTACAACAAAATTAAAAACTCTATGGCTTCAGACCATTTAGTTCTCACGGCTTCAAGCCAATTAATCTCAAGATGAGAAATTAGAATCATATAGCTTCTGGCCTTTTATCTTCAAGACAAAATATGTAGTTTCTGGCCTTTTATCTTCAAGATAAATAAAATTATATTTCTTCTGGGGATAAATAAAATTATATGGCTTCTAGCTTTTTATCTTTAGGATAATTAAAATTATATGGATTCTGGCCTTTTTTCTTCATGATAAATAAATGTTATATATGGTTTTTGGTCATATAATAAAATAGAAGATGACAAGGTATATGGCTTCTGGCCATATAATAGGGAATCAAATGAACATGGCTTCTAGCCATATTGTAAGAGAGAAAAAGGTATATGCTTCTAGCCATATAATATCAAAATAGGAATCAAAGTGTTATGACTTTGGTCATATATTCTGAAAATAGGAAATTAAAAGAATATGGCTTCTGGTCATAAATAAGATAGAAGATGAAAAAGTATATGGCTTCAGCTATATAATAGGAAATCAAAGCAATATGACTTCTAGTCATATAATTTTAATAAAGGAAATTAGAGCAATTATGGCTTCTGACCATATAATTTCAGAATAGGAAATTAAAGTGATATGACTTCTAGCCATATAATTTTATAATAGAAAATTAAAGCGATATGATTTCTAGTCATATAATATTAGAATATGACATTAGAAGTTTATGACTTCTAGCCATACAAAAATAACAATATTCATAATATAGAAGAACTCGCAAAGAAGATTAAAAATAAGATAGAAAACAATAAAAAAAATCCAATCTAAGCCATAGAACCTGATATTTATAACAATCAGTAAAAGTATTTCTTTAATTCTATATAAGAGCTTAGATTATTCCAAATAGATCAAATAAAATAAGGAAAAAGAAAGTAGAGGAAATCATTAAAATAACTAGAGAGAAGTATACTTTCATTAGAGCTTTCGTACTGATAACGTATTATAAAATAAAGGAAAAGATGAGAAGAGTAGAAAGCAAGAAAGAGAAATTCTCATCCACTATTCATTGTTGTATGCACTTCATAACATATGCCTTCTATTTATATGCACAACTCTCTAATCTACAATTAATGTGATTCCAAAATCATGGGAAATAATAAGAGAGAATAGGAAATAATGGGGATATAAACATCCACAAATATTATATTTATAACAATTTTTTCATTCTCTCTTATTCCCTTGCTCCCCATAAATAAGGGTATTTTTTAAAAAAGAAAGTTACCATGTTTGTATATTTATTGTCTTTAACTAACTTTTTGATTTATGTAATTTGGTTAAGCATTTCCTATAAAAATTAATGAAGGGAGTAAAACGTTCAATTAAATTCACTAATATGCAGAAAAAAAAAATTCAATTCACAAATAGCATTGAAGGACATTAAATTCAATTTAATTCATCTCAATTGGGTCCAAACAAAAATCAATTCAATTCATATAACTAATTTGACTAGTGCACAATTAATTTGAGTAGTCGTATTGAATAACATTAATTCAGTAATAAATCATGGCAATTAATTAAGCCTGATAAATATAGTCCCCCCCCCCCCCCCAAACCATCTTATTTAAGGGCTCAGAAGCTCAAACAAGTGCACAAACAATTAGTTTTTACTAATTTGAAGAGAGACATTATTATAATACACATAGTGACATGGCCAGCGTGCGCTCTCGCTCCTTAGCTTTGACATTTTTTGTGGTAATTGGTATCACCTTGCTATTCAATTTTCATGGTGTCTCTGCACAAACAGAATGCAAAGGAACCCCTGCTACTGAACTGTATGCTCAATGCAAACAGTTTATCGAGCCATCGGGCCCCAAAATTGATCCGTCGCCGGAGTGCTGCTCAGCGATCAAAGGCGCCGATGTCCCTTGCCTCTGCAAATATGTTACAAAGGAAATTGAGAATATGGTGAGCATGGAGAAAGTTGACTATGTCTGTAAGTTTTGTGGAAAGGGTCTTCCTGCTGGAACGAAATGTGGAAGTATGTCCCCTCTCTCTCTCTGAATATTAAAGTATAACTTTTATTATTTTTCTATAAATTATTATTACTTTTATGCCGACAATTAAAAATTACAAAAAAGTATAACTGATGTGTTGTGTATTTCTAACTGTGTTAAATAACTATTTCAGGTTATACAGTTCCACCACTCATGGCCTAAAGCTGAGACAACATTCAAGGATCAATCTTGATGATGTTTGCTCTTTATGCTTTTTGTCTTCTCGCGCTTAAGCTGTGTCTAATAAAAGGCCCATATACATTGGCCGAAAACTCATGGCCCATATATATATATATATAATGTTTTAATCTTAATGACAATTATATTTTGCAGCTCGTTTCATGTGCTCCTCCATTCTTTTTTAATTTCATTTTAAAAGAAAACTCAAATTACTTAACTCGAGTTAATTAAAATAGGGAAAATATCAGTTAGTCCCTGTGGGGAGATTTTATTTCAGTCAGTCTCAAAAAAATTCTGAAATTTCATTACACTCTGTTAGGTTAAAGTAAAATTAAGTTTAATGAGTGAAAAGAAAATAATACCCTTCTTTTAATTTTTATTTTTATTAAAAGAGAATTTATAAGATAAATAAAGGGATTTCAAAGAAACCAAGGAGTTAATGAGAACATTTTGGTCATTTGCAAGATAAATAAGGGAATTCATAAGGCAAATAAAGGAATTGGAAAGAACCTAAGGAGTTAAAAATATTTTGGCCATTCACAAAACAAATAAGGCAATTTACAAGATAAATAAAATAATAACTTCATTATATTTTTACTCACAAAACTTAATTTTATTTGAATAAAGATGCACTGAATATCCTGAACTATTTTTGAAAGGGTGCATTCAGCATCCCAAACTATTTAAAAGTGAAATTTAAACTTCATATTAAAAATGGAGCAACCTTCACCCCTGAACTAACAAAAGTTCAACTCCCGTATGGTTCATTATCTTCACGGAAGTTAGCCACTGTTCAACTCTTTCGCTGAAATTGTGAAATGGTGGCCTTGCGATCTTCCTTTCCCTTCCATACGACATTCTCGCACACAAGAAGAGAAGGACCACCAGCAGCAATGGGTCTTCCTCCAGCTACTCCCAATGGCATCTTCTTCCTCCAATTTCAACAATGGTGTCGAGCTTTCCTCTCCTCCATTTCGGTGGCTGCTATGAAGAAGAAGAATGAGACGGAAAAAAATAAAGAGAATTTGAAATAAAAATAATGATATAAACAAGGTATTAAAACTCAGACCGATCACTGAACCGGTCGAGACAGTGGGTCAATGGTCAGTAAGTCATACCAGAGTTGACCCGGGAGTTAGACAATTTGAGGAATAAAAAACATTCCAAAGAGGTTAATGAGCATCATAGTATCATATTGCAATCTAATAACATCAAAAGCAATAACCAAAATAAACCTACAGTAATAGAGGTTTCTTCCACCCATAATTCTTTAAGCACTTAACTAATCATCAATTAACACCATAATCTTCATTAACAGCATTCAAATCTACAGGTATTGCAATATCAGGAAGTGTAGCTAAAGGAGGAAAACCAAAAGTACTAGGACCAACATCATCATCAGCATTCAAACATGGAAGTTCAGGAATGGCCACATATTCATCACCTACATATAAAATATTGAAATGAATTAAATTCTTCATATTCATAGTTTTGTGAAGAAGAAAACATAGTTATGTACTATTATATAAGAATATAATCTTAATAAACCTTCATGATTCCTTGTAATTTCTTCAAGTTCAAAATATGCCATATCTGGATTATCAAACTCAGGAGTTGGATCATCTTCAACAACCCAAAAGTCCACTTTATCTATTGATACAAAATCAATCGGATCGTAACTTTCCTTCTTCTTTGCTAATGTATCCCTTTAATGACGAAATGAAAGAAGTTCAATATTAGTAAAAGGCATATTAAACAAGTTTTATAAAATCAAATTAAGTCATAAGTTTTAAGATTACCTATACTTTAACTTCATATTGTAATTTGTGAAAACCAAGTCATTGAGCCTTTGATGCTCTAATCGGTTTCTTCTTTTTGTGTGGATGCGCTCAAATAAAATCTATTTTCTTTCACAACCAGAAGAAGAAGAAGTTTGGCTAAGTAGACGAATAGCAATCTGTTGTAACTCCGTAATTGAACCACCATAGTAGATCCACCACTCATCTGCATTAAATAAAAGACATTTAGTTAAACATAGTATGAAATATCGAATATGTATTAATATGTCCATTAAAATTAAAAAATTAAATTTTCTTACAAGGATTTAGTTTTTGGGCAGCTTTTTCACATGAAACTTTATTAAAGGATTTTTTACGATTACAGTAGACACTCATTTGCTGCATTAGTGTGACATAACGATCCATATCATCATGTGAATAGGCCTCCTACACATCGATCAAAGATTGCATTAATTTGTTCCTTGTAGCAAGTCCTGCATTGTATAAGAGGTAGGATTCAAAAGATAAGCTGCTGCATGAAGCTCACTCCTTAAATGTTTATCCCATTGAGCCTAAATAATGCTAGTGTATGGCTTGTACAGCTCCTCCTTATTTTCAAACATCTCCTTGATTGTTGTTTTAGCCCTTTGCATGCCTTCATAGACATAAGGCATTGAAGGCTTGCCATCAGAATTAACAATCCTCAATAGTTTAATAATCGGGGAAACAAGCTTGACAATTTGAAAACATTCGTTCCAAAACCGATTATCAAGGATGATTGCACAAAATGTTTTCCCAAGCTCAGTTCCTTCACCTGGATACTCTCTCCCCCTTACACGTTGTAATCAAATCCCCAACTCAAGGTTCCACAACCTTAAGTTGTCTCAATAACAAATATTGAGTTTGTAATGAAAAACTCTCACAGAGTAAATATATAATCACTGAAGTGCAATGAATGAGTATAAGAAAACAAAGCACAAAGAGTATGTTGATCGATGTGTGATTGCTTGCTCTCAATTGTTGTTGTATGCTCTTTGAATGCTCCATATATATAGATGATTTGTAGTATCCATTGGAAGCAATTCAAACATGTCCGTTAGAGTCCCACAGCAACGGTTGACTATTCTTCAAATTTGAAAACTATCTATTTACGGTAGGTAGCGGTAGGTGAACGTTCGGACTTTTATTTGACTTTTCACTTCTGGCATGATCTCTTCATTGTTTCTCTGTAAATGTACTTAGAATACTAGTGCAATGAAGAGTTAATCATATAGATAATAAATCAATAATAGTTTGATTAAAAATATGATTTCTGAACTTTATTACTTGAGTGGCTACTCGAGTGATCTTGCTTGTTACTCGAGTAGTCCCTCAAGTAAACCTATCAAAAATATGGCAGTAAGTAACTCAACATTTTTCACAAGAGATTACTCGGGTAAGACATGGAGTAAAATACATCACAAACCTTAGAAATACCTGATTACTCGAGTGGTTACTCGAGTGACCATGTCTTCTCTTTACACATTACTCGGGTGCCTCCTCTAGTAAGCCTATTACTCGAGTGGTTACTCGAATGGCCATTTCATTTCTTCACAAATTACTCGAGTGAGCCCTCGAGTAAAGTTCAAATAAGTTTGCAGATTACTGATTACTCCCTTGAGTAATGTTATTCAAATCTTGGCTAAGATTTTGCCTACATGGTTACTCGAGTGATCCCTCGAGTAATGGATTAAATAACTTTACAGATTAATGAAGTGTTCCCTCGAGTAATGCCTTTTTCTCACATGGTCACTTGAGTGGCTACTCGAGTAAAGTGTTGCATTTCTTGGCTGAGAGCTACTGGAAGATTTTTGACTTGGTTACTCGAGTGGCTACTCGAGTAATGCCTTTTCTCATGTGTTACTCGAGTGGTTACTCGAATAATGGTCTATATAACTTTGCAGATTACTCAAGTGACTACTCGAGTAACTTCTTCCAAATTTGATCAGTGCCTCCAAAAATATTTTCTTTCAACATTACTCAAGTGCCCACTCGAGTAACAGTGTTCCTTACTCGAGTGGTTACTCGAGTAAACATAAACTACTGCCAGTGATGGTCTTCCTTTGCTCTTCCTCTCAGATCTTCTTCATTACTCCAATGCTTACTTCAAGTAATGCTTTGTCTGTCATTTATTTACTTTGTTCAAATTCATTTGTTATCATATCCTCTTATATCATTGGTCCAATCTTTGTTATCATCAAAACATATGGGATCTAACATTCTCCCCCTTTTTGATGATGACAAAACTTGGTGATTTTGAATAAAGTTTTTGAAATTGAGTTTTCAAACATATGCTTCTTAAATACTTTTCATATGAAATCTTTTGTTCAATTTAAACTTGAAAACTCTTTTGAAATAGCTTATTAAAGATATTTTCAAAGTTTTTGTTCTTATTTACTTGTTCACCTTGCATACACAATCAAAAAATCATTAGTCCCACAAAGCAATATAACTTCAATGAGATTTAACTTTAATAGCATAAAGAAACAAATTACATAAAGAAGAATTCATTACATAATCAAACTTAGAATTCAAAATTAAAAACTTAAACGCGCCCTAAAGACCATACACCCAAATCCCAATACATTAACTCAGTCATTCATCACAAAATCACTCTCAGGCTCTTCTCCCCCTTTTTGTCTTCATCACAAAGGTGGAATCAATCAAGAGGAGGAGTAGGTGGCTTGGCTGCTAAGATAGGAATGACCAGAAATGGCAATGATTCATATAAACCATCTGAACTTGAAGGATCTGAAGATGATAGTTCAGGGTCAGGAAGGTTCACTGGGGGTGTCTGAAGATCCTCTGGAAGATTCACTGGAGATGAAGGGTAAGGAACCAGAGAAGTAATTTCTACTTCCTCTGTAGCAACCGATGAAGACACAAGCACCTCCTCAGTGCTTGTAGGTAAGGCAATGGGAGTAGATATGGGCTCTAGCTGAACAAGTTGAGGTGGATCATCAATGGTGATATGGATTGGCTTGGATGTGTCAGGGTCAGGCATAGAGAATAAGATATTACTAGGTCCAATCTCAAAGGGTCTATGCTCAGTAGGTATAGAGGGTCCAGGTTCAGAGACAGGTATGGGCTCAGGAATAACAGAAGGACTAGGAATAGAGGAGCCAGATGTCATAGCATCAAGTTTAGCAACAATGAATCTCAAAAGATCACCCTGGGCACGTTGTTCAGCTAACAACTCTTCATGTCTCTTATCCATCCTCTCCATAAGTTGTCCCATCTTCTCATTCATATGAGTTACCAACTCCGCATTGGTATTCGCAATGTCGATATGAAAACTCTTCAGAATGTTCTCCATGAATGTTTGTATTGCGGCACCAAAGAAAGATGAAGAAGATGTGTTGGCTAGAGCAGAAGACTATGTGTCATCTATTCGACTAGTTGCAGTGTCAGTCTTCTTCTTCTTGGGACTTGCTTCTAGAGGAGTCTTCAGAGGAATCTTAATGTTCAACTTTCCAATTTGATTCCTCCTAACCGGTGCTATCCTCTCAATCGGCTCCTTACTCTCCAAGTACCAAATCTTATTCTTCTTGAGGAACAAGGAAATAAGTTGAGGATAAGGCATTGGAGTAGTAGGTTTTCCTTCATACCTATATCTCTTAATCTCAGAAAAGATATATTCTCCCAAGACCTTTTGTTCTTTGAGGATCAATTGGGTGAATTTTCTGAAGTCCCTCTCAATGAAATGAGTGAAGTTATTGGATTTGTTCACCATGGCTCTAGAATAGATATACCATAGGACTATATGAAAATCACTCATATCACTTGGATTGAAATTAAGGGGTCCCACTACCTCACCAGGTCTTAGGATAGAAAACATCTAGTTTGAATCATAATTAGGATAATCATCATCAGGAGGGTTCTCTATTCCTAACCAGGTATTGATTTTGGAAGGTGAGATTAGAATTCTCTATCCTCTGACCTTAGAAGTCATTTCTTTTTCCACAGACTTCTTAATAGGATCATTTATAGGTTCAAGGTTACAGTAAAAATGCCTCACGACTTTGATGCAAAATGGGAGTTTAACAGATAGCCAAGGCATATAGGAATCAAGATAGGGACTCAGGTTAAATTTCAATACCTCTTGAAGAACCTTATAGTCAATGTAGTGCATCTTGCACACATTTCTTCATGCAAAGTGACTCAGATACTTCTGAGATTCCTCAAGCTTGCTCACATTGAATCCTTTTGGAGGAAATGTGATTTCTTCTTCTTTCTCTTCTGGTTGCCTTAAAGATTGCCCTTTATTTGCTTCCTTAGATTGCAAAGCTTCTTCGAGCATTCCTACCATGAATTTGGTAAGCTTATCATCAATCTTGGGCTTTTTTAAAGGTTTTGGAGAAAAAGTGGGTGTGTCGAATGAATCAGGAGGAGGAGGAGATGGCTCTTTTGTTGCTTTGCCTCTTCCTGGAGGTGAACTCTTCTTGCTTTGAGCTCTTGTTGCAATGGGCTCCTTAATTACAACCCCTTTTACCTTAGGCTTAGCTTGCGGCTTGGCTTTGGCTTTAGGTTTAGGTTTAGGTTTAGGAGAAATCTTTAGTTTCTTGGTAGGTGGAGATGAAAGAGAATCAGAGGGTTGATATGGTTCAGAGGACTCAGAAGGAGTGCTAAGATTAGGAGATTTAGTCCTCACCATTTTGGTTTGAGAGAAACAGAAATTTTTTGGAAATAGGGTCGACGGTCATGAGAAATAGGGCAAAGATTTCTGAGCAATCTGGGAGTTTTTAAAAGTTAAAAATCAATGGGTTTTGATGGAAATAAGAAGGGAAAATGATTTTGAAAATTTTTTATGAGAGCACTAGGAGAATCACTTGAGGCAATTTTGTGAGAAATGACCGAGTATCGACTGAAATAACCTTAAATCCCGACATCACTCAAGGGCTTACTCAAGTGATCATCATCTTCACTCGAGTAGCTACTCAAGTGATCATACCAGAAATTTTAAAATGCAATGAATTCAAGCGCATACCTGGCATGAATAATATTGTAATTACCCATGTATATTCCCTCGATCATTTGATGGCTCTTTAAGACAAATTTAAGTTGAAACTCAACAAATTTGATATCTACAACCAAGTTCACTCAAGGCCTTACTCGAGTGATGTTGAAGTTCACTCGAGCCCTCCCTCGGGTAATCTGTCTCTTCACCTTCTGACTATTCATTCCCAACCGTTGTGTCGTTTCATTTGAAATTAATGGTTCACTGGCACATTTCCAAGTTCATTACTCGAGTGGCTACTCGAGTAATTCATCCATTACTTCAAGGAGTCACTCCAGTAATACTCTTTACTTGAAGTTGTCCCTCCATTAATGTTATCCTTTGTTAACCTCTTTTTTTCATACTCCAAAACAGAATATCATGATCCTGCAAAACAAATTGCTAGAAACTCCTATGCTTAAGTTATTAATCATCAAAACATCAATGAATAACATCATCTAACAATTTGTAAACACTAAATAACTTACAATTCATTGGGATTTACCATTCCGAATTCTTGTCTAATATACAAAAATTGATCTTTTGCAAGAGGTTTTGTGAAGATATAAGCTAGTTGAAGATGACTTGGAATGAATATCACTTTGACATCTTTCTTTTCGATATAATCTCTGATAAAGTTATGTCTAACATCAATATGCTTGGTTCTGGAATATTGAACAGGATTCTTTGCCAAGCTTATCGTGCTAGTGTTGTCACAGTATATTAGTATCTCTTTCAAATAAATACCAAGATCCTAGAGTTGTTGCTTTAGCCATATTACTTGTGCACAACAACTTGATGCTGCAATATACTTAGCTTCCGTTGACGAAAGAGACACTGTAGTTTGTTTCTTGCTAAACCATGACACAAGTGAGACTCCAAGAAACTGGCCTTATCCACTAGTACTCTTTCTGTCCGTCTTGTATCCTCCATGATCAGAATCTGAGTATGCAACTAGATACTCACTTCTTCCTTTGGGATACCAAAGACCTAATTCTGTCGTGTCAGCAAGATATCGGAAAATACGTTTAATGGTTTCAGCATGTGACTCTTTTGGTGCTGATTGATATCTTGCACACATACCCACACTAAATTAAATATCAGGCCTGCTTGCAGTGAGATAGAGTAATGATCCAATCATTCCTCTATATTTTATGATGTTGTAATCTTTTCCATTAACATCCGCATCAAGCAATGTGGTTGAGCTTATGGGTATGTCCATTCTATTTGCTTCATCCAATCAATACTTCTTTAATAGCTCTTTCAGATACTTCATTTGAGATATGAAAATTCCATTCTTTCTTTGTTTGATTTGCAAACCGAGAAAGAAATTCAATTCTCCCATCATTGACATCTCAAACTCCCCCTGCATTATCTCAGAAAATTCTTTGCACATGTTTTCGTTAGTAGCACCGAAAACTATATCATCAACATATATTTGCACAATTAAGATATCATCATGTTTTCATGTTGTAAAAAGTGTTGTATCAACTTTTCCTTGTACAAAAACTTAATCAATAAGAAATTTACTGAGCCTTTTGTACCATGCTCTAGGAGCTTGTTTTAAACCGTACAAAGCCTTTTTGAGTTTGCAAACATGGTCAGGTTTGGTTATATCTTCGAAGCCTGGAGGTCGATCTACATATACTTCTTCCATGATATAGCCATTTAGAAATGCACTCTTTACATCCATTTGATAGAATTTGAATCCTTTGATGCATGCAAAGGCTAAGAGTACTGTATAGCTTCCAATCTAGCCACTACAGCATACGTTTCCTCATAATCAATTCCTTCTTCCTGATTATAGCCTTTGGCCACCAATCTTGCCTTGTTTCTGACAATAATTGCGGATTCATCAAGTTTTTTCTTGAATACCCATTTAGTTCCAATGATCGGATGATCCTTAGGTCGGGGTACCAATTCCCAAACTTGATTTCTTTCAAATTGGTTTAGTTCTTCTTGCATTGCTATAACCCAATCATTGTCTGATAGGGCTTCGTCAATATTAGAAGGTTCAATGTCAAAAATAAAAGCAAAAAAATAACTTCATTGAAAATTTTATTTCTAGTTTTGACTCCTTCATTCACATCTCCTATGACTTGATCTAGAGGATGACTTTTATTGAATTTCCAGACTCTAAGGTGTCCTAGTGACTGATCTTTTTCCTTGGTTTTATCAACTTCTGGAATAAAAGATGTAGAAATAGATTGACCATTTTCTTGATTTAAAACAACTTCCTACTCATCATCAATAGTTTTGTCAAAGGATTCAAATTCATCAAATACAATATGAATTGATTCTTCAACAACACATGTTCTTTTATTGAAAATTCTGTATGCTTTACTTCGGTTAGAATAGCCTAGGAAAATTCCTTTATCTGATCTAGAATCAAATATTCCTAAGTTATCTTTACCACTATTATGAATGAAACACTTACAATCGAAGATGTGTAAATGAGCAAGGTTTGGCTTCCTTCCTTTGTATTGCTCGTATGGTTTCTTTCCAAGTTTTGTTCTAATGTAGGCTCTATTTGAAATATAGCATGCTGTTCTCATTGCATCGGCCCAAAAAACTTGAGACACATTTTTTCATTTAGCATTGCTCTAGCCATTTCAGTGAGTATTCTATTCTTACGTTCCATGACTCTGTTTTGTTGAGGTGTCCTTGGAGTAGAGAAATTGTGATCAATGCCATTAGTATCACAATATTCTTCAAAGGATTGATTTTCAAACTCTCCACCGTGATCTGTCCTGATACCTGCAATGGACATATCTTTCTCATTTTGCACTTTATTGGCAAAAATAATGAATTCTGCAAAAGGTTTCATCCTTTGATGACAGAAAAATAATCCATGTAAATCTAGAGAAATCATCAATAATAACCAATGAATATAAGTTGCCACCAAGGCTTTTAACTCTTGCTAGACCAACTAAATCCATATGTATCAATTGAAGTGATCGATTTGTTGTAATTTCATTTTTCGATTTGAAAGACGATTTAGTTTGTTTACGTTTTTGACATACGTCACAAATCAAATCATTTTTAAAATTTATTTTGGGTAATCCAAGAAAATCCTTTTTGAGTAGTTTGCCTAGTTGGTGCATGTTGACATAAGCTAGTCTCTTATGCCATAACCAAATTTCATCAGCATTACTCAGAAAACAATTTTCAGAATCACTTCTATTGATATCAAGAGTATAGCAGTTACCTTCCCTTTTTGCTCTGAGCTTTGTCTTGATGTTTTTCTTATCAAGTTGTAAGTCTTTCTTGTTGATAATTAGACATTCCTCTGAATCAAATATTACCCAGTTATCTTTATCTACACTTTGACTTACGCTCAGCAAATTATGACACAAGCCTTCAATGTAATATACATCTTTGACTTGTATTCCTTTATCATTTTTTATTTCACCAATTCCTGCTATCTTTCTGAATTGATTTCCTCCAAATTATACCTTTCCACCTTCCTTGGGTTGCAATGTGGTAAAATTTTCGAAATCACCGGTCATATGTCTAGAGCATCCACTGTCTATGTACCATTTGTTGTTTTTAGATGCTTTAAGACATATCTACAATCAAATACGATTAAGTCTTAGGTACCCACATCTTTTTGGGTCCTTTTGGGTTAGTACATATGACTTTCTGACCATATGAACCTTTAGGTACCCATTTGTAAGTTCCTATCTTTCCTTTCTTCTTATGAATGCATGATGATGTATAATGGCCTTTTCTATTACAATAATTACCATATGCAAAAGGATTTGATGTATGTACAGAATGCTGAAAATAATTCAAATATGACTTACCTCCTGCTTTCTTTCTTCCTTTTCTTCTATCTGATTTTGAATCATATCCAAGACCATATCGATCATTTACTAAACGTTGAGCTGTTAAAATCACATTTAGCATCTCACTTCCTTTAGTGAATTTTTCAAGATTTTTTGTGAGATCAATGTTTTTCTTTTCCAAAGAAGAACAGTTTTCACACTCTTTCTCTAAATTTTCTTTTAGTTCTATTTCAAGAACATTGTTTTTCTTTTTGAAAACAGCTAGTTCTTTAACTACTTTGATGAATTCAGAATATAAAGCATTATATTCGGAAAGTAATTCATCATAGGTAGGATCAAAATCAGTTACCTCTTCTTCTGTTTCTTCTTGAGCAACTAGACAAATATTGGCTACTTCCTCTTCATCGCTTTCTTCATCAGAAGAGCTATCTCCCCATATGGAAGATACAAAGGCTTTCTTCTTGTTGTAGAATTTTCCTTTTCCCTTTTCTTTATTCTTCTGAATCAGTTCTTGACATTCTGATTTGAAATGTCCTAGTTTTCCATGTTCATAGCAGATGATGTGTTCATTATTGCTTGTTCCTCCTTTTTGAAAGTTTTTGAATCCTTGGCCTTTCTTGTAAAACTTTCTTAATCGTTTTATAATTAGGCCCATTTCATCATCATCAAGCTCTTCATCTTTATCTTGTTATTTTTCTTTTGCTGCAGTGCTAGACCTCTTTTCTTCTTGTCACCAATATCATCTAATTCTTGTTTAAACTTTAACTTACTTTCATATTCAGAAAGGCTTCCGAATAGAGAAGCAACCAATCACATTGATTCACCTTTTGCGTCCTCAATTGTAGTGACTTTTACCTCCTAGTCTTTAGAAAGAATAATCACACTCTTTCGTACTTGGGTATGTTGATCATAGACTTTTCCAAGTGCTGCAAGTTGATTAATAAGGTAAGTATATCTAAGTTCAAATCCAGCTATCGACTCACCTGATTTCATTCAAAGTAAATCAAATTTAGTAACTAGAGTATTGATCCGATTTTCTTTTATTCCCGAAGTTCCTTCGTGAGCTATTTCCAAGGCTTCCCACATTTCTTTAGTTTTTGGGAGTGTGAAAATTCTGAAGTACTCATTTTAACTCAAGGCACTTTGAATCATTAGAATTGCCTTGCTATTGAGTGTAATGAGTTTCTTGTCATTCTCATCATATTCTACTCGTGTCTCGGGAACTCTCTGTGAATCTATAATCTTTTTAGGTTTGTAGTTTCCACTCTCAATCACATCTCATAGCCCATATTCAATAGCCATTATGAAGACTCTAAACTTTGCTTTCCATAATGAGAAGTGTTCACCATTGAAACCTGGAGGTCTTGTGATAAAAGCTCCGTTGGGAAGAATTCCTTCACCCATGCTTGTCATTGGATCCTTCTTAGGCTGTCAAACCTTAACAAGAAGACCTACACTCTGATACCAAATGTTAGTGCAAGCATTTCACCCAAGAGGGGGTGAATTGGGTGATACCAGAAATTTTGTTGCGTATAAGAAAATTGACAGAATATTTAAAGCAGTTGAGAGCAAAGTGAAATATCACTGAGGTGTACACCGGGAGTTATACTGGTTTGGCCACAACCACTTTAACTTACGTCCAATCCTCAGAGTGTCTCTGAGTGTTTCACTATATTCTCAAAGATACAGTGGGTTCTTGGCACCTCAGTACACAGCAAGTTCCTTCACCTGGACACTCCTTCCCCCTTACACGTTGTAATCAAATCCCCAACTCAAAGTTCCACAACCTTAAGTTATCTCAATAACCAATATTAAGTTTGTTATGAAAAACTCTCTCACAGAGTAAATATATAATCACTGAAGTACAATGAATGTGTATAAGAAAATAAAGCACAAAGAGTATGTTGATCGATGTGTGATTGCTTGTTCTCAGTTGTTGTTGTATGCTCTTTGAATGCTCCATATATATAGATGATTTGTAGTATCCATTGGAAGCAATTCAAACATGTCCGTTAGAGTCCCACAGCAACGGTTGACTATTCTTCAAATTTGAAAACTATCTGTTTACGGTAGGTAGCGGTAGGTGAACGTTCGGACTTTTATTTGACTTTTCACTTCTGGCATGATCTCTTCATTGTTTCTCTGTAAATGTACTTAGAATACTAGTACAATGAAGAGTTAATCATATAGATAATAAATCAATAATAGTTTGATTAAAAATATGATTTCTGAACTTTATTACTTGAGTGGCTACTCGAGTGATCTTGCTTGTTACTCGAGTAGTCCCTCAAGTAAACCTATCAAAAATATGGCAGTAAGTAACTCAACATTTTTCACAAGAGATTACTCGGGTAAGACATGGAGTAAAATACATCACAAACCTTAGAAATACCTGATTACTCGAGTGGTTACTCGAGTGACCATGTCTTCTCTTTACACATTACTCAGGTGCCTCCTCTAGTAAGCCTATTACTCGAGTGGTTACTCGAATGGCCATTTCATTTCTTCACAAATTACTCGAGTGAGCCCTCGAGTAAAGTTCAAATAAGTTTGCAGATTACTCGATTACTCCCTCGGGTAATGTTATTCAAATCTTGACCGAGAGTTTGCCTACATGGTTACTCGAGTGATCCCTCGAGTAATGGATTAAATAACTCTACAGATTAATGGAGTGTTCCCTCGAGTAATATCTTTTTCTCACTTGGTAACTCGAGTGGCTACTCGAGTAAAGTATTGCATTTCTTGGCTGAGAGCTACTTGAAGATTTTTGACCTTGTTACTCGAGTGCCTACTCGAGTAATGCCTTTTCTCATGTGTTACTCGAGTGGTTACTCAAGTAATGGTCTATATAACTTTGCAGATTACTCGAGTGGCTACTCGAGTAACTTTTTCCAAATTTTGACAGTGCCTCCAAAAACATTTTCTTTCAACATTACTCGAGTGCCCACTCAAGTAACAGTGTTTCTTACTCGAGTAGTCACTCAAGTAAACATAGACTACTGCCAGTGATAGTCTTCCTTTACTCTTCGTCTCAGATCTTATTCATTACTCCAGTGCTTACTTTAAGTAATGCTTTGTCTACCATTTATTTACTTTTTTCAAATTCACTTTTTATCATATCCTCTTATATCATTGGTCCAATCTTTGTTATCATCAAAACATATGGGATCTAACAAAATGTGGTGGCAAACCTTATAGTACCAGGATGTACAATTTCTTCCAACCAGGTCTTTTCCGTAACCATAATAAGAAGACCATATGATTATAAGCAAAGATATAGATTTTGGATGTCTTTTTTGCAAGATCACACACATAAGGCATAGAAGCAATATCTTTCAAAACAAGATTCAAACAGTGACCTGCACAGGGAGACCAATAAATGGTTTTATACTTCTCTTTAATCAGTTTGCCCCTTGCTACATAGTTAGCAGCATTGTCAGTCACCACATAGACTATATTCTCAGGGCCAACCCACTCACTAACTTCATTGAACAAAGAAAATAAAGTTTTTGCATCTTTAACTACATCTGAGGCATCAACTGATTTCACAAACACCATGCCTTACACTGAATATACTAAGAAATTAATCAAAGTATGTTGTCGAACATCAGTCTAGCTATCAGCCATTAGTGTACAACCATTTTCTTTCCACTTAGCTCAATAACTATCAATCAATAACTGACACTCTTTTTTACGGTCTTGCAACAAGATAATTGCACTAGGGGCCTTAAACCCAGGACCAATGGCAGTAATAGCATCAATGGCTTTTTGAAACAAAGGGCAATTCAATGCATTAAATGGAATACAATTCACATAAGCCCAGTCAGCAATAACAACCTTAGCAGCATGTTATGCTTCTTGACTTGCCCAAGCACTTTTGATGCTTAGTTGAGCACCCGGAGTTGTTCTAGTTGCAAAATACTTGTCAAGCTTCCCAACCCTAATTGCTTTCCTCTTTGTGCCACTACTCTTATTGGATGTCCTAAGTAGATGTGAAGCTATTGGCTCTTCAATTTACATATCATCAATCTCTTCTACATTATCACTAGCAATAGGTTTTTTCTTTGCACCCTCTATCAACGATTCTTTCATTCTAACACGTATATCATGAGATACTTTCTTACAAGAAGACACCTGACCACTTACACCAGCTAGTTGTTGCTTTAACCTGTTAATTCCACCTCCCCTGTAACTTGATGTACATAAGAGGAAAGTAAAAACATTAACTCTCCCCTCTTCTTTGGCAGACACATATTGCCAAGCAGGATAAGTTTTTTTAACACTTCATGTTGACTCTGTGGGATCAAAGACATTCAAGTTAAGGGGGTTGCTAGACTCTTCTGTAGGGGTGGTGGTGGTGGGGGGATTATCACTTCCTTCACCACTTCTGACCTCTATGAGCAAATAAGGAAGCAAATCCAAATACAGGGTCTTTTCAGTCAACAAAATAAAGCAAACAAGAAACACCTAGTTCGATCACAAGCAAGCTACAAATTAACATAAAAACAGTCTCAGCCACCCACAATCAAGAAAACAATTAAATTGTAATGAGCATAAATTATTTTTCCCTAATTTAGGTTGTATCTTTAACTATCATTTTGACATTCATTTTGAAACAAGAATTCCCCTAATATACATACATCTTAAAATGTCAAAATGTGTATCTTTAACAATCATTTTGACATTCATTTTCCCCTAATGTACACACATCTTATATCATTTTGACATTTTCAGAAATAAGAATTCCAGAATTTTCTTCAATAATTCAACGGATTTTCCAGCAAACATACTATACCGTAGATAGTATAATAGCACAAATTAGATCCATAGTGAAATATACTATGCAAAGCTTCATTACTAATTGCCATTCACTGTAAATTGCAAAGCCTAGGATTTTGATTTTTCAAAATATGAATCTTAAGGGATCAGAGCATCTGTATAGTTTTTAACTCAAGCAATATACTACTTCCTTTCACTCAAAAAAAAAAGAATACATACCGGAAAGAGCCACGGAAACCACCACCGCAACCACCGACGGTTATCACAACCAGAGCTAAAACGGAGCTCAAATGCAAAGAGCCACGGTCAAGCCATCACAACTGGAGCCAAAATGATGAGCCAAAATGTAGCGGCCAGACCACACACACGTGGCCTTAATCAGATTTTTTAGGGACGGAATTCACCGGAAGGATGGATTTGGGGACGGAATCAAGACACAGCGGACGAGTAAGGTTGAGACTGATTTGAGATTTGGGGGAGTGTGCCGCTGAGTAGAGAAGAAGCAGAGACTCTAGGGCAAGGCAGAGGCGTGCGACTGTGCTGTCGAGTGTCGACCGAGAAGGAGGAAGGAGAGGGAGTTGTTGTTTTTTAATTTTTGACTTAAAAAAACTTAAAACAGCGTCGTTTCACTATATATCCATATATCGGAGCATCGATTCAGACTCTGATCACACTATACAACAGATTCACCATATGGATGAAGAGGAATAAAAAGAGAAGTTTTTGAAAGTTTTTCTTGAAATATTTCAACTAACTCCCACCAAAGGAGAATAATCATATATATCAAGTGCGTACGGAAGTTATTATGATTTGAAATTTAAATCATAAGGATAAAACCCCTTCTTTAGATCCATACTTCTTCATAATTACATAATAACCCACCTAAACTAGGCTTAGACCAGGCATATTCCAACAGAAAGTTCTGCAAAGGATTTTCTTTGGGAGGGACCCAATCTTATAAGAAGGCTGGTGATTTGCATCAGTAAAAAGAGGATCATCATTAATATATAACACAGTTTGTGATCATCTCCATAGCACCCTCCGGCATTTTACAATTTCAGCGAAAGAGGTGAAGGATGGCAAGATAATAAACTTAATAAAGTTAAATTTATGTTAGTTGAGAGGTGATAATTGTTTTATTTTCAATACATGAAGGCTAAAATTACACCTTTAAATAATTTAGAGTGCTTAGTGCACCTCTAAAAATAGTTTGAAGTACTCAGTGCACCTTTATCCATTTCATTTTGATTTAAGAGAGTACAGTAAAGTTTCATATTTTTTTAGGAGCTAACTGAAATTTTCCCATTACAATATGATCAAATTGATTGGGCGTCCTTTATTTCTGACAAGATATACAATCTCATCGCCCGGGGGGAGGGAACTTTGATACTCTTTGGGCAAGAAATGACTGATTCAGTGATTTGCATATACACCAGCAAGAACCTTGATACTTTTGTTTTGGCTCAAATCAATACGTCATTAACAGTTATCCTAAGACTCATCAATCTTTATTTTTTTTGGATTTTTTTAAAAAAGAGAGGTGGAAGAAGACTATAGCTTATAATCATAGTTTAATTATTTTGCTGGTATAAATGCAAATCACTGAATCAGTCATTTCTTGCCCAAAGAGTGTCAAAGTTCTCGGGAGTGAAACGTCATTAATTAAGAAAAAATTAAAAAGATTTAAAATAATTGTTGATCTTGAATGAATTTTAGTTTTGATTCCCGTAGTTTTAAATCATTAGTTTTAGTAGCAAAACTTGTAGGTATCATTTGTTAAACTTTGACCAAATCTTTATGGAGTTATAGGAATCAAAACCAATAATTTAAAACTATGATGACTAAAACTAAAATGCGATCACATTATAAGAAATAATAATATTAACCCTGATAAAAATTAAGCAAAAAAGAAATAGGAAGCTGCGTTTTAGTGCTCGTTTGAGATAGCTTATTTTTAGGCAATAAGTGCTTATAAATCGTGATTTATAGTATACGAGGTAAGTATGTGAGAGGAGTTTTATCCAAATGGTGAATGACTTATTATGATTATGATTTATTAAAAATGACTTAATAAAAAAGTCAGTTTTTGTAATGTGATTTTATGTTTGGATGAGTGGTTGAATAAGTGATTTTTCATAAGTCAAAACATGTTTGGATTGGCGATTGTATAAGTGTTTTTTTAAAAGTAAAAACTTGTTTGGATTAGAGATTACATTAGTGCTTATGTGTTAATTATAACAAAACAAGAAATTTAAAATTAAGAATTAGTTGAAAAATGGAAGTTAGAAAATGTGATGCCAAAATACATAATTTAACATAAAAATATTACATAACTAATTAGATCACATGTCCCGTACAAGTCGATCTCTAATCATGTCACGAATGCGATTCATACAGGTTGTTGATGTCCCAACATCATTGGATGAGGAAGCCGCATCGTCTAAACTATTATTACCTTCATGAGCTATATTGCCATGTTCAGCTGCACGAAAATTAACATCACTCTAAGAATTTCTCCTAATAAGTTATGAATGGCCATAGTTGCGCAAACTAAGCGAACTTGCGTTTCGTAGTTGTATTTGAACATTTTTTGCAATAATTCAAATCTATTTTTCCATACTCTAAAGGTTCTTTTAATAGTTAACCTCAAACTGGAATGATAGTAATTGAAGGTCTCTTTAGCATTTGCCAAACCAGGTTGACGCTGAAATTCTGGCAGGTGATAACGCTCACATCTATAAGGACCAAGATACCCAACTGGTATGGGATAGCCAGCATTGACCAAATAATATTTTCCTAATAAATGCTCATATAATTTTAAAGGTTTGAAATTAAGAAAAGTACGCACTGAAAGTAATTCAACTGAATGGGAAGAAAATATACCTGTAGGTAGATGAAGGAAATTCATAGCTGGATTTGAAACAACAGCTTGAAACACACAAGCGTCATGTGCAGAACCTTCTCAATCCGCCAACACGAACGTAAAGCACATATCCCAATCACATACAGCCATTACATTCTGTGTTGTATATCCCTTTCTCCCAATATATTTTTCCCGGTTGAGACCAGTGATCACACACTTGATGTGAGTTCCATCTATTGCTCCAATGGCATCCTTAAAGTAGGGATAATATCAAGGATTGTTAAGTATTTTTGGGTGGCATCCAGTGAATTTAGGATCAGAGGGTTTGATATTTTCTCACGCTAGGCTAATACAAGCCTGTAGTACCATGTACAATAGCCAACTAACAGTTTCCCCTGAATGCTGAAACAGCTCTTGGACCACCCTATTGCTGACGTCGTGGCCAACTGTGAGCAAAAACATCGCAACCATTTCTTTGACTTCGACGTTCTTAGAATTTCGTAACCCATGTTCGACCAATTTATTGTACAACTGGTAGAACACATGTTTTTCAACTCTAAACATGTCATGACAATGTGTTTCATGCTCTGCCAATATTTCTTGGACCCATAAATAACTAGTGTGTTTACTTATTTTATAAGGTTCTTTGCACATGAATGGAACCCAATATTGACACAACAGCGTAGTTAATTGTTCATACTCTATTTGCTCTTCATCTATAAGAGCTAGTATCCAAGAGCCGTCGTCTTCATCCTCCATCTAATTTGCCATTGCTGATGTAACCTGTGCGTTGGATTAAAATATATATAACATGAAGGAATTCAGTCAAAGTTGTAATATATGTCATAAAAGGAATGTTGAATTAAAACATAAATAACATAAAAGTATTTCAATTGAAGTTACACTATTGGTCCACTAATAACATAAAAACCAGCATGCATACAATACTATATAATCACTAAACTAATTTGCCATAAAGTTTAAATCAGGATGATGTCGCCCATAGAAAACCGTATCGATAGTGGTATAACCATAAATCGTAGCCACTCAATCAAGGGTCGTAACCATATAACGCAACCACGTAATCAAGGAATCCTTGTTCCGTTTAACAAGTGAGAAAAATGTGTCCTGACTAGTCTTATCCATTATCAGCCTGATACAGCGGACTTGAAATTCCTCAACCTGTTGCCCTTCTTCCAACTCAAGTAGGTCTGCAATAGCGGTATCAATACTCCTTTCTTGAATTTCACTGATGGTTGCAGCTCTGTTCTTCGATGCTTATGCTATTACACTAACCGCATCCATAATTTGCTTTGCAGCTGGCATCTTCTACTTCTTTGTCTTCCCTGAGCGATCAACTTATTTCCTCTTTCCCTGACTTCCAAAATTAGTTGGAACAGAGGATGTGATTGGATTAGAGGGTGGGGTTTGGGTTGATAACCCAATTCCTGCTAGCTCATATATCACTCCTATGCTAATTGCTGGCTCAACTCCAAAAAGGTCATCTTTGCTATCCCCTGAACCTTCCTCTTCATCCATAATAGGTCGGTAGACATCTTCTTGCTCTGCATCCTATGTCTGTGTGTCTATGAAAGACGGTGGAAAGAAATCATTGCCTGTTGCCACGACATCCTTGAATATAAGACTCAATTCTCTTTCATTCTTGAGGCCTGAACGGTGAAACTTTCTATACGCCAAATTCTCCTGCATACAGACAAGTAACAAAATCATTAGATATATTACAAAAGAAGATAATTGAGGCAACTGAATTACTATTTTGCAACGTTATAAGTAATTGTAAGCATTACTAACCTAACATTTGTGCCATCGCCACTCGGCAAAGCAACGACATTTTCAGTTCCAGGCTCTCGGCCTACACCAGTCTCTTTTGTTAACGCATCTCAAGTCCTTAAATCCTTTCGTAACATATCAAACTTATTTTTTAACTGGTTCTTCTAGTACACTTTCCCAGTTTTCTCATTGAATGTAGCGACAATAGCGTCCCAACCATATTTCGAAAAAGACAACTCTCGTTGTTCTTTTTTTAAAATTTGGTCAACCATGGCATGGACAAATATTTCAGTGGACAGGTCATCCCATAGTACTCTGTCATTAATCTTTCTATGGAAAAGTTTGACATAGCATTTATCAACAAATTCCCCAAATTAACAACACAAACCCTATATTCCACTACACGCACCACTAATCCAGTGACACTAGCATTAAAAAATCTTGATGAAATTCAAGTAGATGTAAAGGTAAACACGACATATTAAAAATAACAGACATTTTCTTTTTTAATAGAACTGAATGATGCATTAAACACTAAGCAACAATTACAACATCATTAGTACTAAAGTACCAAGACTCCTTTCATCAACTACCACCTCCAAGCACTAAGTTGTGGGGATATTATATTGATCAAAGGTATAAGAGCTAGCTAATTAACAGGAAGTTCATGAAATTGCCAAAAGAACAAAAAAGGAAGTTCATGAGAAATTTGAGCTAACACCTGCGCATTCGTCAATATGAGGGTGATTAACTATAAATACTGTATTAACTATATATCCCTAATTGAACAGCAACCAACAAATTAAAGGGAGCAAATACAATATAGGGTAAATATATCACAGTCTTATATATAGTAACAAAGTTGACCGAGAATCGGAACTGTTAACACACAGCAACAGAGACACTGCAGAGACATTTCCACTGAGACCCAAATTCTAAGCTAACACACAACAACAAAGACACTAGCAGAGACATACATAAATTTGAAACTCCAGCCAAAAATGAATGTCGAGTAGGACAAATGCATGAATAGAGATAAGAGATCGGAGTATATGAAGAAACAATGCGAAACAAACCTTACCACACACAAGAAGACTCCACCGGACCTCACTCGCACCAATAGAGACAGGAGATCAGAGTGTCGTCGCACAAGGTCTAGCCGACGACAAGTGATAGTAGATCTACAACCTTCTGACCCAGAAGAGAAGATCAAAGTATCAATGCACAAGATCACCAAACTACTTACCAAGCACAGATCTGCTACATGCAGACCGAGAACCTTCCCGTCGGCCTTCACAACACCTATCAGATTCGAAGATGAGGACCACCTTCCCGCTAATTGTAATGGCCCAAATTTTGATTAAGGGCTAATCATGATTTTTGTGGATAATTATGAATTTAATTGGTATTATTATGTGTTTTATGGCAATATTAATTTAATATGTCATAATTAGTGAAAAAATGGAAGAATGGAACTATTAGCCATAAGTTAGTGATTAAGGGAAAATTAATTACTAAGAGGAAATGAGAAGTGTGATTAAATGGTTAATAGAGGAATTAAAGTGGCTAATAGGTAATTTAATTTGAGGAGAACCAATGAAGAGGTGACATGTGTCAAGGTGGGAGTATGAGAGAGCATGGAAAAAAGTCAAAAAGAAAGGAATAAAATATTATTTTCTCTTTCTTCCTCTTCCTCCATTTTGGCTGTAGCATAGGGGAGGGAATAAGATCATCATTTCATCTCTCTCATACTCCATCTCTTCCTCACTTTCTCTCTCCCATTCATCCTCCATGGCTGCCAAGTGAGAGGAAGAAGAGCTTGTGATATGGGTGAGTAAATGGCCTCCTTTGCATAAATTCTTTTCTTTAATGTTGCTCCATGATTTATGGGCTTCATTTTGATGTTTATAGTCTGCCTATTGGTGTTAGTTTGAGCTCCCATGAAATTTTGGAGATTAGAGAATCAAAGAACCTCTTTGGCAAAGTGAAAGAGGTAAGCGAGACTAATCTATCTATCTAAGTTTTATGCCAAATGGTCTAGTTTAGAATTTCTAGAAATTGTGACCTTTAATCCGAAAATGAGAGTCATTGGGCTTTTGGCATGTTTTTGGTATAGTAAGGGTATATTGGTATGAGTTTTGGATAGATTGATTGATTTGGGATTGAAATGGTATGTTTGTATGATTTTGGAAATTTAGATGATTATATTGCCCAAAACCAAAGCATGATAATGGAGTAGGATTTAGATAATTATGATGATTCCATTGAATTCCTGGGATATTTTTGTGTGGGAGTAGCTTTGGTAGAAGTTTCGGGTCCATTGGGATCATTTGGGCAAGTGTTAGGAAATGTGGTTAGTTTTGCTGCGTTTTCTGGTTTCTAATAGAATCAATCGAGTGATTGGGGTTCACTTAAGTGTAAGATGAATAACACTGAGTGGTGATGAGTTCCACTCGAGTGCGGTAGTACATACTTCCTTTCTGCTCTCTGTGTTCTTGTTGCACTTTCGTGGTCAAAGGCAAGTGTTGTCTCACTTGTGAGTGTGGTGGAACATCACTCGAGTGAGCTTCCTATCACTCAAGTGAGGGTTTATTTGACACCAAGGACTTACCTCTCGATTTGTCACTCACAGTTGTGGTGCAAGAGTATGCCTTTTCACTCGCGGGTATGTGGTATTCACTCAAGTACAATGGGCTGTGCTCGAGTAATCCTGATCCTTGAGAACTTTTGTGCTCTCAGGTCTTCACTTTTGGGACTTAACTCTCTAGTGCTCGAGTAAAGCATTTGGCTATGACTTGAGTGAGGTCCAGTGTGCTCGAGTGTTGTAGTTTCTGAAAAGTTCCTTGTGCTCTCGGGTGTTCACTCGCTGTTGTTCACTCTCTAGTACCTGGGTGTAGATCATACCATCACTCAAGTGAGGCCTTCTTCACTTGAGTGAGGCCATCTTCACTCGAGTGTCATAGTGTAAAATGTCATATTTAAGCTTTTAAAAGGGGATCTTTGGGGATAGTCTTCCAACCCTTTAGAGATATTGATAGAGTTGTACATGGGTACTAAAAGAGCAATAATGATAACCAAATTAAGTATTAAGAAGCCAATGAGAATTAAAATAGAGAATTGACACTTCATCACTTACTATGAATATAGGATTTGACATTTGCCCTACTCGGGAGAAACCGCACTAGGACACACACTGAAGGATCAAGGTACTGACTCTTCTCTCATGTTGTGTATGATGTTTTGGTATGCATGACTTGTCATTGGGTTTTGTGAACCGTGTGTACCATGGTCTATTACAGCGCGAGCAATACAGTGTGAGCCGTTTAGGGATTGACGCTGGTCATCTCTACCTCGGCCGTTGTAGTGCCATTGTAATCGACATGGATCTTTGTGAATCCGACCCGTAGGGCGGGCATTTGTGAATCCAACCATAGGCTGTGTGTTTGTATCTTGCCTGTATGGCTTGCGTTATGAAATGCTTTATATGAATCCCAGCTGTAGTGAAATATATTGTGTGGATGGTTGTGATGCAATGCAGCGTGAACAATTCAGTGTAAGCAAATGTAAGGGTGACATGAGTCATACATGCCCTTACCGCTGTAACTGTCGTTGTAGTTGCCATATATGTGTAATGATTTGCTTGCATGCCTTATTTTTGTGCATACTATGATTGATTTGACACTACGGGGATTCTTTAGAATCTCACTCTCCCAAATATAAACTTTTAGATGGGGAAGAAGGATCGAAGGGAAAGCGGGTGACGAAGAGTGGCTAGAGCTCTGTTGTAGGAGTTCAATTTGACTATGTGGTTGTTGGTTATCATGTAAAATCCATTGGATATCTCTTTTTGGATCAATTGTATATATTGGGATATATTGTATAGTTTTGTGTAATCCCCAAGTAAAGGGAAAGAAGTTATGGGCATTATGCCTTGTAAGAACCCTTTTATGAATTAATGGATCCTGAGTGTGTCAAGAATTTATGTTATACTCTTATATGTATGAATGAAATCAACCTGTATAGGCCATTTATGTTTTGAAATGTGGATATGAGACCGTTGAGAACAGGTTTTGTAAAAGTTTTTGAAAACCCCAATTTTGGGAAATTTACTTTCTTAAAGTCCCAAATCATCTATGGTCTCTAATTCTACCTTAATTACATGTTTATAAAAGTAAATCCCGGCCTTAATAGTGAAGGGAATTACACCGATCACCAAAAACCACCGACCACACAGCACAACAAGACCATCGAAACACAAGCAGAGCAACGATCCAGCTTCCACGGCTTTAGCTGGGTGCCGAGGGAGGGAAGATCTGGACGAGAATCAAGTTTCTGAACTCAAAATGAACTTGTTGCATTTTTGGACAAAAGTGAGAGGAGAAGAATGATAACAACAAATAAGATATGAGTTTCAGAGGAAGAGAGATGAGAAGAAAGAAAAGGAAATAATAAATAACCTGGGACAACATTAAATTCTCTAACGGTATTAAAACGCTCAAATAATAAGCTCCATCTGCCCACTTTTTCAATAAGCCCCTTATTTCAATCGAGTTCCATTTTGAAAAAGCTGAACCAAACAGAGCAAATAAAATCACCTATTCATTCGGGCTTTTATTCTTTGAAAACGGGCTTATGTGGCCCAAAACGTGGAACCAAACACACAGTAAATCATCCACAACATCGCTAATAAAGGTTGATCAAGTTAAAAAGGGTGAGGTTGGCTCATAACTATGGCCCTATTTGGTACGTATGTGGCACTAAATTTCGATGGATTGGGATTATGACTGAGATTAGAATTGGGATTAGGACTGAGATTGATGCTTTAAAAATATATTTGGTACAAAGTAATAGTTGGAGGAAATAATTTCATTAATATTATTTAATAAATAGTCATTAATTATGAAAAGACCCAAATACGCATGCCCTAAATCCCAAACTTAGTCTATACTCTAGTTTAGATGCAAACTCCACCTTCACCGTCCATCGTAGATGGTTTCTAGAATTCGACGTCTGTCACAGATGGGTCTTCGACTTTGACAGGTGGTTCTAATAATGTACTACTATTTTCCAGGATAGAGTTGCGATATTGATTTATCTATAATCATTTTCCAAGGTTGCACGAGGAGGTAATGACTCGCTGTTGATGATCTTATTTCAAGGTTATATGACAAATGTTTATAGTTATTGTACTGTATTTATTTTCTTTCAAAATTTTAACTTGTTCTTCAAAATGAAACTTTATTTCCTCTTTTAAATGCCTTTTATTTTCATGAGGAGTTTCTGCTATAATATCTGAACTTTATAAATTTACTCATATTTTTCAGGATATCATTGGAAAAACAGATATTGAAATTTTCACAGGATCTGGTGTTAAAGAATCTCAAGATTTTAAGAGAGAAGTTCTAGAAAAAGGCTTGCTTGCAAAAAGGGAAATTAATTTTGAGATAGAATTATTTGGTTCAAAGACATTCTTGATTTATGTTGAACATGTTTTCAGCAAGACAGGGGAGACCCTAGGAATAAACTACATGGGAATAGATGTCACAGATCAGCTAAGTGATTTTGCATTTAGTCACACTTTCGTTGTTTTGTATGCTAAGAAGAAAATTAATTTTATGGGCAAACTACAAGTGAGAAAAAGGGAAAGGATGAGGAAGATTCAGGAAGAAATTGAGGTTCAGAAAGTGAAGGATGAGGGATTATGTCGTTGGCGAAAAAACAAAGAGAGTGATTATATGAGAGGGATGGATTCTAGGTTAAAATCAGGGGGATTATTTTTTTGATTTAGTCAATACGTTTACGCCTTTAGTCAATACATTTCCTTATTTAGTCAATACATTTCAATATAAGTATACCTTTACAAATGCCATTATTGAAATGGTGAATCCCTTTACAAATATTGTCGTTCACTATATAAGTATAGTCAATAAGTAAGACATTACATTTTTATAATTATGAATGTTTTCAATCATGCACATTCCAAATATGGTAAATATTTATTCAAGTGTTGTCAATTGCATTATCAAAGTTGTCAATGGCATGTGGCCAAATCAATTTTAAAATAAATAATGTAATAAATTGATTAATTATTTTATAATTCTAAAATTTGAATTATTAAAATAAATATTTCTACAAAATAGAATAAAAATCTAATTATTTATTTTTTTATTTTTATAATTATCAATGTTGTGAATCACGTTACAAGTATAATAAATATATATTGTAGTGCTGTCAATTGATTTATAGAAGTTGTTAATTGCATGTGGCCAAATCTTAAGAGTTAACTTATATTTATTTGTACATATATATAATGTTGCTAGTTGGTGGCTTAATGGTCACTTTTATTTCGTGACCCCCAAGGTTTGAGGGTTCAAACCCTCCCTCCAACACCTTTGATACAATTTGGCCAAAAGAAAAAAAAAAATCTTGGCTCAAAAACATCTTATGGTGCTGAAGCTCCGGTGAACTTGCCTTTTTAAAAATAAATGAGGGGTATTTTTATAAAAACACAACATTTCAAAATCTTATATTCTCACCTCATGACCTATTTTGTCCTCCCTTTTTTTAACAGACTTTTTGGAATTTTATAAATTTAAGTGGTATTTAATTAGAATTTTCCCTAACTTCTATGCCAATATATTCAACATTTTTTAATAAATACAATGAACATATTGACTTTTTTTTAGAAAGTTCAATGCTACTTTGATCCTATTCTATAATTAAGTCCAACATTCAATTCAATTCAATTCAATTTAATTCACGTATTTAATTCCATTAATATAATCAAAGGACATTAAATTAGAAATAAAATCGGTATAATTAATAAATTATATCAAAAAATAAGAAGTACTCCATTTAGTCTTATATATAAATAACTAACATTCTCTCACATAAGTTGGTCTAAATATAAATAACAATATGTGTTTATCTAATAATTATTGCATTTTCTATATTTTTTTTCCTCAATATTAATTACATATCTCTATTGTCTCCTTTTTTTCACTCATTATCTCTCTTACCCATCATCTTCAAGGGAATAATATGAAAAAAAAAAAAACATAACTCGTATGTTTACTACTCTTAACTACTTTTAACCAATGCTTTTGTTGGCCTGAATTTGAGTAGTTGTTCCTTGTAAAAAAAATGGAGCATTTAATATATTCTTTCATATGTGTGTCGCTATTTAATAAGGGTAGTTAGAAAAAGTAGAAATTAGTAGTAGTATAATGTTAGAGTTTAGTGTAATATACTCCCTCTGTCCCTATTTATAAGATCTATTAACTGAATTGTGTTGCTTAAAAAATAATTAAAATTAGTTAAAAACAATAAATATGTGGGAAATATTTATACTTATTTTTTTCAACTATGTCTTTATTTATAAATGGGTGAATAAAAGAGTAATAATAAGAAAAATGATGAAAGAGAGTATATGGGAAAAATTAATTAGGATAACATTTTGATAAAAAAACATTTAATGCCCAAACAACCTTAAAAAAGATACATACAAACTTCTTAAAATAAGACAAAAATGACAAATCGTTAATTTATGAACAGTCCATTTCTTTAAATTTATAGGGCTCACAAGATTTCTCTTTACAAAAAATAACAGTGTTTGCCAAAATTAATGAATTTGTCATTTTTGCCCCATTTTAAAAAGCATCATATTTTTTTACACCCAATAAAATTTGGTGATGTCAAGTGCGATTTTAGAAAAACATTATGATTATATTTGCAGCTTAACCCATTCAAAGAATAGGATGTTATGGTGAGTAGTTAGTATACTTAGGGCTTATTTGGGTTAATAGTGGTAGAAGTGACATTTTTGCAATCTGACTTTTATAAAAGTTAGATAGAAAAAAAAAAATCATATTGTAAATGTAATCGGTGTTTGGATTGGCGGTGACAAAAGTGACTTTTTTTCTAACCTTAACCTGTTTGGATTATTATTTGAAAAGCTCATTTAGATGAAAAATGACTGAAAATGGTATGAATATTATTGAATACTACATATATATATTATTTGTATATATTGTGATAATTGAAGTTAAAATTAAAATTTGATAAAATACAAAAAGTTCAATTATTATTGAAAAAAAAGGAAAATAAACTAAAGCACTTAATTAAAAATGGATAAAGTTGTATTTAAATTAGAATGCATACATGAGGAAATATCAATAAGGGTAAATTAAGAAAAGATTTACAAATGTAAAAAAAATATATTTTATATTTAGAACCAATATCAACTTTCTAAATATATCCTATATAAGAGTAGAACAGAACATAAAAGTAATTTAAATAAAAAATTTTAATTTTTTTTTTAAAAAAAGAGTTGATAATCTATTTATATTTTCATATTACTCATTTAAATTATCAAAACGTGTTACAAAAAAAATAAAAATGCTTTTTAGAAGACTTCTCATATTATACACCATGATGATATATATGTTAAATTGTTTCATACTCACTCAAATTATAGTTTTATTAAAGCTAAAATAAACGTGGACTAAGCATAGTTGAAGCAAAGGTATCGGTTGTGAGACCCACGCTCTATCTTCTCTCTCTCTTAATTGCCACACACATTGAAGGCTGCACCCCGCGGGGGAAGGAAAAAGCGGCTTTGTTGAGTTTCTTAAAGAAGTTACTTTTGGATTTTAAGCCTAGTAGGCTCCACCGCTCACCCAAACTTGGATCTTAAGTCCAATAGGCTCCACCGTTCACCCAAACGCTTCAAATAATTTCCATTGTGCTCTTCTGGAGTTACTGTGTATTTGGGAAGCTTGACCGCTTTCCCAAACATACACTTAATAGTTAACAAGGGTGAACCACCTGATTAAATTAAAAGTAAATGATTGTTCACTTTTCCACACAATTGATCCTATTCTCATTAAGTCAAACATTCAATTCAATTTATTGAAGAACGTCGAATGCAACTTCAGTCAAAAAGGAAAAAGCCCTCAATTTAGTTGGTATAAATAATTGGGCTTAGCACTCTAAAATATTTTCTTATGTGCTTTCAGTACCTTGAAGCAATTTATGATGTGTTCAGTGTTCTAAAATATTTTTTTATGTACGCCCAATACCCATAAAGAAATTTATGAGACATTTAGCACCTTAAATTGTTTTTCTATGTATCCAGCACCTTAAAGTATTTTTTCAGGTGTGTCTAATACCCTAAAATTATTATTGAAAAAATACTTTAAATGCTGAATACACATTCACTTAAAAAACTTTTTGAGAGTTTTTAGCAGGATTTCAAGTGCTCCTAAAAAAAATACTTTATGCGCAAAATTTCTCCTGAAAATATTACTCAAATAGTTTCTTTTTTATAAGGAACACTTAACCGAATAACATATATTAAAGTGCGGTTAAGGACAATAAATATGTAAAAAATGTTAAGTCTTTTACAAAAAAAAAAAAAACCATTATTTATGAGGACATTGGGAAAAAGAGATAAAATAAGAAAATTATTATAATAAAAAGGATTGTAGAAGAGAAAGAATAAAAAAATTAATTTTGTACGAGTAATAAAGATAATTGTATAAGAGAGGGAATGTGTGGTAGAGAGTGTGTTTCTTATTAAATAGGGGCAAAATGGAAAAATAATAGACAAAAATTAAGACATTATTTTAATGTTTCTTATAAATGCAAATGAGCTAAGGTATATGTAATGGTTGTTAAAAGGAACGGAGGGAGTAATATTTTAAGGGAAAACTGGCCATAAAATACTTTAGGGTACTGGACGCACTTAGCAGAATATTTTAGAGTGCTGGACGCACTTAGCAAAATATTTTAGGGTATTAGGCACACTACAAATTACTTTAGGATACTAGATGCAACTGGAAAACTATTTTAGGGTATTGGACGCACCTTATCTCTAATTAGTTAGATTAGTACTCCTCTTATCTCTTATTATAAGATCCTGATTTTTAAATTGACTTGTTTCCTTTTATAAGATCTACTTTGAGTTTGTTTGAACATTGAATATATTTTTACCTATTTTACCCTTAATCAATATACTCATTTATTATCATTTTCACATACATTCTCTCTCATCTTTTTCTCACTCTCAGGGTCTCATAGCCCAATAACAATTCTAATTTTAATTGTTTGTGATTTTTAACTAATATTAATTATTCTCAGTCTCCCCCATACACTCATATTTATGACTTTTAACTCATTTTAACATTTTTTTAACCAAACAATTCAATTATAAGGATCTTATAATAAAGGACAGAATGAGTAGAATTGAAGAACACAACTCATGCTAATTGTGAATTTGTTTAAACTAGTGAGTTTACACATTGAGTTTATCATTTTTTTACATTTCGAACTTATAAAATTATGTTAACTATTCACTCTTAACCCGTGTTAACATTTTCGATTCAATCATGCTCAGTGGATTTATATATAAATTTTTAGAAAATTCTTTAAGTATAATGAATTATGAATGTTGATAGGTTTAATTTCAATTATTTGGATTTAAAATATATTTAAATCAAATTATTACCATTTTTATATTTTTATTATTTAATTATATACTATTATAGTACCTATTTATCGATAAAATAAACTCTTACGAGTTTACAGTTCAAATTCATCATATAAGTTTATGTCACTATTATGAGTTTGTTTAAACTCGTTGGTTTAAATCATTTGCTTCAAACAATATTTACTTTAAAATGGAAAAAGGAAATATAAATAATCCATATTAAGCATAAAAATAACTTCTAGCTATATCAATAAATAATCCATATTAAATATTGACCATCATGAACATACTTAGGGAAAATTGTGAAAAAATATCTCATTGGAAACTTATTTATCAAATGGGACCTTTGGGTGCAAAATATCTTCCGGATGTGTAAAATATCTTCCTCTGTGTATAGAACATCTTCCTTGTGTGCAATATTCTTCCCTATCTGTATGCAAAAATCTTCCCTCTATGTGCAGATATTTTCTCAAGTCCCATTTGACAATTAACTTGCTAATTAGGTCTTTTTTAGCAATTCCCCCTACATTTTTTTTAGAGAGTTCATCAACCCTATTTTGATCATATTCTAATTAAGTCTAACATACAATTCAATTCACGTATTTAATTCCAGTCATACCGAAGGAGACCAAATTAGAAATCAAATCGGCAGAATCAATAATAAATCAGTTACTTAAGGGTGTGTTTGATTTGAGGAGAGGGTAGGGGAGGGTGGAGAAATTATAATTTTGGACAAAAAAAACCCAAAATTTACCCTCTCATTTTGTTAAATTTTGAGTTCCTGCCTAAAATTTACTTTTTCATTCTTTTTAAATT